>CM062818.1:1947987952-1948587952 GCA_031772625.1 Pinus tabuliformis
TGCCACTTTAATTAAAAAAAAAAAGATATATTGAAAAAAAAGATATATGATGAAATACCCGTGGCAAAAAATAAAAATATATTAAGCTAGTATAAATGTAGCATTTGATTTTAATAAGTAAGTTTTATTATTTAACTGCATCATTTAAGCGTGATTATATTAGTGTTAATAAAGTTATATTTGATATGAAAATTTTTATTGTTTTGTAATAAGTGTTGCGCTGCAATGAATGGCCTTGATCTAACTTGCCCAGATCAACAGCGGGCGATCACCTCATACCCCCTCGCCCTCCACCCGCCCCTACGACAGTTAATCAAGTGGGGGCGTTTGAAAAGTAGATTCTCCCTTTACCATTTTTTTGACATGGTGCTCCCTGGCTGACTTCATACTCCCATTTGCCTAGAACTGCTTACCACTCCCGCCCCCTCCCCCAAATCCACCTTTTCCCTCTTCCTGCCTAATTATAACCATTGAGCCCACACTTTCATCTCCATTCCTCTCCCGCCAAGTATCACCTCTGCCCCACTCCACTACTGCCAAGTGGTACATCCCATCTGATTTCGCTTCCTCTGTTGTCACATCCATTCCCCCTTCATTCCAATTAGCTCCTGCCACATGGCATTTTCCCTTCACATTTCACCCCCGCTCCTGTCACATCCTTGCTTGTCATTTAACCATTAAAGTAATCGTTCCCAGATTCACGAACCCATTCTCTTAAATGGATAATTCCTCAATGGTAAATGTTTTCACACTTAAATAAAGCATAATCCCATTCAATTGTCTCTTCCTTCACTATTCCAAGTTACTGAATAACTGAAACTAGATTTTGACTGCAACGAGTCAGAAAACCAAACTACCACCGCAATGAGTCAGCAAGCCGACCTATCACTACTACCAGTGATCAAGCCACTAGTGTCATTTGACCAAATTCTTGGGTAATTACAACATTTGTTTCTTTTCTTTCTAGCATGTCTTCTAAGGGTAAATCCAAATCCATAGTTTAAAACCCCTTGCTCCCCCTATAATTGACTTAGACCACCAACCCTAGTAGATCAAGAATATAAAATCATTGAAACGAGTTGTGAGTTTGATCTCTACGAAATCCACAACTCTCTAAAACAAAAATTAATTAGTCAGAATGTTTAGAGGAGGAAAATATACATTCCACTATTATTTTGACAGGTCCCTATACTTCTACCAAGAATGAGAACATTTTCATAGGATCTCCATCATCTTCAGCCTCTGAGGAGCCGCTAGACACATCTGAGTCAGGTGAATTGGTTCATGACCAAGTTGAACCAAACATATTTTCCAAGCATAAGGAAATTAAGAAGAAAAATGAGATTCTAAAAGCTACTACCTATTCTCAATTTTGGAAACAGAAAACATCCTCAAAGCATAGTATTCTCTCTACCTTTGACACAAAGAAAGGAAAGAAGCAGATAGCCTTCCTCCAGGTTGAGGTTCCTTTTCCTAGAACTCCATATGATTACAAGAAATATATTTTTTCTTTCAATGTTGATCAAATCCATCCCATTGAACAAATGGACTTACACAAACAAACAGGTGAGATGTTATTTTCAACCTTGAAAAGCTCAGCAATGCTAGCTTCGAGGCTACAAGCTTTGGTCAACAAAATTCAGTCCCAACTGAAACTAGAAAAGATATCTTCTTTATCTAAAGACACTAATATTGAGTCTTTATAGGATCTAGTAATCAAATTGGGATATGATCTGAGTAATTTGAAAGATGTATAGGAGATTACTAGAAGAAATATGTTAACATTGTAGCACTAAATAAGTAACTCAAGCTTCCATCCATTCAAGATCCTTAGACAAAGGAAGTTGGACAACTAGAGAAAGAGAGAGAAGACATGTTCAAGAATATCATTGAACAAAATGGGCAGATTAAAGAGATGGAGACTGAGATGGACAAGCTGCTAAAGGAGAGAGAACAGTCTACACAGTTGGAAGTCATTCCACTCACATCAATTCCAATTGCGGGTACATTGACAGCATGAGCTTCCACTTCAACAGTCATCACAATAGAGGGACAATCTACATATTCATGAGGAGAACTAGTCAAAGCTATGGAGGACCTATCTATCAGAGGCTAGGAGATCGAAAAGCTGAAAGCTTGGCTAAACAATATCCAAGAACATAAATTAAAGATGGATAATGTGTACATAGTAGAAATTCAAAAGACTCATAGGTTAACCCAAAGAATTGAATTGTTGGAAAATGAGTCTACCATGGCACAAACACTTGCATAGGAAAAAGAGAACATTTGGATAAAAATAAATGAAGCTATTAATGAAATATGGCCCTCCATTGAGATTATTTTTTAGCAGGAGGAATTAGTGTAGAGATCCAAACAAGTTATTGGAGAAGTAAAAGAAATTTTGGGACAAAAAACAGGTGAAGCCAATACATTCATAAGGATTTTAAATTCAAAGACAAAGGAGGAATTAGAGGAATTTGAGATTACAGATGGGACAAAAAAAGTCTTGAAGTCAGACGAGTCCTTATAAAAAGGAACTTGATGTTATAATTAGAAAATAAGTTCCATAACTTGGAGGTGAACATTGAGAAGTTTCATAGGAAATTCAACATGGTGCATCAAAAGGGACTTCTAGGGTTGAAAGGAATTGGAGATAATTTGGTTCAAATAGATGATTATCAACAGAAATTATACTCCATAACAAGAGATAAGTCAAAGTTTTCCACCATCAAAGGAACCATCACAGTAAAAGCCTTCATGGAAAGTTTGAAATTTGACTTGCTTATCAAACATGATATAAAGCATTTATTCATAATCAAACCTACTTTCCAAAAATACACCGAGGTGGATGAAACCTAAAGAAAGTTAGTTAAATTCTCCACCCCAGATGAAGACATAAGGGATAAACTATGCCAACTTCTTGAGTAAAACAAGTATTCACATTCAATAGAAAAGCAACATTTTTTCATGACAGGTTAACACCTGAATCCTTAAAGATAGTGCCACAGAGCTACAACTGTTTTATTTGCCTATATTTTTCTAATATTTTTGTAAATAAGTTTCTAGGATATTTTGGATAAAATATTGATATTTTAAATCAAGATATTTTGATAATTTCTGTATAAATACTTCATAATTAGAGGTACAAAGGTTGTAGCTTGTACCAAGAAAGAAGACCTTTGATGTAAAGTTGTGTACTGAGCTAAAGTGATCATTTCACTAATACGGAAATTCATTCGAGGATTCATGTATTACACAAATTGGTGATGTTTTTCCTCTTGTGTAATTGTTATCTCTCTAATTTTTCATATGTTTTTCCTATTTGTATTGTTTAAAGAAAATTAAGGGTTGAAATTGTTTAACAACACTCTAGTTGAGCGACATTATAGGCAAGTCGCGCATTTCTATCTTCTTATATTTTGAGTCCATTTTTAATGATTGATAAAAGTCTTTCACAAACATAAGAAATGTAGAAAGAAAGAAAGGAAAACCATGACTATTTCCCCTTTCAAGTTTTAAGAAGGGAGAGGTGCATTAATGAGAATTGTGAAAGAGACTAAGCTGGTAAAACTTCTTATCCAAGAGATGAAACCATGTTAGAGACCTAAATGCCTAAGAATACATCTAATCAAGAGACAACTCACTTAGCAAAAGGATTTGGGAAGATACACTTTAATAGTTGGATTTTTTTAAGTTCCTTGTTCTTCATTTGAGTAGGCACTCATGTGCTACCTTTACAACCTTATGGATTTGTCACTTATCAAGGAAAAGAAACTATTCCAAAGAGATCTCATGAGAAAGAATTTATGTCATCATTTTTTGTTATAATATAGATATAATTTTCTAAAGGTGAGTACATAAGGATATAATATGAAGTTCTAAAAGTGAGAAGGGTTATTTGTCTTCAACATCAAAACTAATAATGTTGTATTAAAATTTTGCAATAATTTCGCTTAGGCTCTAGAAAACTCAACCACTAAATTAAACATCTCAAAAGAATTCAATAGGAACCTCATTTCACCCAAGGATTTTATCTTCTTGAAACCTTTAGAGATTAAGGAAGTTCATCTTTTTAAACTTGTGCCATTAACTCCTAGTTGTCTTCTATATTGATAAAGCTTTGAAGAAGTTTGTAACTATGAGTATTATTGGTATAGTCTCTCTAGCTTTGTATTTAAAGAGACAACGGAAAAGTACCCCTTTGAGAATCCATCTTAGAGAACATTGTTTCCTTAGAGAAATATTCTTCCTCTATCCTAGAAGATAAGTTGATGTTTTTCTTACCATCCACATACCTATGAAAAAATATGGGATTCTCATCCGCTACCTAAAACCAAAATGCCCAACTTTTAAGTCTTTTTCTCTCTCTCTCTCTCTTCTTGTTTCTTGCCCCTTTATCTTCCAAGTGTTTTATTCATCCTTTTGACCTTCTATCATATAACTAGGGCCTTATTTGTTATAATAAGTATCTAATTTCATTAATTTTCTTTAATATCCTATAATGTTTCTCACGTTTTTCCACAAACCAATGAATTCAAGTGGTCATTATACTTATTAGATTTTGATGGAATCATATTAACATTTATTCATCAAGATATAGATCCAATTATGCCTAGAGTTATTTCAGAGAGCACATTCAGCCTAGTTCTGTCATGCATTTTTTTGCACATTTTGTATTACAAGTCTCTTCTTGGACTCATACATACCCCTTCCAATTAATGGGGGGGGGGGGGGGGGGGGGGGGGAATGTTGGACACCTAATCCTCTATGGATTGGTGTAGAATGTGAATAGCCATGAGATTCTAAGAGACCTTGGGATGTGGAACCCAACGGTCACACAAATGTACTATAAATGCATATCATGTCAATAATAATGTATTCAATGTTCATCATCCATCCTTGTTGTTTACACTCCATGTGACTATACCAAAATCATCCAATTCCATTATAAATAAAATAGAAAAAGAAAAAATTAAAAATATAAAATAATTTAAAATAAAAATATAAAATAATTAAATTACTAAAAAATAATATCAAATATGTTCGACAGCTAATCTTCTATGGGTTGGTGTACAATGTGAGCAGCCATGAGAGTCTAAGAGACTTTGGGATGTAGAACCCAATGGTCACACAAATGTACTATAAATGCGTATCATGTCAATAACAATGTATTCAATGTTTATCATCCATCCTTACTCTTTACATTCCTTGTGACTTTAACATGGTATCAGACCAGGCGTACTCCTACCCTGCCCAAATATGAGCCACTAATTTCGTGATGTCTTTGTGCATGTCAGATATGCATTTCATGAATATGTTGTGAGCTAAATTGTAGCTGCGACCTCTACCTAGTTTTGTAGCAGCTCTAAGAAATGTTCCCTGCACAATTACATCATCTTGCAGAAACACACCTGTCATTTTTGTGCACACTATTCTGTGACCATTCACCTTCTATTCAAAAATAAAGAAAGAAAAAAAATGATGTTATTTATGATGAATAGTGTGTTTCTCTGAAGAATTTGCATATTTAAGAGTCTACAAATTACCCTATTCTCCTTGTATTTTTTAGCAATGGTTGAATGTATCTTGGGCACACATTGGTCAAGCAATACAAAACATCTGGTCATTTTGGTTAGTAGAATTCTCTATCATTCAATGTTTCTCTCTGGTACTCCTTTAACTCTTGTATCTCCACATTCTTATTATTCATATTATTCATTATACCTAAACTGAATAATACAGGTATTCTTATTGTACGTTGGATAGGTTTTGTGCGTATTGGCGTGGGAAATAGTTGGTGTTATATTGAACCAATGCTGGAACGCATGTTTGAAATTATGTATTCAATGCAACATTGAAGAATTTGAAAGCATAAGTGTTGATTTACTCTCCAATTCTTTGAAGGTAAGTCTTAACTACCCGACGTTTCATCTCCTCAACTTCTGTAAGATGGAAAAGCTCGAAGGCCAGTTGGATGCTCTTGTGTTGTTGTCCAGGACAAAGGTAAAAGAAATCCTAAACTATAATCCTTGTCGAGTCTTTGTTCTATTGTAGCACATTATCCATTTTTTTGTCGTCAAGTATCTAAAGCTCTGAGCACGTATCAACCATAGTTTTAGTTTCAACTTTTGTCCATGGTATATTGGGTGCAAATCTCTGGCTGTGTTAAATTTAGACAAGATTGCAAGGCTGAGTTCTGTATCAAAACTCATGTGACAGCATGTTAGCAATTATAGAAACAACTAGCTTCCCATTTGGATGTAAGGTGTTCATTTTTCAGGAAATAGTAATTTTAAGTTGGATCTTCATGGTTGCAACTTGCAGCCCATAAGATTTTTTGTTATCCACAAGGCAAGCTTCACTACGGTTGTAAAGAATAATGTTCATACCTTAAGATTCAATAAGAAATTTGATGAATGACCAATGCTTTAACTTTTTTAGCGCTTTGGTTAGGAATACACACCTATTCTTTTTAGTACAAGCATTAATGATTTCTCAAGAAAGGGAAGCGACTTCAAGCCAACTCAGAAGTCTCATGAAAGCTCATTGAAGTCTGGATGATTACAAATTGCAGTCTAATTATTTTTTGAAGCCATGACAGGCTCTACCAACTAACAAACAGTACATACATCTTTGCAGGTTGAGTTAAGCTACTCTTGACTCTTATAAATTTGACTTTGTGTTGACCCAAATCAAAACATATAATTTAATCTCTTCATTGTAATTCTTGTTCCTTGCAATAAATTGAAGTTAACAACTAAAGCAGTGAATCTCGCACTGCTCGAGATATCCAAACTATTTCATGCATAGCACTAAAGAAGGAAAGTATAGGGGTGGCATGAGTAAATGATTCAAGAGACATTTATTCCTACATCATATATTCAATGATGGCTTGATGCACAACTGGTATTCTTCATTTTTTGAAATCTTCAATAATTGGGGTTTGTCTAGCCTTACTACAGTCTCCACTAGGATTGTTGAGCCTTCATTTATTTTCTGAGACAACGGCTAGAATTGATGATACATTAGAGTTTTTAAATATCCTAATTCATTACATTGTTGATGAAATGGTAAAAATTAGGTGTGATACACTTTCTCATATTAAAATTTGTCTGCAAAATGCACATGAGAAAATTGATTTTTTGCAGCTCGAATCTCAATTCTAGCAAGAAGAGCTACATCATAATAGAAATCATTCTGAACCTGTTTTTGTTTATAACATTAATACAGCATGTCAATATTGTTGAAGTTAATTCATATTTAGTACCCAATGAAGCAGCAGTTGTACATACAGATGCAGAAGTTTAGTTTGCACTTCCCAAGCCCATCATCAGACCTTGGGAAGAACTTTTCCATAACAAGCACAAAACAAGCCTTGGATATGACAAGGAGGTTTCCTTTCATGTTTGAGATTACTCAAATCCCATTCAGCTTTAGAGCTGATTCCTTCATGACAATCCACCTTCAGTTGTTATATATTTTGCTCCTCTTCCACATCAGCCACAACAAGTTGTTAAATGCCAACATTGTGACTAAGTTGGCCATATGAAAGATTAATGTTTTGATCTTCATCCATATAAGCATTGTCATAAAACCAGTCATTCTTTAAACAAATTCTTTAGGAACAAGCATCCTACAAGAACAAAAATTCATAATGGATGGATCGATCCTTGGCAATGGGCTTCAACAACGAAGAATATGTTTCTCTCATACAACAAGATTTGTTCTCGAATATTAAAAAGTCTTGCAGTTGAGATCTCTTAATCTTCTCACCTTGTATTTGACAGGGGGGAAGTGATGGTCATCTATAAGCCATATTCAGAGTTGTAGCGAGAGACAAATATGCCACTGAGCATGCCTTCACTTGGTGATACATCTTCAAAGAATTAGGGACACATCCTCTAACAGAAGACTTTAGCTTCTTGCAAGTTTTGGAAGAGTTCCAGGAATTGCATTAATCGTTCTAGAGGTGTTGGTCATCCTTAAACCATCACATGTTGAGACCTCCCTTTTCAGGTTGAGGTTCTCACTTTTATGCAGGGTGAGACATCCCTTTCATGGTTGAAGGTATCCATCTTCAAAACGTCAGGAGTACTTTGTCATGGAGAAGACGTGAGCTTCATGCCAGACTTGGAAGAGTTTCGGGAACTGCACTAAGTGTTCCAGTGTTGGTGGTCATCCTTAAACCACCCCCCTTATACCAAGATTTTAGAGAGCACATTCAACCTAGTGCTTCCATGCATGTTTTTGCACATTTTGTATTACAACTCTCTTCTTGGACTCATACATACCCCTTTGGATTAACAGGGGAAATGTTGGACACCTAATGCTCTATGGGTTGGTGTAGAATGTGAACAGCCATGAGATTCCAAGAGACCTTGGGATGTGGAACCTAATGGTCACACAAATGTACTATAAATGCATATCATGTCAATATTAATGTATTCAATGTTTACCATCCATCCTTTCTATTTACATTCCATGTGACTTTAACAAAATCATGCAATTCCATCATAAATATAATCATCCAACTCCATCATATATAAAATAGGAAAAGCAAAAATATAAAACAATTAAAAATCCTGAAAAAATAATATCAAATCATCCCATTCCAGCATAGAAGGAAAATGAATTGGCTACATCATTCCACTCACATCAATTCCAATTGCGGGTACATTGACAGCATGAGCTTCCACTTCAACAGTCATCACAATAGAGGGACAATCTACATATTCGTGATGAGAACTAGTCAAAGCTATGGAGGACCTATCTATCAGAGGCTAGGAGATCGAAAAGCTGAAAGCTTGGCTAAACAATATCCAAGAACATAAATTAAAGATGGATAATATGTACATACTAGAAATTCAAAAGACTCATAGGTTAACCCAAAGAATTGAATTGTTGGAAAATGAGTCTACCATGGCACAAACACTTGCATAGGAAAAAGAGAACATTTGGATAAAAATCAATGAAGCTATTAATGAAATATGGCCCTCCATTGAGATTATTTTTTAGCAGGAGGAATTAGTGTAGAGATCCAAACAAGTTATTGGAGAAGTAAAAGAAATTTTGGGACAAAAAACAGGTGAAGCCAATACATTCATAAGGATTTTAAATTCAAAGACAAAGAAGGAATTAGAGGAATTTGAGATTACAGATAGGACAAAAAAAGTCCTTGAAGTCAGATGAGTCCTTACAAAAAGGAACTTGATGTTATAATTAGAAAATAAGTTCCATAACTTGGAGGTGAACATTGAGAAATTTCATAGGAAATTCAACATGGTGCATCAAAAGGGACTTCTAGGGTTGAAAGGAATTGGAGATAATTTGGTTCAAATAGATGATTATCAACAGAAATTATACTCCATAACAAGAGATAAGTCAAAGTTTTCCACCATCAAAGGAACCATCACAGTAAAAGCCTTCATGGAAAGTTTGAAATTTGACTTGCTTATCAAACATGATATAAAGCATTTATTCATAATCAAACCTACTTTCCAAAAATACACCGAGGTGGATGAAACCTACAGAAAATTAATTAAATTCTCCACCCCAGATGAAGACATAAGGGATAAACTATGCCAACTTCTTGAGTAAAACAAGTATTCACATTCAATAGAAAAGCAACATTTCTTCATTACAGGTCAACACCTGAATCCTTAAAGATAGTGCCACAGAGCTACAACTGTTTTATTTGCCTATATTTTTCTAATATTTTTGTAAATAAGTTTCTAGGATATTTTGGATAAAATCTTGATATTTTAAATCAAGATATTTTGATAATTTCTGTATAAATACTTCATAATTAGAAGTACAAAGGTTGTAGCTTGTACCAAGAAAGAAGACCTTTGATGTAAAGTTGTGTACTGAGCTAAAGTGATCATTTCACTAATACGGAAATTCATTCGAGGATTCATGTATTACACAAATTGGTGATGTTTTTCCTCTTGTGTAATTGTTATCTCTCTAATTTTTCATATGTTTTTCCTATCTGTATTGTTTAAAGAAAATTAAGGGTTGAAATTGTTTAACAACACTCTAGGTGAGTGACATTGTAGGCAAGTCGCGCATTTCTATATTCTTATATTTTGAGTCCATTTTTAATGATTGATAAAAGTCTTTCACAAACATAAGAAATGTAGAAAGAAAGAAAGGAAAACCATGTCTATTTCCCCTTTCAAGTTTTAAGAAGGGAGAGGTGCATTAATGAGAATTGTGAAAGAGACTAAGCTGGTAAAACTTCTTATCCAAGAGATGAAACCATGTTAGAGACCTAAATGTCTAAGAATACATTTAATCAAGAGACAACTCACTTAGCAAAAGGATTTGGGAAGATACACTTTAATAGTTGGATTTTTTTAAGTTCCTTGTTCTTCATTTGAGTAGGCACTCATGTGCTACCTTTACAACCTTATGGATTTGTCACTTATCAAGGAAAAGAAACTATTCCAAAGAGATCTCATGAGAAAGAATTTATGTCATCATTTTTTGTTATAATATAGATATAATTTTCTAAAGGTGAGTACATAAGGATATAATATGAAGTTCTAAAAGTGAGAAGGGTTATTTGTCTTCAACATCAAAACTAATAATGTTGTATTAAAATTTTGCAATAATTTCGCTTAGGCTCTAGAAAACTCAACCACTAAATTAAACATCTCAAAAGAATTCAATAGGAACCTCATTTCACCCAAGGATTTTATCTTCTTGAAACCTTTAGAGATTAAGGAAGTTCATCTTTTTAAACTTGTGCCATTAACTCCTAGTTGTCTTCTATATTGATAAAGCTTTGAAGAAGTTTGTAACTATGAGTATTATTGGTATAGTCTCTCTAGCTTTGTATTTAAAGAGACAATGGAAAAGTACCCCTTTGAGAATCCATCTTAGAGAACATTGTTTCCTTAGAGAAATATTCTTCCTCTATCCTAGAAGATAAGTTGATGTTTTTCTTACCATCCACATACCTATGAAAAAATATGGGATTCTCATCCCCTACCTAAAACCAAAACGCCCAACTTTTAAGTCTTTCTCTCTCTCTCTCTCTCTTCTTGTTTCTTGCCCCTTTATCTTCCAAGTGTTTTATTCATCCTTTTGACCTTCTATCATATAACTAGGGCCTTATTTGTTATAATAAGTATCTAATTTCATTAATTTTCTTTAATATCCTATAATGGTTCTCACGTTTTTCCACAAACCAATGAATTCAAGTGGTCATTATACTTATTAGATTTTCATGGAATCATATTAACATTTATTCATCAAGATATAGATCCAATTATGCCTAGAGTTCATTTTTCTTAGTAAAACAAATCGTCATCCTTCAACGATTTGTTGAACTAAATTTTAGACATCACAACCAAGATCCATACTTAATAGTTTTTCCTATGGGCATATGTGGAGAAAACCCACACAATTATTTATATACGCAAGATTTTACTATGCAAACATCTTCTCCACATTCTCAATATTTAGCTAATTTTTGGTGTGTGAAAGGATTTTTTTTCATATGTCCTTCACACAATCAAACCTCCCCACATTGTTAGCTCCACATATCCTTGTATTCCACACACTACAACCTTTTTCACATCCATTACTGCCACTTACATTGATTATGGTGCATTTCTCCATACATGAAAAGTCAAGAGGCCACCTTATTAACCTTACTCCCATTCTTTAAGTAAATATTTATTTTATGATTTCAAAGTTAATTGAAGTCTCTTATAATGAAGTTTGATCCTTGAGTTAAAGAAAGCACTTGGTATGGTACTATGTGAATTTATTTTCAAGTTCTTGATATCCTACTATGTGAACTATCCCCATAACCTCACTTAGGGAATGTGCATAAGCATTAACTTACCATTACTATTTATCATGGCCAAAAAAAAGTGGTATTAAAATTTGTAACATTCTATTAATTGCACCAAAGATAAATTATTTAATATATAGGATCCAAGTACATTGAAGAAATGGATACCAAAAGAAAGGAGGTAGTTTTTTGCGACATAACTAATTAACTTTTAAGCTAAGGAAAGAGTGTTTATAGGTGCACTACATACAAAGAGTATTTGAATCTAACTCGAGAAGAAAGACAAAAAAATAAAATTCAGACCAAGAATCTCGAAAATTCTACATGTGTTCGAGAAGCATTCCACTTTAGAGAAGTAGTTTGTTGAAAATAGCAGAAGAAATGCTAAATATAGAAGTGCTAAAAATAACATTGCTATAAATAACATTTCGGGATACATTCCAATTTTAGTTAGTCCTTGAACTAAAATTGAGAATTAAAATTCGAATTTGATCTCAAAAGTTGTTTGTAAAATAATTAATTAATTCATCTTGAGTTAATTAGTTGGAGAAAATCAATCTTGAAGTCTATGTGAAGACATGTAAAAGTTTTCACTTTGATTGAGGAAGTTATCACTTAATTAAGGAGATCAGGATGAGTTGTACTTTGATTTGTAATTAGTTAGCTTAGTTAACTGAGTTAAGTCCAGTTAGATTAGTTCCAACAGTTTGTGGAACTGATTGTGAGTTCAGTTAGATAATGTATGCATGCATGTAACTAGTGTACTTCAGATAACTGAATATTCTCTCATAAATAACTCATGCATGTCAGTTCAGTCAAATACCCGGTTGAGATGAGAGAATGGGACAATGTACTATTAGCTACAGGAATATTCTCACGAGGATATCTCTTGCATGCAGAAGGAATTCATTCCTTGAGGATTACGCAGTTATTTCTGAGTTTGGTGAGTTGTGTGAGAGGTGAATTCACATAGGGGGCAGCCAGAGGGCCCAAGAGAAACTATGCAAGGAAATAGGAGGCATGGAGGATTGGGGGGAGGAATATGTTGTGTCTATTCAGTCTATGAGCAGTATTGAGGGATTTTACTGAGAGTTGGATATATTGTGAGCTAAAGCTTTGTGTAATCTGGAGATATTTCCACTTGTATGATAATACAGATAGCGGGGTTTCTAGCTGAAGCTTTCCCTAGAGTATTCTTCTGTGTTCATGTGTGGTTGATTTCTCATTCTCTGTTATATGTGTTCTATTTGATCTTGCTTAAAATCAATTAAGCTTCCGCAAGTTTGTTTGTAGAAGTAGATCAAGTATTTTTCTTTAGTATATTGCATTATCAGGTGATCTACAATGGGAATTTCTACATGGTATGGGAGCAAAGGTTATCAAAGGGGAGAATAGTATACAAAGAAGGGAGAAGTTAAAAGTTTGAAGTTCCTGATTATAGAAATCAAATTCTTATCACATCTCAAATTTACCAATGGCATTCAAGGGTTTGAGACTCGATTATCCCCTGGATGGTAGCTCAAATGATATAGCTTTGAAGGATCGCATGGAAGTTGTATTAGAGGACAACGGTTTGAAGGACTTCATTGATCAATAAGTCCCCAAGCTAGCAACTGCTAATGCCGAAGAATTGGCATAATGGAAGAAATGTGTGGCTAGAGCAAGTAGGATTCTTCTAGAGGGAGTTCAAGACCACATTGCCTAGAGTCTCCATGGGAAGGAGACATTGTTTTCAATTTGGAAAACATTGAAGGATCTATATTAGAACAACAGTGATCAGAGGAAGTTGTCGCTAAAAGACAAGCTTCAGAAAATCAAGTGTGAAAAGGGCAACACGATCTCTACACAGCTGAACAAGCTCACCACCTTTAGGGATGAGCTTGGAAGTGTAGGAATCATGAAAACCGATAATGACATGGTGAGTCTTGCTCTCCTCGATCTTCCTAAGAGCTGGCATAGCTACCAAGACTCGGTAAATGGAAGAGAGAAAGTTCCAGATTGGGAATGACTGTGGTCGGATCTGATGCAGGAGGAGATAAGGAGAAGCGCCAGAGATGGATATTCATTAAAGCACTGTGATGAAGAAATTATAGCCTTAGCGAGTAAGGCGAGGAAAGGGAAGGGGAAGGCTTCCCATTCCAAATCGAGTTCTTCCCATGGTTGGAAGAATATTGACAAATCGAAAGTGTGATTCTTTCATTGTCATGAGGTCGGCCATTATGCTACGAATTGTCCACAAAAGAAATCCGAGAAGGGATCCTTGAAAGGATCAAATGGTGAGGCACTCGCCTCACAGTTCGAATTGGATTTCACCCTCATCGCACGCATGGTTTCATTAATGGTGGGTTGTGTTTGGTACCTAGACAGTGGAGCCTCATTCCACATGACCGCCAACAAGAGTTTATGTAGTACCTTGTAGGAGAAGGACCTCCAGATGCACATAGAGATGGGCGATGATGGAAAGTACCATGCTTTAGGTGAAGGTACAGTTGTGTTTCAAAGGGAACATGGAGCTCCTCTCGCCCTGACTGATGTAAACTATGTGCCTGGTCTGAAGAAGAACCTGGTGTCCATCACAATGTTGGAAGACAAAGGCTATGATGTAGTCTTTAGTAAAGGAAAGGCATTCCTGAGGCACATTGGCACTGGACAGACCAAGTGGATTGGGATTCGAGTAAAGAAAATCTACAAGCTGGAGGTAAATGAGTATGCTACATTGAGTTACAAAGCAGAGTTGGTGCAAAACCAAGATATTGGCAAGCTATGGCATAGAAGACTGGGCCACTTGCACCATGGGGCCTTGAAGATCATGGAGCATATTTCTATAGAACTTCCCAAGGGTAAACGGGAGCAAGTGGATACACACAAAGGTTGTACCTTGGGTAAGTATGCAAAATCTTCCTTTTAGGATCAAGATAGTTGAGCTGGAGAAATCTTGGAGTGAGTTCATACAGATGTTTGTGGACCTTTCTCGACAGCCTCCACCGCTAAACAAAGGTACTATGTTATTTTTGTTGATGATTTTTCTCATATATGTTGGATCTACTTCATGCAGAAGAATGATCAAACCTTCTCAAGGTTTTGTGAGTTCAAAGCCTTGGTTGAGAAAGAATCTAGAAGGAAAATAAGGGCCTTGCAAAGAAACAATGGTGGAGAGTATGTCTCCTAACAGTTTAAGGACTTCTGTGCAACAGAAGGAATTAAACGGGATATGATGGCACCCCATAACCCACAGTAGCATGGGGTGGCCGAAAGGAAGAACAAAACAATTGTGGGAGCAGCTCGGGTGATGCTGCATGACCAAGGCTTGCCACTTCATTTGTGGGCCGAGGCATGCAATACAATAGTATACTTGCAAAATAGAAGCCCGCATCATATACTGGGGATGAAGACACCAGTGGAGGACTTATCCGGGAAGAGACAAGATGTAAGTCACTTCAGGATCTTTGGATCATCAGTTTTTTGCCATGTGACCAAATATACTTGGAAGAAGCTAGAGACGATTGTTGAGTTGGGGATACTTGTGGGGTACGCTGATACACCCCACAACTATCAGGTGTTTTTGCCTACCAGTCAGAGGACAGTGTTACGTAGAGATCTGAAGTTTGATGAGCATAAGGCCATGCGAGTTTCCCTTAAGAGGGAGCTCAAGTTGCATGCAGAGGAGGAACTTTTTGTTCCTAAGGAGGAGGATCCTCAGACTAATGCAGAGCAACCGCATGGAGAGGATCCAGGAGTGGAAACATCCACTCATGCAGAGTCTTCCAGAGATGGGCGAAAACGCTCAAGGGAAGTTGACAGATTGGTGATGGATTAGAGAGAGAATGTGGGATAGCCATATTCTCAGTGTAGACAGAGGAGATCACCTAAGTAGTACACTGGCTACATGGCCCTTATTGGGGAGTGTGTAGAGACCAAACCATCTTCCTTTGAGGAAGCAATATAGAAGCCAATCTTGGTTGATGCTATGGTGGAGGAGTACGACTCCATAGTTCATAAAAGTGAATAGCATGTTGTCCCAAGGCTGGAGGACAAGTCAGTGGTGAGTTCCCGATGGCTTTACAAGGTAAAGCAAGTAGCTGAAGGGAGTGTGGAGAAACATAAGGCAATGTTCATTTCCCGTGGTTTCTCACAGGTCGAGGGGATCGACTATGATGAGACTTTTGCTCCTGTAGCAAGGTACTCATCTATCAGATTGATGTTGGCACTATCAACAAAGATGGGTTGGAAGATCCATCAGATGGATGTGAAGACTATGTTCCTCAATCGCAAGATTGAGGAAGAGGTGTACATAGAGCAGCCGGAAGGTTTTGAGACCTTTGATCCTGAGTCGCATGTGTGCTGACTCAAGAGATCTTTGCACGGGCTGAAGAAAGCACCTCGTGCTTGGTACACCAGTATCGACAACTATTTCACCAGGTTGAGCTTCACAAAAAGTGAAGCGGATGCAAACCTACACCACATCATGGTAGAAGGTAAGAATTTGATCATTTTTATTTATGTTGATGAACTGATATTGACAAGTGATGATCAGTTGATCAAGTCTTGCAAGGAATACCTTGCAAGAGAGTTCGAGATGAAAGACATGGGTCTCATGAACTACTTTCTAGGCATGGAAGTGTGGCAGAAGGATGTGGAAGTGGTTGTGTCTCAAGGCAAATATGCCAATAAGATACTAAGGAGATTCCACATGGAGAAGTGCAAGCCCATATAGACTCCTCTAGTAGGTAACTGGAGGAAGGAGGATGCTACCTCAGGTGAGGTAGTAGCTACTACTATTTATTGGCAGCTTGTGGGTTCATTGATGTATTTAGTGAGCACATGACCAGATTTGTGCTTTGCTATGGTTCAACCTACCAATCTATTTTGGAAGGCAGTGAAGCATGTGCTGAGATAGCTCAGAGGCACATCTCAGTATGGATTATGGTACAGACGGATAGAGGGAGTGAAGCTTTAGGGCTCCACAGATGCAGATTGGGTAAGGAGTCCATCAAATCAGAAGAGCACTTCAAGAGGAATTTTCAACCTTGGTTCAGCTCTAGTTTCTTGGTACAACAGGAAATAGAGGTCAACTACACTTAGTTCAGCAGAGGTTGAATACATGGTTGCTAGTCAGGCAGCATGTGAGGCCATTTGGATGCAGAAAATTCTAGTTGAATTGTTTGATTAGAGGATGGATCGAACTGTTATCTATCCTGATAATCAAATTTGTATCAAACTCTCTAAGAATCCAATATTTCATGATAGGTCCAAGCACATCGATATCCGATATCATCATCTTCAAGAGTGTGTGGTGAGGAGGATCATGTTTTTTATGTATGTTTCGACCGAGGAGTAGGATGCAGATATTTTAACTAAGGCATTCTCAAAATGCAAATTCGAGTTCCATAGAGACAGGATTGGGGTGACAGATAATCCCTTTTTTGTTGAGAGGGAGTGTTCAAAATAGCAACAAGAAATGCTAAATATAGAAGTGTTAAAAATAACATTGCTATAGATAGAATTTCGGGATACATTCCAATTTTAGTTAGTCCCTGAACTAAAATCAAGAATCAAAATTCGAATTTGATCTCAGCAGTTGTTTGTAAAATAATTAATTAATTCATCTTGACTTAGTTAGTTGGAGAAAATAAAACATGAAGTCTATGTTAAGACATGCAACGATTTTCCCTTTGATTGAGGAAGTTATCCCTTAATTAGGGAGATCAAGATGAGTTGTACTTTGAGTTGTAATTAGTTAGCTCAGTTAACTGAGTTAAGTCGAGTTAGATTAGTTCCAATAGTTTGTGGAATTGATTGTGAGTTCAGTTAGTTAATGCATGCATGCATGTAACTAGTGTACTTCAGATAAATGAATATTCTTTTATAAATAACCCATGCACATCAATTATGTCACAGACCCAGTTGAGATCAAAGGATGAGACAATGTACCATCAGTTGCAGGAATATTCCCATGAGGATATCTCTTGCATGCAGAAGGAATTCATTCCTTTAGGATTGTGCAGTTATTTCCGAGTTTGGTGAGTTGTGTGAGAGGTGAATTCACACAGATGGTAGCTAGAGGACCCAGGAGAAACTGCGCAAGGAAATAGGAGGCTTGGAGGACAGAGGGAAGGAATGTGTTGTGTCTATTCAATCTATGAGCAGTATTGAGGGATTGTACTAAGAGATGGATATCTTGTGAGCTAAATCTTTGTGTAATCCAGAGATATTTCCACTTGTATGATAATATAAATAGCGGGGTTTTTAGCTGAGGCTTTCCCGAAAGTATTCTTATGTGTTCATGTGTCATTGATTTCTCATTCTCTGTTATATGTGTTCTATTTGATCTTGCTCAAAATCAATTAAGCTTCTAAAAGTTTGTTTGTAGAAATAGATCAAGTATTTTGCTTTATTATATTGCATTATCAAGTAATCTACAATGGGAATTTCTACATAGTTTATCTTTATGCCATAAACTTCCACTAAAACTCTCAAGAAAAGCATAAAAGGAGTCTAATTCCTATAACTCCAAAGCATCAAGAAGAATCTATTTCCCATAACTCCCAAAGTATTAAGGAAAATATTTAAGTTATCGGAACGTAATAATATATTTTATTATGATAAGATTCTTGAAGAATATCAAAAAAATGATCGATTAATAAACTGTGTTTTTCAAAACTATTTATCTAATAAAAAACCTTTATATCATGCAATCTCATTTTTATTGCATCTAAATAAATTGGTTTGTTCCCTGCTTCTTAAAAATGATGTATCGCACCCAAACCTTTGGCATAACATGTTTAGAAACTTTTTATATTATACCAAAAAGGGATTTTTTCTAGACTTTGTTTATTGCACCTAAGCATACTTTGGTGCACATGATTTGTTTTGTATTAATCTATACAATATTAGTGCAATAAAATAAAATATTATAAGAGAAATAAAAACTTTGAGGAGGTGTGAAACCTTCACAAAAATAAACTTTGGTATTATGTTGTATAATAAAATTTCTTGCAAAGATTGGAAGCTTGAAGAGATACAGTGTGTTACACAAGTGAAAGATCTCATGTGAATACTTTAAGTTAAGAAACTTTTTTCATACTTATTACACCTAAAAAGAATGTGAATGAAATTATCTTTAAATATGGTGTATCTAACCAAAAAATACTTTTAATGAGGCATGTTTGAAAATTATGTGCATTGCACCAAAAAATAATTTTACTATACCATGTTTTTTAAACATTTTGTATCACATGCAAACAAACATTGATATGGTGTCACATGCTTTGGAATGTACACACCTAAAAATTCTTTGGTGAAATACTTTGGTGCAATGTGATAGAAAATTTTCACGAAAATATCAATTTTGATGAAGTATCACATGTTGCATGAAAATAAATTTTGACATGGTGTGATATGAAAAAAGTTGTCACATGTATAAAAATATGGAGGAGATGTGATGTCTTATGGAGAAAAAAATTGTGTAATATATTGTAATGGAAAGGAAAAATCATCTTGTGTGAGCTCGAGCATGGCTTTTTTAGTGATATTTCATTGAATTGGAAAATTTTGATCCACTCCATGTATGGCTCAAGTTGAAAGTTTAGAACAATGTAATACATCACAAGGAATTCAATATTGGAAAGATGTAATTTTGTTGGGATAAAATAAGTTTAATATTATAGGAAAAACAAAACAAAAAGATGAAATGCCATAAAAGTTGTTTATGTTGAGGTTTATTTGAAAAAAATATGAGTGATTTTTGCAGTTCAAAATTAAGCATTCTTGTTAATTTTAGAAATAATTTTCTTCTAGTAAAATTTGAAATATTTTTCATTATTATTAATGTGGCTTCTAAAAAGCTTTTTCCTTTGATATTTAAGGAAATTTTAAATTATGTTCTTCAAATAAATTCAATAATTTAATGATATGAAAACTTTTATATTTGTGCCAATGCTTTTGCTTTCTAATTTGTCAATTTTTAAAATTATTATTTACATTATTTATTACTATATTTATTCATTTAACATATTAAAAGATAAAAATAAAAAATAAAAAAAATTATCACTATTTCTTAGTTAGACGTTAACTTTACAATTTTATATTTCTATTTAATTTTCCTAAACAAACCATATAACTATTAAGATTAAAGAAATATAAAAAAGTTGTTGAAGAGTACACTAAGTAGGTGTAAACTGTACATCGTCATCCCTTTACTTTTCATTCTCAAAATCATTTTCGACGGGATTTCCTGAGATACGTCAATTAGTTAAAACGTGTAGAAATTTGAAAATGAAATATTATATTGGTAAAATACGTTTTTCTCTATTATTAATTAAAAAATATCATTAATATATAATTTATTTTGTAAAATAACATATAATTATTTTATATATATATTTAATTTTATACTATTTTATATTACAGATTTTATTAAAATTAAATATAAACTTTGTAGACAATAAAATTAACAAACTAGAAAGTTAATTTTTGGTAATTGACTACTTACATATCCCAAAAAAAAAATGGCTACACATATCAAAGAAAAACATGCTACCCACATATCCAAAGAAAACGGGCTGCACACATATCCAAGAAAACTGGATACTTGGAAGAACCTTGTCCAAAGAAAATATTAATTATTTTTTATTTATATTTCATTTTATACCATTTATATTACATATTTTATTAAAATTAAATATAAACTTTATAGACAAGAAAATTAACAAGTCAGAAAGTTAGTTTTTGGTAGTTGGCTATCTACATATCCAAAAAAAAATGGCTACACATATCAAAGAAAACTGGCTACCCACATATCCAAAGAAAACGGGCTGCCCACATATCCAAGAAAAGTGGATACTTGCAAGAACCTTGTCCAAAGAAAATTGGCTACCCGCACATTTATTTTCTCTTATAATTTCCCTCCATGCAATGTAATTTAAATCCATAATTTATTAAGATTTCTAATCCAAGATTTATGTCAATATAAAGTTTACCCAAATCTCTAAAGTTTATTAGAACTTAGCCTTTTATAGAGAGAATATTTATCTTCGAGTTTTCATCAGCTCACAATAAGATGCCATATCGATGTCTTATCGATGTCTTTGGAAAAAGCGAGTTTTCATCAGCTCACAATAAGATGCCATATCGATGTCTTATCGATGTCTTTGGAAAAAGACTACTGTTGTTTTGGAAAAAGAGATGTTTCTTAGTTTTAATTTTGAAATTTTGTAATAACTATTATTTATATAGATATATATATGAATTTAAAATATATTTATTTAAGAATAATTTTTAGTATCAACACAAGGATTATCTAGTAAACTTATTATTATCTATTAAAAAGTTATAGATAAGAAACTTAAATTTCATTTCATTATTTTATTTCATAGGGAAAAATTTGGTGAATTGAATTTTTTCATGTTTCTAGATATCCTATAATACATTCATGAATTCAGAATGTTTATCTTCATATTTTTTTGTCTTTTAAGAGAAATTAATGATCTTGTAAACTTTTTTAGTCATCTCTATGTTCTCTTTCTTTTAGAGATAACTAAGATATCATGAACTAAAAGTGAGTGACATTCCAAAGATATTTACATTGATACTTTATACATTTTGAATTTTTGAATACAACCCTAATCATCTAGTGAGGTCTTTCACAAAAATAAAAAATAAAAAGAAAAGTGGAGGACAACCATGTCTAATCCCTGTTAAAGAATGGATAAGTGCACCATTCATGAGAAGTTCAAAAACTATTTCTCTAGTAAAACTTGTTATGATAGAGCTAAAACTATGATAAAAACATAAATGAATAATAGTGAGTCAAATGAAGAACCAATTCACTTAATCAAAGGATTTGGAAAGGTACTCTTAAATAGTTAGAACCTTTAAGTTGCTAGTTTTTAATTTGAGTTGACACATTCCTACCCTACCAACACAACCATATGGATTTCAAACCATAAAAATATTCCAATAAAATATCATGAAAAAAGAATATATTTCATCATTTTAGCTATAATATAAATATACTTTATGAAATTCACTTGCATAAGGATATCATTGTAAAGTTTTTCAAGTGAGAAGGGTTATTTGCGTTCAAAATCAAAACTAAGAATGTTTTGTTAAAAGTTTTCAACATTTTTCTACCTCAACAAATTGATCATAAGTATCAAAATAATTTAATAGCAAACTCATCCCATCTAGGGATTTTATCTTTTTGGAAAATCTGGAGTGAAGAAACTCTTCCTTTTGATTTTTCGCAATTAAGTTGTCCTCCATACTCTTAAAGCATCCAAAAAGTGTTTGTTCTTCATGCTAATAAAACATCCAAAAATGTTTGTGAGTCTAGGCTTTCTTATTATAGTTTCTCTAGCTTCGTATTTAACGAGCCTAGATCCATCTTAACTCTAGATCTATGAAGTACCAAGAGGGATCATATCTCTCTAGGTGCAAACCTCTTTTTCGAGTGAACAACTTGAGGAAAGGTTTTCATCTCAAGAAATTTGATCCCTCTCGAGGCTTGAGAGATCTGAAGTTAAGATGGATCTATGTTGGTTTCAGTTGTTTGTGGCCAAGGAAAATCTATCGAACATAAGATTAATTTTATCAATAATGTGTAAATACATCTAATACTAATATAATCATTTTAAATATGCGAATTATGTCTCATATTTATCTCGTCATTTTAATTTTAAATTTTCTTAGTTACCTCACTTTGTTGAGATGATAAATATGGTTAATAACTTTAATGATAAAAAATGATGAAATAAAAAATTTGAATGCAAAGTGACAATGTAATAATGTTGAAGGATAGAAAATTTGAATAATGAGAATGTAGTCAATTATAAATAGTCTTCATTCTAATCAATATCAACTATTTGCTTGTACTATTCTTATTTCCACCCTTGTTTGTTTTGTCATATTTTTATATCAATTATATGAAAAGGAAAGTTGAAATCCTAAACCATTTAAAGCTTTAACTCGGTTTGTTGTAGTACATTGTCAAAAATCAATGGAAATTGTCAAATTTTTTGTGCTTACAATGAAATCAATGCACATTGCTAATCCAATCACTTTAAAATTAATGTACCATCATATATCCAATTACATAAAATCAAAAATCAAAATCTACATTTAAGTCAATGCATGTAATAAAAATAAATCAAATAAGATTAGAAAACAACATCTACATTGAAATCAATGCATCTAATGAAAGTAATCAAATAGGATTAGAAATCAATATATACACTTAAATCAATGCATCTAGTGAAAGTAAGAAAATAGGATTAGAAACCAATATCTACACTGAAATCAATTTATCTAGTGCAAGTAATCAAATAGTATTAGAAATCACTATCTACACTTAAATCAATGCATTTAGTGCAATCTATCAAATAGGATTAGAAATCCTCTACATTGAAATCAATGCATCTAGTGCAAGAAATCAAATAAGATTAGAAACCAACATCTACATTGAAATCAATGCATCTAATGCAAGCAATCAAATAAGATTATAAAACAACATCTACACTGAAATAAATGCATCTAATACTAGTAATCAAATAGGATTAGAAATCAACATCTCCACTCAAATCAATGCATCTAGTGCAAGTAAGTAACTAGGATTCGAAACCAACATCTACACTGAAATCAATACATATAGTGCAAGCAATCAGATAAGATTAGGAATCACTGTCTACACTAAAATCAAAACATTTAGTGCAAGCAATCAAATAGGATTAGAAATCATCTACATTTAAGTCAATGCATCTAGTGTAAGAAATCAAATATAATTAGAAATTAACATCTACATTGAAATTAACGAATCTAGTGCAAGAAATAAAAAAGGATTACAAATCACCATCTACACTAAAATCAATGCCTTTAGTGCAAACAATCAAATAGGATTAGAAATAATCTACATTGAAATCAATGCATCTAGTGCAAGTAATCAAATATCATTAGAAATAAAAATGTACACTAGAATCAATGAATCTAGTGCAAAAATCAAATCATATTAGAAATCACAATCTACACCAAAATTAATGCATCTAGTGAAAGAAATATTCCTCCCTCTCTCCCCACTCCATCTATATCTATATCTCCCTCCATCTCTCCTTCTTTGTCTCTCTATCTGACGCCCAAAAAATAACACACTCTCTCACTCCATATCTATGAATATCTCTGTCTCTCCCTCCCTATCCCCATCTCTCTCTTCCTCCCTCTCTTCACCCTCTCTCTATATCTCTATCTCCCTTTGTCTCTCTATATCACCCCAAAAACATGCACTCTCTTTCTCCAATATATCTATCTATCACTCCCTCCTCCTCCTCCTCCTCCTCTCTCTCTCTCTCTCTCTCGCTTAGCCTTCTCTCCCTCTCCCACCCTTCTATCTCTCTTCCCTCCTGTTTTCCTCTCTCCCTCTCTCTCCATCTTCCTTATCATTCCCCCTCTCTCTCCACCTTTCTATATCTATGTCTTTCTCGTTACCTCCCCCTCTCTCCCCCTCCATCTCCATCTCTCTTTCCCTACCTCTCACCACTCTCTCACATCCTGATGTGGGAGCATGTGACTCAGAGGGGAAAAATCTTCCAAATTATTCCAAAAATCCAAAAAAATTTCAGGCAAGGGAGTGGGGTCCTTTAGCCTGCAATTTCTATGCTTTCTTAGTTAAAATAGAATAAAATCTAGCAATAAATCATGCTATTTGTAACAGAGCTTTCTAGCTTTAAATCACCTGTAAAGCATGCTTTTCTTTGTATCGGATAAGGACGAGAGGGCCTATCCTTAGTTATAAATAAAATGGCAGCAAAGCTCTCATCAGACAGAGGAGAGGGGCGAGTGCCTTAGTTTTACTTTGGGAATTTTTATTCTCTCGATGTCTCTTATTTAATGACTCTGTAAATTGCTTGCGTAGCTTATTTTATTGCGCCTTAACATTGTTGAACGATTCTGATTCCTCACGCTATAAGACTGTCTATTAAACAATGAAGGTTCCCTTCCTTCCACTCATAGCTATGCAATTTTGATTCTTATTTCACTGTGGCGTTGATATCTTTGTGGTATAGCAAGAGCGCTTGTAGTTTCATGAAATAGCGGAGGCGCTGTTGAGAATTCATAGTGAAGGCGCAAACCCATATCGGGCAAGACCATATCAGCATCGAAAGGGGTTTTATTTCACTGTCCATTGGTTGTATGTGGTTCAATCCGCCTTCCGTCCGAGCCAAGATATAGTGTGGCCAAGAAGCTCGTTGAAACTGTATTGAATGCCACTTTACAAAGCATTCTGGTCCGAACAAAGCATATCATGATTAAGGCGAATTCCGGATTTAGCGAATTGATATAAACTACAATATATATTTATTGCTGAGTCCATAATTCGAAGGTGGAGAACTTATCAATAGAACCGACTAGCGACAAGCGGAACTGGCGATGTATTAAGGCTGCGTAATAACGTGTCGGGTCCATTGAGAACCATCGTTTGAGCGATCGCCGGATGCTATATACATCGGCCAAAACCAACGAAAAGGACAAAGGTATATATATAGCCGACGGATCTATATATATATATATATATATATATATATATATATATATATATATATATATATATATATATATATATATATATATATCGACCCTAAATCGCATAAAGAGAAGAGATATAACTGTCGGTCATAATATAAGAGCCTTTGCCATGGCAAAAGCCAGCGCATAATCATCGCCAGTGGAAAAGGAGGTAAGGAAATTCCGTGGGTATATATAACGAAGACATATATATGTTGCGTGGCAATTATAACATGGAGGTATATACAAATAGAAGTCCACGATATGTGAGTCTTTGCTTATGGTGATTTCCATTATGTATTGCGTGGGCATATAGATAAGTGGGTATATATACCATATATGTAGTCCACATAAAAAAAAGGGATATCGCTTTTAATCCGCCACCGAGAGCCACGGTTAATTAGTACAGCATGGTATTAGGACTTTGGAAATGAAACATCAGTTAAATGACTGATGCATCCAGTTCAGAAGAACGGGAAATTAACCAAGGCATAGAGGAACTTGCTGACAGATTGGCGAAATTGACTTTAGCGCCTGCACCCCCGCCATCATTAGTGGTATCAGAGCCCACAACTGACATTGAATTAAATCTCAGGAGCAGAAGAAGGATGGCTTTCAGAGTTGGAAGAGGACGACCTACTGCAAATGCTGAACTATTGGAAACAGTGGAGGAGCTGCGAGCTAGAGTGGATGCTTTAACTTTAGATAGAAATATTGATGATGGAGATGTCAGTGAGCCCGAAATTGAAGCTCCTGAAGAGGAGGAAGCTGTAGAGGTTACTCCTGAGATGAGATTCTTTCAGTCAGTGTTAAAATCCACCACCAGGCCATGGAACCAATTAGTACCAGTATATCAAGGAGGATTGAATCCAGAAGAATTGATCGACTGGATCAACAACATGGATAAATTCTTCGATTACGAGGAAACAGAGGATGAGAAGAAAGTAAAGTTTGTTGTTACCAAGTTAAAAGGCCATGCAACACTCTGGTGGGATGGTGTGCAGTCGAAAAGGAAGAGACTTGGTAAGCAGCCAATCAAGAACTAGAGCCGAATGGTAGCAAAGTTAAGAGGTAAGTTCTTGCCAAGCAATTATCAACAAACATTGTTTAGACAAATGCAAAATCTTAGATAGAGAGCTTTAACAGTAAAAGAGTATACAGAAGAGTTTTATAAAGTAAGCATAAGAGCGGGAGAAGCCCAAGACACAGATGAGAAGGTGGCTAGATATATGAATGGCCTTAGGATGGACATTCAGGATGAGATAAGCCTGTTGTCTCCTAAAACAGTAGAGGAAGCTTATCAGATAGTGCTGAAAGCAGAGGAAAAGCTCATAAGGAAGCAGTCTGCCAAAGGGAGAGGGACTTTCAGAGGAAAAGGAAGTCAAGGTGGTAGAGGTAGATCTACAGCACCTAGAGATGGAGCTACCAGTAGCTCAACCCAGCATGCACCCAGAGAAGGTGATGCAAGAGGCAGAGGGAGTTTTTCTAGAGGAAGAGGAGGTAGAGGAAGAGGCAGAGAAATAAGATGTTACAGGTGTAACAAACTAGGACACAGAGCTTTTGAGTGACCAGAGAATGCAGACACAAAGCAGAGGAATGCAATTGTTGCTCCAGATTAATAAGAAGCACCAGCGGCAGCGGTAGTAGAAGAAGAAAATACACCAGAAAGAGGAGAATCTCTGGTGGTTAATAAAGTTTTACTTAAGCCAGTGAAAGAGGTGGTTGCTGAACCGCCACAAAGGAAAGCTTTGTTCAGGACAGTGTGCAAAGTCCAAGGGAAATGTTGGCAGATGATCATTGATAGTGGCAACACTGATAATTTGGTCTCTACAGAGGTAGTGGAGAAATTGAGACTGAAGACAATGAAGCATCCAACACCTTATAAGGTGTCATGGTTACAAAAGGGACATCAACTGTTGGTAAGTGAACAGTGTGAAGTGGAATTTCAAGTGGGCAAGTACAAGGATAAAATTGTTTATGATGTGATGCCTATGGACGTGTGTCACATATTGCTTGGGAGGCCTTGGCAATATGACAGAGGAGCCATACATGACGGGAAGCGAAACACCTACAAGTTTGGAACAGATGGTGTTAATCATACATTGTTGCCTTTGCAAGAAGAACACGTACCGGGACAGAAGATAGATCCAAAAACTCTGTTGCTTGGGGGGAAGGAATACTTGAAGCAGATTGAAGAAAATGAGGTAAACTTTGCTGTGATTTGCAAGCCCAAGGTAATATTGACTTTTACTAAAATTTCTGAATTACCCATTGAAATTCAAGAAATGCTGGAGAATTATTGCGATATTATTGTTGATGATTTGCCTAATGAATTACCGCCAATCCGGAAAATCAGTCATCATATAGACTTGATTCCTGGAGCAAGTCTACCTAACAAAGCAGCGTATAGAATGACTCCTGCAGAGAATGAAGAAGTTAAGAAACAGGTGCAAGAATTGCTTGACAAGGGGTTGATTAAAGAAAGCCTGAGTCCTTGTGCAGTGCCAACAGTGCTGAGCCCGAAGAAAGATGGAGGCTGGAGAATGTGTACAGATTCAAGAGCCATCAATAAGATTACAATCAGGTACAGATTTCCATTACCCAGAATTGAAGATTTACTGGATTGTTTATCTGGCGCAAAATATTTTTCAAAGTTAGATCTTAAGAGTGGTTATCATCAGATAAGGATAAGAGAAGGGGATGAATGGAAAACCGCTTTTAAGACCAATGAGGGATTATATGAATGGAGAGTGATGCCTTTTGGGTTGTCCAATGCACCAAGTACATTCATGAGGCTTATGAATGAAGTCCTTAAAGAATTTATTGGTAAATTTGTAATAGTATATCTGGATGATATATTAGTCTATAGCAGATCCAAGGAAGAACACTTGAGGCATTTAAATTATGTTCTACAGAAGCTGCAGCAAGAAAAATTATTGTTGAATCTGAAGAAGTGTTTATTTATGAAAGAGGAGCTGGTGTACTTGGGATTTGTTATCTCAGCTGAAGGATTGAAAATGGATCCAGAAAAGATCAAAGCAATTGTGGAGTGGCCTTCACCCAAGAGTATTTTTGAGGTAAGGAGTTTTCATGGTCTTGCTAGTTTTTACAGAAAATTCATTAAGAATTTTAGTAAGATTAATGCGCCTATTAATGAGACCATAAAGAAAGATAAACATCCATTCAAGTGGACTGCTGAAGCAGAGAGAAATTTTCAGCTGTTAAAGAGGAAAATAATTGAAAAGCCTGTTTTGGTTCTTCCTGATTTTAACAAAACTTTTCAAGTTAAGTGTGATGCCAGCGCAGAAGCAATTGGAGGAGTTTTGAGTCAAGAAGATAGGCCAATAGCTTACTTCAATGAAAAGCTAAATGAGGCAAAAAGAAAGTATTCTTCTTATGATAAAGAGTTTTATGCAGTTGTACAGGCACTGAAGAAGTGGAGGCATTATTTAATGTCGAAGGAATTTATTCTTTACTCAGATAATCATGCATTGCAGTTTATAATGCAACAGCCAAAACTCAGCCAGAGACATGCTAAATGGGTAGAATATCTTCAAGGCTTTCATTTTGTGTTGAAACATATAACTGGACAGTCAAACAAAGTTGCAGATGCCTTAAGTAGGAGGAGTATATTGCTGCAAGAAAGTCAAATCCAAGTGTTGGGTTTTGATTTTCTTAAGGAATTATATGAGACCGATTTAGATTTTAAGGAGGCATATGAGGCTTGTAAGAATCCTGTTTTGGCGGACATAAGCAAGTGGCTGGATTATTTTATACAAGATGGACTGTTATTTAAGAAAAATAAGATGTGCATACCCAACTGTTCAATGAGAGAAAATTTAATCAAAGAGAAGCATAGTGGAGGACTTGCAGGACATTTTGGTAGAGAAAATACCTTTGAACAACTCAACAGATTTTACTTCTGGCCGAAAATGAAATCTGAAGTAGAGAAGTATGTAAGAAATTGTAAATTCTGTCAGTATGCAAAAGGAAGGAGCCAGAACACAGGGTTGTATATTCCATTGCCAATTCCAGATAGGCCTTGGGATATGGTAAGTATGGATTTTGTGCTAGGATTGCCAAAGACTCAAAGAGGCTACGATTCAATTTTTGTGGTAGTAGACAGATTTTCAAAAATGGCACACTTTATTCCATGTTATAAAACTAGTGATGCTTCTCATATTGCTAACTTGTTTTTTAAAGAAATTGTAAGGTTACATGGATTACCCAAAAGTATTGTTTCAGACACGGATTCAAAGTTCGTTGGGTATTTCTGGAGAACACTATGGAAGAAACTGGGAACTAAATTAAATTTCAGTTCTGCCTATCATCCACAAACTGATGGACAAACTGAAGTTGTAAATAGAAGTTTAGGCAATCTTTTGAGGAGCTTTACTGCAGAGCATCCAAAGCAATGGGATCAAGTGTTACCACAAGTTGAATATGCATACAATGATTCACCGAAGAGGAGCACAGGACAGAGTCCATTCCATATTGTTTATGGAATGCACCCAAGGGGAATATCTGAATTAAGGAATCTGGGAAAAGAAGAGATAAGAAGTGCAGAAGGTGAAGACTTTGCTTCAAGAATGCAGGCGATACATGAACAGGTGAAACAGCAGCTACAGGACAGCAACATCAAATATAAAACCAGAGCAGACATGAGGAGAAGAGAAATGAACTTTGAAGTTGGAGACTTGGTTTTAGCACAGCTCAGAAAGGAGAGATTTCCAAAGGGAGAGTATAACAGATTAAAATCCAAGAAAATTGGACCATGCAGGGTACTGAGGAAATTCTCTGCAAATGCTTATGAGATTGAATTACCACCTGGTGTAGGAATATCACCAATTTTTAATGTTGCAGACCTGTACAAGTATGAGAATGAAGCTGCAGATGATAAAGCACAAGATCAAGAGACTCTAGAGATTGACTCGGTAAAACAGTTACCCACAGCTAAGAATTTACAGCCAGAAAGAATTCTGGACAAGAAAGTATACAAGAATACAAGGGCACGAGAGTATTTCTAGTATTTGGTGAAATGGAAGGGACAGCCGATTACTGAAGCTACTTGGGTTACAGAAGACATTCTACAGAAATTGGGCAAATCTGTAGATGAGCTCATGGACAGGAGCCCATGAATAATTTTGTCCTCAGGAGTCTGATGCGGGAGCATGTGACTCAGAGGGGAAAAATCTTCCAAATTATTCCAAAAATCCAAAAAAAATTCAGGCAAGGGAGTGGGGTCCTTTAGCCTGCAATTTCTATGCTTTCTTAGTTAAAATAGAATAAAATCTAGCAATAAATCATGCTATTTGTAACAGAGCTTTCAAGCTTTAAATCACCTGTAAAGCATGCTTTTCTTTGTATCGGATAAGGACGAGAGGGCCTATCCTTAGTTATAAATAAAATGGCAGCAAAGCTCTCATCAGACAGAGGAGAGGGGCGAGTGCCTTAGTTTTACTTTGGGAATTTTTATTCTCTCGATGTCTCTTATTTAATGACTCTGTAAATTGCTTGCGTAGCTTATTTTATTACGCCTTAACATTGTCGAACGATTCTGATTCCTCATGCTATAAGACTGTCTATTAAACAATGAAGGTTCCCTTCCTTCCACTTATAGCTATGCAATTTCGATTCTTATTTCACTGTGGCATTGATATCTTTGTGGTATAGCAAGAGCGCTTGTAGTTTCATGAAATAGCGGAGGCGCTGTTGAGAATTCATAGCGAAGGCGCAGACCCATATCGGGCAAGACCATATCAGCATCGAAAGGGGTTTTATTTCACTGTCCATTGGTTGTATGTGGTTCAATACGCCTTCCGTCCGAGCAGAGATATAGTGTGGTCAAGAAGCTCGTTGAAACTGTATTGAATGCCGCTTTACAAAGCATTCTGGTCCGAACAGAGCATAGCATGATTAAGGCGAATTCCGGATTTAGCGAATTGATATAAACTACAGTATATATTTATCGCTGAGTCCATAATTCGGAGGTGGAGAACTTATCAATTGAACCGACCAGCGACAAGCGGAACTGGCGATGTATTAAGGCTGCGTAATAACGTGTCGGGTCCGTTGAGAACCATCGTTTGAGCGATCGCCGGATGGTATATACATCGGCCAAAACCAACGAAAAGGACGGAGGTATATATATAGCCGACGGATATATATATATATATATATATATATATATATATATCGACCCTAAATCGCATAAAGAGAAGAGATATAACTGTCGGTCATAATATAAGAGCCTTTGCCATGGCAAAAGCCAGTGCATAATCATCGCCGGTGGAAAAGGAGGTAAGGAAATTCCGTGGGTATATATAATGAAGACATATATATGTTGCGTGGCAATTATAACATGGAGGTATATACAAATAGAAGTCCACGGTATGTGAGTCTTTGCTTATGGTGATTTCCATTATGTATTGCGTGGGCATATAGATAAGTGGGTATATATACCGTATATGTAGTCCACATAAAAAAAAGGGATATCGCTTTTAATCCGCCACCGAGAGCCACGGTTCATTACTACAGCATGGTATTAGGACTTTGGAAATGAAACATCAGTTTAATGACTGATGCGTCCAGTTCAGAAGAACGGGAAATTAACCAAGGCATAGAGGAACTTGCTAACAGATTGGGGAAATTGACTCTAGCGCCTGCACCCCCGCCATCACATCCTCTCTCTCTTTGTCTCATTATCTCACCCCCAAACATGCACACTCTCTCTCCATCTCTCCCCTGTCACTCCCTCTATCTCTCCACTTCTCACTCTTTGTGTATTTCTTCTTCCCTCCCTCTCTCCCCCTCCAACTCTAAATATTTATCCCTCCCTCTATCCTCCTCTCTCTCAAGTCCTCTCTCTCATCCTTCCTTTCTCTCCTACCTCCCTCTCTCTTCCCCCATATTTCTCTCTCGCCCTCTCTTCCCAACCCACTAGCTATGTTACTATATCCCTCTATTTCTCCTCATCTCTCCTTAGCTCCCCCCTATATCCATATCCCCTTCTTTGTCTCTTTACCTCATCCCTAAACATACACACTCTCTATCCATCTCTCCCTTGGCACTCCCTCTCTCTCTCCACTTCTCACTCTCTGTGTCTTTCTTCTCTCCTCCCTCTCTCCCCCTCCAAATCCATCTCTCTATCCCTCCCTCTCTCCTCCTCTCTCTCTACCTTTATCTCCTACCTCCCTCTCACTCGCCCCATCTCTCTCTCTCTCTCACTCCTCTCCCTCTCTCTCTCTCTTCATTCCTCTTCTCCCCTTTCCTTCTGTTTATCTACATCTCTCCCTTGTTACCCTTCTTATCTCTCCCCCTCTATCACTCTATGTCTTTGTTCTTCCCTCCCAAATATATCTAGAGTTAATATATATATCATGATATATTAATGTATATTATAATATAACAAATTTAATATTGTATTAATACAAACTTATTAAATTTAATAATATTAATATTATAATATATTATTATGAATATTAGATTTAATAATAATAATAATAATCTTTCAATATTAATATTAGTGTTAATAATGTTTTTTTGCATGATATTAATAATAATTTTGTCCATGGTATTTGACCATAGGCTTCACCTAAATAAAACCTATTTTTTGAGTTTCTTAAATATAAAGAGGTTTATGGAGTAAATATAAAAAAAAATGTTTTATTTATTTATCATACATATTGTATTTACCATGGTATTTGGCCCATAGGCTTGGTATATAATTATATGTTTATTTCTAATCTTATTTGATATATTTTTATTTATTTACCATACCTCTTTATACCTCTATTATATTTATTTATTTACCATACCTCTTTTATAAATATGTTATTTGGACCATGGTATTAATAATAATTTGTCCCATGGCATTTGGGCCATAGGCTTCACATAAATAAAACTAGTTTTTTGAGTTTTTGTAAATATAAAGACTTTTTGGAACAAATATAAAAATAGGTACCTCTAGTTTATTTATATTTTTATTTATTTACCATACCTCTAGTTTATTTATATTTTTATTTATTTACCGTATCTCTTTTTTAGTGTTGTTAAACATCTTCATATTTGAAATTTATATTGTGTTTATACATAATAATAATTAGATTGATTTTTAATTAGCACCAACATTAAATTAAAAATTTTAAATGTTAAACATTACATGTTAAATGTTTACACTTAGGTTTATGTTAACTAAGATCCACCCTATACATGTTAAATGTTTACTTTTCCATTTAAGTTTCCAGGTGAGATCTACATAAATGTTTATTTAGGTTTTTAAGTGAAATCTACCCATACTTGCGGTTGAGACAATGGAAAAATACCCCTTAGAGAATCTTGCTTCAATGGAGCAATATTCTCTCTATTTTCCTTTAATATCCTACCATTATTCTTACCCTTTTACATAGACCAATTAATTGTAATTTTCATTATGGCTTTTGGATTTTGTTGGAATTGTATTAAAATTAATTTATTAAGATATGTATCCAATTACTTCCACACCTTTTTGCTTTAGTAAAACAAAACCATCATCCTCTAGGCATTAAATATTTAAGTTGAAATGGATGGGATGCAAATTTTTTTTATAAAGAAGATTCTAATTTACTAAGTTCACATATTAATAATTAATCTAGCCACTTTGCAATTTGGGCTTCCTTTATTGTATTATTCTTCTAAGTTTGTGTTATTTTAATAGGTTTTATGTCTATAAATCTTATTATTTCCATTTTTTATATGGAGAAAATTGATAGGTTTTTCTATTGAAAGCACCAATTCTCAAACTTCTTAGGAAAATTCAAATTTCCTGGTATCTATTTTTACTATTTTATCTTAAAACATCAACAAAACTAAATTCACATCAAGCTAATAACTTTGGACAAATATTTCTTAACCTCTCCCATTTATTATTAATTTAAAAAAAAAAAAAAAAAAAAATAAATAAATAAATAAATAAATAAACAAATAAACAAACAAACAAACAAACAAACTCTTTTTATAAATATTAATTAATCTTTTTAAATCCCAATTACCCAATTACTTTGAAGAATGTACTATTCTTCAATAATTTAGGGTTAGGAACATCATTTTGAGTGAGTCTTCAAGGATCTTTAAATTAGCGTATCAATAAATATAACTAAGACCTATTTAAGCATATTTATTAAAAATAAAATAACTACCATCAATTTCATTCATTATAACCAATATGGTAAAACTATTAAAAATATCTGCAATGAAAATCAAGGGGAGAACTAACATTCATTATAACCAATATGGTAAAACTATTAAAAATATCTGCAATGAAAATCAAGGGGAGAACTAACATCTCTGCCTAATCATCACAATGCAAAACTTCAATGAGGGAAGTATTTTCGGAATAAGAATTTCTATGATATGTAAGTGTATCTTCTCAACCAACGTTTCCTTTACGTTTATGTACAAAGTCAAGTGCTGAGTCAGTCGTTCAGATTTGTCTGAGTCATTGTTGCTAACGTTTCCTCTACGTTTATGGAGAAATTCAGATGCTGAGTCCGTCGTTCAGTTCACATCATCAATTGAAGAAGCAGCATTTACTTCGGCAATCCTGCAAAATTCGATTAAACTTATCAGTTTGAGGCTTACCCAAAATTTTGCTACCTCTGCATTTATGAACAAACTTCCAACTATGCTTTTTCTTGGTGGTTACTCTCAATACGAATGTATTTAGATTGTAAATTTGAACAAACTTCCCCGTATAAAATCTGGTTGTTATTCTCAATGTCAATGTATGAAAATTGTAAATTTGAATTATAAATTCAATGTTGGAAAATATAAAATAATTATGCTACTACAAAGTACATCAAATCATCCAATCTCATCGTAAATAGAATAAGAAAAGAAAAAGTATAAAACAATTAGAAATGTTAAAAATAATATCAAATCATAACATGGAAGATGCATTAGCTACATCAGTAATTTAAACTTTTTATAGATAGCAAAATTACTTTTAATCATTGGTTCTATCATTTTAATATAGAATTTGATATTAAAAAAAATAGGGTAGTTTTATTCTAAAATAAAAATAAAAGTTAAAAATTAAAAATTATGTTTTAAATAGAAAAATAATGTCAACTTCACAGGTTTAAATTTTATATTTTTCAAAAATATTTAAACAAGAGATTTAAATAAACTATATGAAGATTTATGTTAATTAATTTATGTCCATATCAATTTCAGAAATATTTACATGGAGAAAAAATTATATTTTTAAGGTTAAAATTTGTATTTAAACTTATATATACTTTACTTACCATTTAAAAATACAATTTAAACAATGAAAAATAACTTATTATATGTAACTCTAAAAATGATATCTAATATAATGCACTGCGTAAATCCCCCATACTTAAATTCAAAAAGAGTCAAGGGATCTCTACTTGAATGGTTCATGAGGCACAATACTTGCTAAGGTTTTGCAAATGGGGTAGCAAGCTAAGTGGGCTTGATTGTGGGGAAAACTCCACAGTTAAGCGCGCTTGAGCCAGAGGAGTTCTGGGATGGGTGACCTCCTGGGAAGTCCTGGTTACCGGGTGCAAGCCCCGGAAGTGATGATTGATGCTATGTGATTCGTTCTCCACATTTCACTAGTTTCAATCCCACTTCTTCACCCCTGTGAGCATCACCCAATGCAATGAGTGCTAAGTGAACTATTCAAAAATCATGAGAAATTAGTCAGTTACGACTACCTCTCATGGAAATGGTCATACGTTTGAATGACTTACTTAACGCAGTTGAATCCCAAAAATGATATCTAATATAATGCACTGCGTAAATCCCCCATACTTAAATTCAAAAAGAGTCAACGGATCTCTACTTGAATGGTTCATGAGGCACAATACTTGCTAAGGTTTTGCAAATGGGGTAGCAAGCTAAGTGGGCTTGATTGTGGGGAAAACTCCACAGTTAAGCGTGCTTGAGCCAGAGGAGTTCTCGGATGGGTGACCTCCTGGGAAGTCCTGGTTACCGGGTGCAAGCCCCGGAAGTGATGATTGATGCTATGTGATTCGTTCTCCACATTTCACTAGTTTCAATCCCACTTCTTCACCCCTGTGAGCATCACCCGATGCAATGAGTGCTAAGTGAACTATTCAAAAATCATGAGAAATTAGTCAGTTACGACTACCTCTCATGGAAATGGTCATACGTTTGAATGACTTACTTAACGCAATTGAATCCCAAAAATGATATCTAATATAATGCACTGCGTAAATCCCCCATACTTAAATTCAAAAAGAGTCAACGGATCTCTACTTGAATGGTTCATGAGGCACAATACTTGCTAAGGTTTTGCAAATGGGGTAGCAAGCTAAGTGGGCTTGATTGTGGGGAAAACTCCACAGTTAAGCGCGCTTGAGCCAGAGGAGTTCTGGGATGGGTGACCTCCTGGGAAGTCCTGGTTACCGGGTGCAAGCCCCGGAAGTGATGATTGATGCTATGTGATTCGTTCTCCACATTTCACTAGTTTCAATCCCACTTCTTCACCCCTGTGAGCATCACCCGATGCAATGAGTGCTAAGTGAACTATTCAAAAATCATGAGAAATTAGTCAGTTACGACTACCTCTCATGGAAATGGTCATACGTTTGAATGACTTACTTAACGCAGTTGAATCCCAAAAATGATATCTAATATAATGCACTGCGTAAATCCCCCCTACTTAAATTCAAAAAGAGTCAAGGGATCTCTACTTGAATGGTTCATGAGGCACAATACTTGCTAAGGTTTTGCAAATGGGGTAGCAAGCTAAGTGGGCTTGATTGTGGGGAAAACTCCACAGTTAAGCGCGCTTGAGCCAGAGGAGTTATGGGATGGGTGACCTCCTGGGAAGTCCTGGTTACCGGGTGCAAGCCCCGGAAGTGATGATTGATGCTATGTGATTCGTTCTCCACATTTCACTAGTTTCAATCCCACTTCTTCACCCCTGTGAGCATCACCCGATGCAATGAGTGCTAAGTGAACTATTCAAAAATCATGAGAAATTAGTCAGTTACGACTACCTCTCATGGAAATGGTCATATGTTTGAATGACTTACTTAACGCAGTTGAATCCCAAAAATGATATCTAATATAATGCACTGCGTAAATCCCCCATACTTAAAAACAAATTTAATCCTTCTCCATTCCTCTCTAATTATATTAAATGAGTAATTAAAATTAATATTCATTAAAATCTGAACCATTTTATAGACAACTGAACCATGCTTACATATGTATCCATTTCAATAATCTTCTTGATAAAGTCATGTGATATGTGCACCCACACGCACTCCAATGCTTTTACTCTTTTAACCATAAGTCTGCCCCATGGGAGCATAAATTTCAACATTGTTTTTAATCTTTTGAAATAGTAAACCATCATTTCTGATATCATAAGAGCCCCTAACAGCTCGACTGTCGAAGCTTAGAATAATAAACGTGGCTCTCGACCTTACACGAAAGCCGTGCGACTGCAAAACCCTAATATATGGAATAAGAGAACACGAAGATTATATTATTTCTGGATACAGCTTTTAGGAAAGCTTGCGTCAATTTAATTGGAGAATCCTCTCACGTAATATGTACGTCGGGGAACTTTCATTTGTACTTAATAGACAAAAAAACACTTTAACTTACTGAATATATTTTTGGGTGAGAGAATATCAAAATGTAACCGACCATTCTTCTGGTCAACAGATCAGAATGTAACAAATTAATTTGAAGAGAATTTTTCAAATAGTTGATTTTTACCGTTAGTCGTTGTGACAGAGGATAAGTAATTTATATCTATAATTAAAATTATAAAGAGAAACGTTGGTTGGCATTCCCGTTTGTCTTTAAAAGAAAATCTCCTCTCTAAAATGAATCATCTCAATATTTTTTTTGTGAGAGAAAGTATGAGTAATTTATGTATATAATTAAAATTATAAAGAGAGCCCTTGGTTGGCATTTTTGTTTGTCTTTAAATCTCTTCACTAAAATAAATCATCTAAATATTTTTTCTCCATTATAAATATATTTATCTTAATTAATATATATAGAAAGAATTGAGCATATTTTAATTGGTTGGAGGAACTATTGTCAATTTTATTTTTTAATTAAAGTTTATAAGTGATATGTTGAGTTCATATTGAATATCTAGTTAAATCATTAATATGTTTTACTATTCTTATATCTATGTATATATTAAAAGATGTTGGGTGAAGTTAATCTTAAAATATTTAACTTTGAGTAATTTCATTTCTAAGCAATCTTTAGTTAAATTGCATCTTTAAAATAGATATAATGAGTGAAAGAAAAAAGTACCCTCCTCTATAAGGGGCTTCTTCATACCCACATCATAGAAAGCCCATAGATTTCATTGTTTATTAAGTTTCTCAAATTGTATTTTACAAAGAATACTACATTATAATGACACAAAAGCCTTATTCTCAAAGGGTATGATAGTAATGCTACATTACAATGACACAATACCCTTATTCTCAAAGGGTATGATAGTAATGCTACATTACAATGACACAATACCCTTATTCTCAAAGGGTATCATAGTTGAAGGCCAGCCATACTTCCCAAGCTATGGTATCATAGTTGATGGCAAGCCACACTCCACAAGCTATGGTTAGACTTAAAGATTTATAACCATTTATAGCTTTCAATGATATGTTCTCCTTATCATCAAAAAAAGTAATAATTATAGCATAATCATACTTCCAAAGTTGAATGAAGAGTTTTATACCTTTTATTTCATATTTCATATGCCCATTTAGAAAGGCTTATTCTAAAATAATTACTCAAACTAGTAATTTATTTAGCCTCGTGCTAAGCTTTCATAGTAAAAGAATAAGATATAAAAATATGAGAATTATCTTTTGAGTCCTTTAGAAAGACAACATCAATTATCATGGTCATTATAGCATCTTTTTTGTATCAAAGTTCCAATAAAGAAACTTTCAATCTCGTAAGCTTATGTTTCATCTATATTTGTTATGTTGTAAGACTTATCTTCTAGCTATCGCTACAAGCTTTCATTGTTGTTATGAATTAGATTGTTGTAAATCCTTTTACTCAGGTAACGAAGTGTTTATCCTTCAATTTGTGTTCTCTTAGAGTTTTTAGGGTTTGGAGCCTAGTCCTTGGCTCTATATACAATCCTACATGTTATCAGATTTTTAACTTCTTCTCACTTTTTTTGAGATATTCATTGCAAACTAGATTGAAATACTTCTTATCTAGGTAAGAGTCCATTTTCTTTGTACATCCTATGTTTTTTAAAAGACACTTATTGATGTTGTAGTCATGTTGACAGTGGTGGAACCCGCCAACATAAAGGGGATCTCCTCGATACGAGTGCCCAATTAGACCTTAAACCATTTGGTGTACGAGTCACATCCAGAAATATGACTCGACTACCATTTACTTATACATTTTCCATGGCTTAAGCAATCAGCATGAGAGAGTAGCACGCATGTGCTTTTGAATGAGAAATAGAGCGCACCTTGTGGAATGTTGATTGTAAATGTATCAAGGTTATTTTACTACAAGGAAGCAAAAGTGAGCCTCTAAGAAAGAAGTAATAGTACTAATCTAGTAGAGACATATAGATATAAACAAGGATGTATCGCTAGACATCAGGCAAAATAGTTTGAATAGGTGCTATGATCATTAAAGTCATCACAACACATTCCAACAATTTTACCACCAAAATCACTGAAATAGTTCAATTACTTTAGTACATATGAAGTCAACATAAACCATAAAAATTAGAAGAATAGATTCAAAATGTCCATGAACCATGTATGAAAATGTGTTGGGAAAATGACTTCAAGTGTTAAGCAAAAGTTTCAAGATACATGAGTACAGTGAACATCACTAGCTCCAACAGTGATCTGAAAATCATTCTTGACTGACCTCAGTTAATTAATTATTAAATGAATGAAGGTATTACAGACTCATGTGCTAGTGTGTGTCTATGTTATTTTAGGCAACAGATTGATCAGATTGCAAAATACGCAAACACTGGAAATGGGAAATAGTAGAGAAACGCAATAAGCAAATACAAGAACACAACAAATTAATAAGGAATTCACCCTATCCTCCATGGCTACGTCTCTGGTCCAACCTTCTGTGGTGGCCTTCTTTTATTGTGTCCTTAAATTAGAGAATTACAGTGAGGAGTGCAATCTGTGTCTCCTGAAACAGAATTGCTTTGTAGGGTGGTTCTTGGATTCCCCAAGCCACTAGAGCACACAGACTCTTTTGCTATCCAAGTCTTGACCTCTCTGGTCTTCAATGGGAGGAGCCCAATGTGGTGCTCAATTCCCGACAGATCCTCTCACGGATTGCTCGATGCTACCTTATGCTGCAGGTCAGCTCGGCTCTCTGTCTTTCTGCTTCTTAATTCACTTTCGTTTCTTGCTCTCGCTTTCTCTATCTTCATTCTCTTCTCTCTCTGTGTCCTCTATTCTTTGTCTTTGTTCATGGCTTAAAGCCAATTTGTCCCTGACTACTCACTTGCTCTTCTGCCCTACGGTTTTCCTATTGTTGCTTGCTTGGAGTTCCCTATCTCTGCGTCATTGCCAACAACTCACATGGAGTGGCCACTTGTCCTCTTACAAATTGTGCCAGCTCTTCCTCATCGGTTCGGTTTTTCAGTTACGTTGGGAAATGACTCATCCGCCATCTGAGCGGTCAAATCGGACTTCAAACTCTTTATGTGTCGCGACCTAATCCCCTGTCAAATCCAATTTCTCCGTCGAGTGCAATCTCAGCCGTCAGATCTGGAGCCCCTAGAACTAACATCATTCGCTCATTTTGCGCGGTTGACTTGCTCGACCATTAGCATGAGATGAGCAGTGGTTTTGTCTCTCATCCACCTGCCACACGTCAGGCCGTGAATGGAATCAATCATTTTTCTCCAAATCTAATTACTGCCCAAGGGTGCCCTCGATATACCACTAGTTTTGGAGCATGGGTCCCGACTTTAGCCCTTTGTGCTTTCCCCACGGTTTTCCCAGCTTCCATGCCATCGGGCACTCGAGGCCTTTCCTTCTCAAGGGGTTTTACCGAGTGATGCATCATTAGTACTAATCATGTATCAGAAATGACCTCTATTTCCTGATCCGAGCTTCCCAAGTGCCATTTTTGCCTCCTGTGTAGACTCCATGGGCCTCAATCAGTGCGCTTTGATCGAGGTCCTCGTCGTTCCTCGCTCGCTGCCAATTGCCACTATTCAGAGGTCTTCCTGATCGCTCTGTGCTCTTGAATTCAAAGTTTTTTCCTAATTTGATACAGTCATAGTGTTGTGATAATCTTCATGGTTCCAATTCGGATCACGGCTTTCCCATTGAAAAAGCTTTTGGACCACCAAAAGTTGGTTTTTAGGCAGCGACTAAGTGAGGGTACAATTGTCTCACTTGTCCAATCTATATCCACTTCGCACTGCTCAGCTTCGAACCTTTAAGCCCAATTTTGAGGTACTCAACATCTCCTCTGCGTACCATCCCCACCTTCCTATCCAAAATTGTGTCTTCCTGCAATTCATTAAGATATTTAGGTAGTAGGTCATCAATAGAAGGTAATTGACTCTGCTTTTCAGGATCCTCAATTAGGGAGGGTTCAAGCAATCTCAAGCAATTTGCATTTACGACTAAGTAGATGTGCATGTACGCTGGTAGATCAAGACAAAAGACATTCTCACCAATCTTCTCAAGTATCTTGAAGGGTCCATACCTAATATGCTTTAGCTTCTTACCTTCACCTTGCATCTTGTCCTTGTTGATATATAGCCAGACTTGGTCACCAACTTGAAAACTATGCTCCATTCGATGCTTGTCATGCCTTGCCTTGTATTTGGCATGGCTCTTTTCTAGTTGTTCCGATACTGCCTGGTGAATCTGCTGGATTTGTTCAATGAACCTAGTTTCCCTATCCACATCATTGTGTCCCTCAACTGTGGTATCTGTACCAAAGACAAAATCCAAAGGAGACCTTGGTGTGAAACCAAAACAAGTCTCAAAAGGAGATCTCTATGTAGAAGAATGTTTTGCTCTATTGTAAGCATGTTTCACATAACATAAATGTTCATCCCAAAGCTTAGGATGTTTTCTGCAATATCCTCTAAGTAACTGGATCACTATCATGTTAATTACTTCTGTCTTGCCGCCATTTTGTGGATTAAAAGTTGTGCTTTTCTTTGGTTTGGTGTCCATCAGTTCCCACAAACTTGACCAAAACTTCCCCACAAATTGGGTGTCTCGATCGGATATAATGGAAGTGGGTAATCCAAAATGAACACATACATGTTCAAAAAACAGTTTTGCAGTTTGTTCAACTGTAATCTATTTATTACAAGGTATCAAAATACACATTTTGCCAAACCTATCCACAACCACATACAGATAATCATGACCTTTCCTAGATTTAGGCAGTCCTCCATCAAAATCCATGGAAACACTTTCCCAAGGGTGAGAAGGAACTGGTAATGGAGTGTACAAGCCTAGTTTTCTATTGCTAATATTGATTTTAGCACACATAGTACACCCTCTTACATATCTAGAAACTGTCTCATTCATTTTTGGTCAATAACAAAATCTTTGCAGTTGTGCAACTATTTTACTTACCCCAAAGTGACCTGATATCACAGAAGTGTGTTCTTCTCTAATTATATTTACTCTCTCAGTTTGTGGAATGTATAACTTCCCATAATCGTATAAGAGTCGGTCCTTTACATGACAATCCAATTCTTCTACTCATTTGGCTTGACTTAAAGTTTCATATACATCTTTAAAGTCTATATCTTGAGCATATTGTTCAATGTAGCTTTCGGGTAGCACAAAATTATGCTTAAGTATAGTAGATGCATTTATAATAGGCATGGATAGCATGTCTACAACATTATTATGTATGCCCTTTTTATATCTGATGACTAAATGAAACTGTTGTAGAAAACCCATCCATCTATAGTGTCTTGATTGCTGCAACTTAGTTTGGGAGTGTAGATATTGAAGTGGTTGATGATCAGTATGTATTACTGTCTCTTTGCCCATTAAGTAATGTTTCTACTTTTTCACACTTTGTACTAATGCATTCAATTCTTTATCATATGTAGCATAGTTAGCTACTGCAGGATTAAAAGTCTCAGAATGATGACATATGGGTTTACCATCCTGTGTCAACACTACTCCCATGGCATAGTCATTGGCATCTGTTTGGATCTCAAATGGTCTTTGAAGATTAGGCAGTGCTAATATAGGTGTTGTACTAATCCTTTCTTTCAAGGTGTCGAAGCCTTTTTGATGTTTGCCTCCCCATTGAAACACCTTGTTCAATCCTGTTAAAGCATGTAAGGGAACTGCAATTGAGGAAAAGTTAGAAATAAACTTCCTCCAATATTGTGCTGCCCCTAAGAAGCTTCTCACTTCTGTAGTAGATTTGAGTTTAGGCCAGTTTACAATGACTGCCACCTTAGAAGGATCTCTCTTCAATTCACCACCCCCTACTATATGACCCAAATAATTCAGAGATGTTTTTCCAAATTCACATTTTGAGAGTTTAACGTGAAGCTTTTCTCTTTTCAAAACATCTAGTGTCTTCTTAACATGCTTTAAGTGTTCTTCCCATGTTTTACTAAAAATCAGAATGTCATCCAGATACACAATAACAAAATCATCAAGAAAATTTCTGAGTACATCATTCATTAATCTCATGAAAATAGCAGGAGCATTAGTTAAGCCAAAAGGCATAACCAGCCACTCATACAATCCTTGCTTTTTTTTGAAAGAAATCTTCCATGCATCTTGTTCTGCAACTCTAACTTGATGGTATCCAGTATGCAAGTCTAGCTTGGAGAAATAAACAACTTCCCTCAATTGATCTAAAATATCATCTATGCGAGGAAGGGAATAATGGTTTTTTATTGTTATCTTATTCAGTGCTCGGTAGTCAATGCACATTCTCCACAAGCCATCTTTCTTTCTCTCCAAAACAATTGGTGACCCACATGGTGATGTGCTAGGTCCGATGAACCCTTTCTCGAGCAACTCCTGCACCTGCGTCTTGATTTCAAAATTCTCTAAAGAAACCAACCTTTTATAACTATTTGTTTCATCTCCCGAGTCTGACCCCAAATCCTTATTAATAGCTGTAGCAGTCTTCTTCTTCTCGCCCTCGAACTTCGTAGGTCTCAACTTTGGATGCAGAATCCAGTAGCGTTCATCATCATGCCCATCCTTTTTACAGTGAGTGCATGAAGCTTTGCTCTTCTGTGTAGTGTTAGCCTTCCTTTCTTTCCACTTCTACCTTTTTTTCTCCTTGTTCTTGCTTGCAGTGGGTTGGGATGGTCCCCCAACTTCCGAATTTCCATTCTTTCCTCTAGATTCCAGATGAGTAGCTTGTACAGATACCTCATCTATACTAGTGGGATTAAACATGAGGATGGTATGCCTCATGTGTAGACCACCAATGTACTTCAAAAGAGTCTCTGGTGAATTTAATCAGATTCCTAGAATCAATGCTCTCTTTCTAAATTCTTGAGTGTACCTTTGCACACTTTTCCCTTTCAATTGCCGAAGTGTTTGCCAACACATCATGGCTTGTTGCATGTAGGCCAATGGATAGAACTGTTTTTTTGATTGCAGAAATAAATTCTCTCCAAACAGAGATAGTATTACCATGTATTTTCATGTTAGCTTGGGTTCTGCCTTCCTACCAAACCAAGGTAGTGCCTCCAAGGCATAGGCTTGCCAGCAGAATCTTGCTCTTATCTGAATCGATGTTTTGTACTCTACAATAAACATCAATTTGTCTAATCCAATTTTCCAACTTTTCTGAATTTAACTCTCCATCATATATAGGTAAATCAAATCTTACATCTAGTTTGATCAAAGATTCTTTATTTTTGTGTTCAAGGATGTTAGGAGGTGTGAGAAAGCTTTCCTCTTTCCCTTTTCCTTTTGAGTGTCATGGAAGTCAGACTCATCTTCTCCTTTGTCTTGTTTAGAGCCTGATCAATCTTCATCCTTATGTTTTTTAAAAGTCCTTATACATCTCTTCTACCATGGACTTTATGACTAGGAAAATTTCTATGAATTGAGGGTCTAGCCCCATAGAACCTTCCTCTGACATTGTCTTCCGAGGATAGACTCTCCCAATTTCAGGATTAGTTTCGACCAACTCTCCTTCTCCTAATTTGAGCTTTGACCTAGTTAGCATTCAACAGCTAAAACAACACAAGCTTGTCTAATGTTAATAGCCTAGAGCTATGATACCACTTGATCTAAAAATCACTCTTGAGTGACCTCAGTTAATTAATTATTGAATGAATGAAGGTATTATAGACTCATGTGATGGTGTGTGTCTATCTTATTTTAAGCAATGGATCGATCAGATTGCAAAACACACAGACACTGGAAATGGAAAACAACAGAGAAACACAATAAGGAAATACAAGAACACAACAAATTAATAAGGAGTTGACCCTATCCTCTAGGGCTACGTCTCTGGTCCAGCTTTCAGTGGTGGCCTTCTTTTATTGTGTCTTTAAAGCAGAGAATTCCAATGAGGAGATCAATATGAGTCTCCTAAAATAGAATTGCTTGGCGGGATTGTTCTTTCATTCCCAAAGCCACAAGAGTGCACAAACTCTTTTCCTATCCAAGTCCTGACCTCTTTGGTCATCAATGGGAGGAGCCCAATGTGGTGCTCAATTCCCGACAGATCCTCTTAGGGATTTCTCGATGTTGCCTTATGCTGCAGGTCAGCTGAGCTCTCTGTCTTTCTACTTCTTGCTTCACTGTCTTTCCTTGCTCTTGATTTCTCTTTCTTCATTCTCTTCTCTCTCTGTGTCCTCTGTTCTCTGTCTTTGTTCATGGATTAAAGCCAATTCGTCCCTAACTACTCGCTTCCTCTGCTACCCTTCGGTTTGCCTGCTACTAATCACTTGGAGTTCCCTATCTCTATGTCATCACCAATAGCTCAGAAGGAGTGGCCACTTGTCCTCTTACGAACTGCACCAGCTCTTCCTCGTTAGTTTAGTTTTTCGGATGCATCAGGAAATGAATCATCTGCCATCTTAGTGGTCAAATCAGACTCAAACTCTCTATGTGTCGCGGCTTAATCCCCTGTCAAATCTGGTTTCTCCATCAGGCACAATCTAAGCCATCAGATCTAGAGCCCCCAGATCCAGCGGCATTCACTCATTTCACGTGGTTGACTTGCTCGACTGTTAGCGTGTGATGAGTGGTGGTTTTCACTCTCATCCGCCTGCCATGCATCGAGCACTGAATGGAATCCGCCTGCCCAAGTGTGCTCTCGATATACCACCGGTTTTGTAGCATGGGTCCTGCCTTTAGCCCTTAGCCCTTTCCCCACGGTTTTCCCGACTTCCATGCGACCGAGCACTCAGGGCCTTTCCTTCTCGAGGGCTTTTTCCCATTAATGCGTGATTAGTGCTAGTGCTAAGCACTAATTGCGTATAAGAAATGCCCTCTGTTTCCCGATCTGGGCTTCCCAAATTCCATTTTTGCCTCTTGCATGGACTCCGTGGGCCTCGGTCAGTGCGCTTTGCCCTCATCATTCCTCATTGGCTACCAACTGCCACTGTTCAAAGGTCTTCTTGATCTCTCTGTGCTCTTGAATTCAAAGTTTTGTCCTGATTTGATACAATCATTGTGTTGTGATAATCTTCATGGATCCAATTCAAATCAAACAGTAGAGCATTACAACCACTACTTGATCCCCAAAAGTACTATCTCAATCTCTCTAATTCGTTATGGAAGAATCCAAGGAGAAAAGTGTTTTCCTTGATCAATGAGGCTCCTTTTATAACTCGAAACATAACCTTTCATATCCCCACGACTCTTGGGTTTCTCATATGACTTCTGAACTTCTATGATCTTTGGACTTCTATATGACTTTTTGAGTTACATGTCACTTTTGGAATTACATGACTCATGAATTACATGTCCTTTACACTTCTTCACCTAGCTCTTTTGTCCATACATGACTCTTGGACTTCTACTTCTTTGTATTTACAATAATTACATGATTACATCATGATTTTCACATCATCATGTGGTGAGAACATGATAAGTCACTAACATTGATGACTCAGATTCATAGTGACTCATGACATGGACTTTCTTGATAGGTGATAATGGTACCACTTGTATCTTTGATCTTGCATGTAGCTTCCTTGTTGTTGATGTATTCAGCCCCCAAAGGTTATTTGATCATATAGAGTTTTCTGGGCTACTTCGATCATCAGGATTTCAATGTTCTTCATTTCATCATGTTATGTGTTCTCACTTCTTGAATGCTTCCTTTGACTACCCTCTTTCCTTAATCCCTTTATGCATCCTCACCATGTTGTTATGGAATACCTACAATTGAAATCACTGATGGAAATAAAACATTAGTCTAAAAAATATCTAGTTCTAACATGTTTCATGCACATTTTCTATTATTGGATTACGAGTGCACTCATGAACAACAAGGGAGACTTTTGGGCATAGGGCACACTACTAAGGAGGAAAGTCTAACTGTTTCGAGGTTTTCGGATGTGCTAGCGCACTCAACTGGAGAGATGAAGTTCAAGGGAGGGTGTAAGGCGTTGCTCTGAAAGATGAAGGAAGACTACTCAGGCTTCATAAGTGCTCTATGTACTCAAGAGAACCAAGGAGGGTTCATAATGCGTTGTTCAAGGCTGAAGGGATGAATCCTTGGTCTTCCTAAGTGTGGTATGTGCTCAATGGAGGACAAGAAGGGTGTAGGGTGAAATTATGAAGGTTGAAGGGTTGAGCTTCGACCTTCCCAAGTGTGTTATGTTATAAAGGGAGCCAAGGAGGGTGTAGGGCATATTGCTAAAGGATGAATGGATGTTGATGTTTCCTCGATGATGCACCATGTGCTCAACAAGGAGAGCATATTTCTTTATAGGTGCACTTTAGAACAAGGAAGGGGAATGATGCTTAGGAGTTTGTTGTGCACCCTTGGAGGGTGCAGGGCACAATTCATAACATGGAAGGAGTCACAACTAAGGCTCAAGAGTGTGCTTATGTGCTCTCCTAGCCTTAAGGGGCTAGCTTGTGCAACCAAAACTTGTCTAAGTCTGAAAGGTAAAACAAGGGGAAAACATAATGTGTTTAGACGTACAATCAAGTTTTGCACATTCCAAATCATCAATAAAACTTAGACAAGGGAAAACACTAAGAAATACCCATCGAAATGCTAGTTTACAAACACTCCTCGAATATAATTAACAAAGTGTGTGCGATTCTGACCAAAAGTGTCATTTTACAATGGAGAAAGGTGATATAACCATGAAGTACACTAGAGATGTTATAAACATTGTGATAAAATTTAAGAATTATTAAAAACACTTGAAAAATGTGGTATGAATTGAAATGACACTTGACAACCAAAGCGACACTTGACACCATAGTTTGTTTGGTTCCATAATTCGAATGTAGTGAAGTTTCGGAGCGTGTTGTAGTAGTGAAAACACCTGGCGACACACTATATCAACTTAAGATTTTGTCCATAGGGATAGCTTTTAAATTAAAGGGTTAGTCCCTCAGGAAGTATTGATTCACCAATCATGTTTCCTTGACTTCCCCTCTCCACCCGGTTGTATACATAGCACCTCACTTCCTTTTACTTGGTTCAAACACATAATATATATGCCATAACACAATTTTCTTGATCTAGGAAAGGGTACTATGCACAAAACATTTAGGATATTCATAATGTTAGTTTCACCAATGGTGTTGCACCACTACCAGCAGGCCTAAATATTACCTCGATGGAGTCACTAAAGGAGCACAAGTGTCTCTTTGCTGCCAACGAGCCTGAATGGTACCCCGACAAAGTCACTTGCTTCCCCTCCGTCTGTAGGAAGCCTTTCTCTTCTTTCGCCCTTTATTTATTTATATTTAATAGGATTGTGCTTTGACGCAAATTATTTTTCAGCGGGTGGAAGAGGGAGCATGACCTATGGAGAGGAGAAGAGGTTTCCCCTTCAAAGAAGTATTAATATAACCTCTGATATTGGTTTTCTAGCTATGGATTTTACCCTTATCCTTTCTATACTAGATTGAAAAAGAATGTAACACACGAAGTATATTTTACACCACATTGAGGAATTTGGATACCAGAATAGATGTGGATCTCATAGGTTCTCTCAAGGTTTTATTCTTGGATGTATCATATTTTCCATCATGACATAGCTCAACCTATGTCAGCTTCCCAAACAAAGAAGAATAACTAATAGATAACCAAGCATTATGGTTGTCACATTTCCTCTTTATTTCACCACAAATCTTTTCTTGACTCATGCACTCTTTCACACAAGGTCTTATTTACGTACAATAACCAAGACATGAAACAAGAAGGGACACGACTCAACATGAAAAATATCAATCAAACGCTAAAGTAATAAATTATACATTTGCTACTGGAAATAGTGCTTCAAAAATCAACCATTGACAGGAATAGGGTCAATCCTCCCGTATGAATATTTCAACTTGAAAGCATTATGAGTGATTTTCTATTCGATGGTGTAGGGGCTTATCGACAAGGACTGAAACTTTGTCTGTTTTCCTTTGTCTTTTTGGGCTTTATCCCACTTCAATACTAAGTCACCCACATCAAAACTCTTATTCCTTAAAAAAATTTTATCGAACCAACTCTTAATACAATTTTGCTGTAAAACAAATATTGCTTTGTCTTTCAGCCTTTTTTCCTCTAGTCTAAGCAAATTATTTATCCTTCTTTGAACCAAAAGGAACAATCTTCCTTGGGACTCTTGGGAGAGTTGCATGGTTAGGATATAAATGTTAGGGGGCAAGATAGCTTATTTACCATATACTTGAAAGTATGGTAATGTTTTGAGGGAAGGCTTAGGGGTTACATGGTCAACCCATAATATATTCACCAAAGCATTGTGCTAGTTCCTTTGCTCAGAGAAAACACTTTTCTTGATTATGCGAATGAGAGTTTTGTTTGTTAACTCAATTAAACAATTTCCATGTGCATAATAGTTAGATGAATTCTTTAATACGATACCATTTTCTAATCCGAACTCATAAAGTTTCAATGAAGAAAAATAAGTTTCATTATTAAAGACAAGAGACGTTAGAATGCCAAACCTGGTTATAATGTTCTACTTTAGGATTTGGATGACTTCCTAGTAATTAAATTGTCTTAAAGGAATTTCTTTTGTCCACAGAGTAAACTAATATATCGTTGTCAAGATTTATTATTGTTTCTTTGATGAGTGTGGAAATATTTATTCAATAACATCTTGTCCCCACTCTTGGAATAGTTCATAAATTGATACTTGTAGGAGTGGGGTAGCTGACTTAGTGTCTCGACTAACACATCTCAGACAAGCTCGGAACTTACATGTATAAGCATGAGAATCCTTGAATAGGGTGGGCGAATAATAGCCAACCGTCATTAATTTATGTGTAGTTGTATCGCTTGCATAATTTCCACCTGTTAGTCTATCATTAAAATCTCTTAATACCTTATGTGTGTCTTGAGGCTCTACGCATCTTAACAAGACACCATTCTCGTGCTTTTTGAAAAGCACTCCATGAACAAACTTATAAGATAGAGCCTTAAGGAAAATTTTCCTCTTTTGTTTCTTCGATAAATGTGTGGGCAAGGTGTCATGCTCTATGAATTGTCATATGTTTGAATATCATGGCACTCTTAAGGCTATCTAGGGAACTTGTTCAATGTTATACATATCTATTTCCTGCTCTCATCCTCAAAGATCTTGCTTTGAGACATCTCTCACTTCTGTTGCAAGTTGACAGAGGCCATGACCCTTAATGGTTTGAGCTCTCTTAAATTCTAGATCATATTCTTGAAAACATGTCATCTATTTTTCCCTCTTCTCATCAAGCTCATGTTTCCGAAAGAGTGTTCTAATAGCTAGAAAAGGCACATATACAATCGTGTGATATTTAAGGAGGTAGGGCTTTAAATTCTTGACTTCCTTATGTACAACATATGTGTTTTTATCAACAGAAGGATAGTTCAACTTTGACCCCTATAAGTAATCAATCATGAAAGAAATAGGTTTTTTGTTTCCATGAGCATCCTTTTGCATTAATATAGTTGTAATAGATGAATTAGAGGCAAAAGTATAATGGAGGAAATCCTTTCCATAATTAGGAATAAATAATGCATTCACATTAGTAATATCTTGTTTAATATGAGAAAAAGCATCCTTTTCCCTTTTGTACCACTTTTAGACTACATCATTCTTTATCATTGGTTTAACTATTTGAGCATTGGCAGAGATGAACTTGCATAGGAAATTAATCTTCCCTAAGAAATATTGCATATCCTTCTTATTTATAGGGAATGGGAGCTCAGTTCTAGGTTTGACCCTTTCTAAATTGACTTTGATTCCAATCTTGGTAATGATTTGTCCTAAGAGAGTTCTCTCTAACACATCGAAGATGCTTTTCTTGGGATTGAGATAAATCCCATACATATGACATCGCTCAAGTATTTTCTTCATATGACGCACATGGTCTGATCTTCTTTTAAAGAATACAATAACATCATCCAGATAGACAAATACACTTTGGAAAATCAATCCATGAAAAGAAATTTCCATTTCTCTTTGAAATGTAGCACCATCCTTGATAAGCCTGAATGGAATGCACTTAAAAGCTAATGTTCCCCACTTGGTCCTGAAGGTGGTTTTTAGGTAGTCTCGTTCTGTCACTAACACTTGTGTGTAGCAAAAAAAACCATCTGGTAATGAGAACATCTTGTTTGGAGGATCTTGTCCATAGATGGCACCGAATAATCATCTTTCTATGATGCCTCTTTGAGGTTTCAAATGTCAACACATAACCTTATCTCACGAGACTTCTCATTCATAGGGACAAAATTTGAAACCCAAGTAGAATGTCTAAACTTAAAAATGATCCAGGCATCTAGGAACTTCCTCATTTCTTTTTGGATTGGGGTTTCTAGTGTTAGATGAAATTTCCTTAGTTTTTGTTGAAAAGGTTTCACCCCTTCTTTAATAGGAATGACATGTTGGATAATACAATTATCATATGTCTTCAAAACACCATAGTTCCATGCAAACACATATTTGTACTATTTAAATTGGTGGATGAATGCTTGTCATTCTTATGGAGAACAATATGTACCTAGGTTTACATATTTTAGATTTCCTTGAGTTCAAAGGTTGACTTCTTCGAATGACAACTTTGAGCTCTTAATCTTAGTATTAATTTGTACTCTCAATTGGTTTTCGAGGTGGTATAATTTTTTTCCTAGGGATCCTACACCTTTAGGCATAGTATTTTCTTTCATTGCATCAATTGCTCCCTCCAAAACCTTTTCATGCTCATCTTCTTTTATGGTTGCATCTCTAAACACATTTGCATTAGCCATAAAATGTATTATCTGTTGTTCATCATTAGAAAAATGAAAATTAGTTACGTTATCACGCACAAATGGTTTATATATAATCTATATAGGAAAACCATTTTTCAAAGGAAACATTCTAGCGATTGCATGAGAAAATGTATGAGTTGCGACATTTCTAATTCTAGGAACATAAATAATATTAAAAGATTTAAAATACATAATAAATCACCATACCTCTTGTTGATAGTTTTTATAACTTGGTGAAACACACTAGATAGTGTTATCTAGCTAGAAAGTAACCACTTCTGAGTCACCAATTACGTTGAGGAATTATACCTTCACCTCCATGGATTTCTTTAACCCAAGAATGGGTTCTTCCTATTCGGAAGTATTATTTGTGCACTTAAACTCCAAATGGCATGATAGGATGTACTTCTTGTTATGTGGGTCTATGACAATGCAACCAGTTCGAGATCCATCCTGCATTTTTTATCCATCGAAGTACGAAGTCCAAATATTTCAGCTACTAAATTGGTTCCTATACTATTATTACTATGTACGTCAATGTCACAAGATTCATTAGCACTAGTTGGAGTACAAATAAGGAGCTCCAATTGTGTATTTGATGGGATGGGTGATGACTCCGTTTGAAGATACCCGTGATCAATTTCGAAGAAATAATTTCCAATGATTATGTCTGCAAATAAAATAGGCTCGTTATAACCCTCAAGTGGCATCATAATATATTTCATGTAGGGTTCACTTCCCACTCAAATATGGTTGTTTTTTTCCTTAAATGGAAGCCATATGTGTGACTAATCTATAGAAAAATACCATTGTAAAGACAATTCTTTGCTCAATAGTATGCCATAGGCTTCACGAATGTCTGCAATTACAATTTTTATGTATTAGCCTACCCAATGGTGAGATGACAAGCATATAATAACATTCTTGAGTTCACAAGTGTCTTGGACAAGTGATCTATCTATCTGAATGATTTGCACATCAATTCTATCCCATTTAGTGTTAATTTTCTTAGCAACATATAATTCCATTACATTCAAAGATGCACTTGAATCAACTAAACAATTATGGACATTGTAATTAATGATATCAAATGTTAGAAAAAATAAGGATTAGATATTGTTAGCATCTAAAGTTGCATCATTAACCACATATTCCAGAGTTCCACTAGACTTACCACACACCTTTTGAGAAATAGAAGCTTTGTCACCTATTGAAGACCGTGAAGAGGTTTGGACAATAAACTCTTAGTGGTCTACTATCTTTGCGAGCTAAAAGATGGAAATATTGGCACAAGCTCTTTTCAAGTCCTCTACTATATTATATTCAATAGTTTCATTTTAGCAAGCAACATTGTAGTGTCTAGAGGTGTGGCTTCCTTTGAAACTTTCAGAGTGATAGACTTGTTTTTGGTGCTACCATAATTGTTCTCAGAAGCGATAACACTTCTAGACTTGCTTTGTGTATTGTGAGAAGGATTGGTTGGCCTTGAGGTCCCTCTTAACAATTGGTCCTTTACTTTTTGTCTCGTTAGTTCCTTCTTAGAAATGGGCCCTTTGCTCCTAAAACTATAACTACCATTTTGTTTTTGAGGGTGGGCTCACTTTGATGTGGTTCTTTAGTACCATTTTTTAGTATTGAGAATCAAATCAAAGGTATTAACCAAATGTCCAATACATGTACTTTCCTCAATGGCTACAAGCTCATTTATTTCTTTTGTGTGCTCTCATTGCTCATCTCCTAGTAAAGTATCAAAAATATGGGTTGCCATAGCATTCATGCTGTGGTTCCACTATGGGAAATTTTCCTTTGAATAGAGATGGAAGGAGCCATAGTTATCCATTCCTATACTTTCAATATTCAACATAACATTTTAGATCTAGGTAGATTTTGTTATTGTTATTGTTATTGTTATTCTACTTAACCTTTCAGCTAATTAGAGCTAATTATTGTTATTTCTTCTGAATAAGAAAGAATTAGGGGGCTTGCTACAGGTAGAATTTCCGTTTGAATTTCTCTATCCATAAAAAAATCCGTGGACAATGATTAAAGAAATGGTGTGAAAGAGTTTGGGAAGCCAAGACAAGTTCTAAATTACCTTATTTTCACCATCTTCTTTGTTGTTTATGTGGGAAAACGAAAAGGTTCTTATCATTCTATGCATAACCTAAAGAGGGTTTGTTAAAATCACATTAGACTTGAAATGTATAGCATAGGAGGCAACCTTTAGTTTCATGTACGAAAGGGTTCACTATATGGTCCATGGAATTCCATGTCCTCTCCTTGTACTAATTTTTTCACACAGATGAATGTCTATGGAGTGTTTACCTGATATTGAGAGTGTTGCATTCATGTTATTCTAAATGTGAATATATCATGACATTTCCAGATAACATTTCTAATAAGACATATTGTCAAGATAACTTTAAAGCGATAAAAATTATTCACAATGACTTGGTCAGATTTTATGATAAGAAAATAAAATTATTACTATAATTATAACATTCCATTAAAACAGTTGAGCTAGAAAATAAGGCATATTGTCCATAACTTTAAACTAACAAGAATTATTCACAGGGACTTTGTCATATTCTATGATAAGAAAATAAAATTACTATTATACCAATATTCCATTAGAAAAGTTGACCTAAAAATTAAGCATAAGATTGATATATCTACTAATAACCACAATTCGAAACCTTAGAGTATATTTTCCCAATTAGACAAGTTTGTTACAAAAATGCAAACTATAGAGTTTTGTTTATAAATTCATGTCCAATTAGTCTACTTGTACTTGCGTTGATGTAAGTACCTTGTCGCTTAAATTTTTCACTTCAATTTCAATACACAAAGTACTTCTCAATGTCTCATAGCTTTTAACCATAAATATTGCAATTCAAACTCCGGTGAACAAACTATTTTCCATAACCACTGAACGTAAATTCATCCAAAAGTGATTTTGTATATTAATAACATGCCAATTTAGAACATGATCGATTGATCGAACAATGAAGCAATTATATTGTAAAGCCAGAGTGAGAACCACATCGACGTTCACTGCTTCTTGCTTGTTTAGCGCTCGCAAGAGTTCTAACAGGATTTATTGGTTTGGTCTAGCATTGGTGAGGCCACTAAAATATGACTTTATTGTATTGGTTCTGCATCAATTAATATTAAATTTTCTTTTAAAACGCTCAAGTCATTTTGCTAAGTGGAAGAAAATTGTGTATTAGCCCTTTGAATTTCGAAGAGTCTTTTATGGCCTTACTGTGTTGGTATTATACTATAGATGTTAAACTTCTTGTTCTACCAATATATGATTTCATTAACCAATAGCATGATCTTTGCCGAGGGCTTATTCAGCCGGGCTAAGGATGTTGATAGGATTGGATGCTTGTAAGTAGGGGCATATGACGATAATTTAAAACTTCTAGTTATCTAAGATTTTGAAGTTTGCTTTTTAAAATCTCTATAGTTTAGGTCTTAATGTGTTATTTTTTCAAGTTTGCTTTTAAAATCTCTATAATTTATGTGTTAGTATAATTATTTTATATTTTATTAGTCCTTATGTGTTAGTATAATTATTTTATATTTTATTAGTGCAAAGGAAATAAGGGAGGAAATGGTGAATGGTAAAGTAATGAATGTTCATTCTAAATCCTATATTCTCATAGTTTTAATGACATCTACAAAACATGGCCATATGCTTCATTATATATGATTATAGTGTTTTTAGTAAAACAATATTCACTTTGATAGTATAAAAGTTGTGAAAATGCTATTAAGGAAATTGTAATTAAAGAGTTTAAAAAACATTCACTACAATTTAAAAAACATTTTGTTTATACAAAAATAACAAGCAAATTTTCATTCACAAAAGTATTTTCTTAAAAAAAATTACAATAGTTGGATCATCTAAATTAAATGGTTGACAAACATTTATAGATATAAACACACCTCATCATTTATTATATATATCAGATTGTCAAAATTAGAAAACATCATAAAATTAACTAAATTATAACTTTATTTTAAATAAATATTATTAATTTTTTTGTTTGGTAAGTTGTGTGATCCTTAGATGACTTCACTCTAAACCTTTGGCTTGATAAACCACAACCCATGGTCATCTAAGTTGTCAAAATCACCCACTAGCCCTTGACATGGCGGCATTTTTGCCTAGAAAGTTTGGAACAGCCCTTGACATGGATAGAGTTTTGTTGGGGAAGTTTTTAGCATGTAAATTTCAGATCACAAAGTGCCTTAACAGTAGTACAGAGTCACAATGAGAAATTATTATTATTATTATTATTATTAAAAATTAATATATGGTTTAGTAAAAAAACATGTAAAATGAATATATATAATTAAATTAAAAAGCAAATAAATAACTATCTTTAAAATATTTTATAAATATATATGGAGTTTATATCTTTACTATCTCTATTCTATATCTATCTTTAAAGAGAACACTCTTCATGAACGTAAAAGAAACATTAAATTAGTCCTAGAAACTAGGCTTCTTGTATTTGACACTAGTGCTTCAAACTACATCTAATAACCTCTCAAATTTGTTGTACACATTTCATGGGAAACATATAAAAACACTCTTTTTAGATACCTAGCTTGTAAAAACCAACCCTTCTTCCATGATATGACTCGCCCAACATCTTTCATGTTGCCCCAAATCCTCAAAAACATCACCTTCATTGCATGAAAAAAAAGTATCAAGGTAACCAAATTAAACTACAATGCTCATCATCCTTACTGTTCCACCTTAATAATTAAATCAAAATTTTGAAAATATTATTTTTAAATAAATACATCCAAATATATAAAAATATTGTATAAATATTTAATTAAACTCTCTCTCAAACCCTATTCAAAATAAAAGCATAAAAGCATATCCAGGTAACCTGGCCTTGTATACTTCAGGAGGCGCAATTTGGCAGTGATCAGTCGTTTTGTTATTTACTCTACTTGTATGAACAAAAGCCATCATTGTTAGATTATACATAAATTGGGAAGACATCAAGGAAACAAGCATTTTGTCTGTACTGTAAGAAGCGTCCAAAGTATTCGATGACTAAACCATTTCCAAAATAAAAATAACAAATGTTATAAATATTTTATTTTTTATTAATAAAAGTTGTGACAGTTTCTTCACTTCGTACGTAGCATATGCTGTTGCTCGAGGGCTAAACGAGACGATAGAATTCAAACTAATATATTTATAGAGTTGGCAGTTTAGCCAACATTTAACAAATATTATAATTACAACTCTGCTTTATATCAGGTTGTTTTCTAAAGATTAACATATATATATATAGATACACCATAAAAAAGAAATCAAGAAGCTTGTTCTCATTTACGTGACCTAAGTTTAGTATATATAATTTGTGTTCGTTTCCTTCTGACTTTTTCCGCTTTCATTTGAATCTGGTGTTAACCAGCTGCATTTTAAAATCCTTTGCATATATGTTAATATCATCGTAACGGGCAAACTTTGTCAACTTTCAAAATTGTCTTGATACGTTAGCTCACAAACAACTTTTGGGTATTTTTAATATACCATTTTTTTTCAGAACTGTAATAAATAAAATAATTATAAAATCATGAAAAAGTCAAATTTCTATATAATAAGTATATAAATATGTCTTTGTTACTCACAAACAAAATTGATATTTTCATCTCTACTACAGGTTATTTCTTATTTCTTATCTGCAAGGAACATGGATTCCCAAGTTTGCAATCTAACTCAAGAATCAAAACTTTAACCTAACATCTTTTCTATGTTAGTGGCAAAATATCATATTTTTTAATTGGTTAATTAAGTATCTGTGGAATAAATTATTGGTTAATTTGTTACCTTCAAAGAACATGGATTCCCAAGTTTGCAATCTAACTCAAGAATCAAAACTTTAACCTAAAATCTTTTCTTTATGTTACGGGCAAAATATCATATTTTTTAATTGGTTAATTGTCTGTGTTAAATCTGTGGAATAAATTATTGGTTAATTTGTTACCTTCAAAGAACATGGATTCCCAAGTTTGCAATCTAACTCAAGAATCAAAACTTTAACCTAAAATCTTTTCTTTATGTTACGGGCAAAATATCATATTTTTTAATTGGTTAATTGTCTGTGTTAAATAGAATAAATTTTAATTATGTCAGTTTTTAATAGATGTGTTTATTTTTTTATAAAATTTTAATTTAATTAATGATAATAATTAAGTAAATGGTAGAAATTTAATTTCTATGGAATATTTTAATAGTTATATTATTATTTACAAATTAATATCAAGATTTACCTTTTAGTTAGTTATAATTTCTTAATTAATTTATTTGACATTAATTAATTGAAAAATTAATTATTTCACATTGATTAATTGAAAAATTTAATATCATCACAGTGCTGCAAATGTGATATTGATATGTTATGTTGTGGGCCTATAATATTGCTAAAAAAAAGTATTTACAAATTAAGAATTTCCAACTTTAAATTTTAAATTAAAAAATTTAATAACTAACTGAATTCAACTCAAGTTACAATCAATTACAATATAACTTGCTTTTTGTAATTATAATAAAATTATAATTTAATCAATTTTTATGAATTTTCTTTTGTTAATTAGAATTTTTATCTTTAAAAAATTTAAAAAATATAAGTTATATTATTGAAAAATTGTTTTAATCTTTATCATATATTAATAAATATATCTAACTGAGTTTGTTTGGAATCCAATGCATCGCTCTTGGGGACTGTTCATGGCAATGGTGTGAAAGGGGACTAGAAGCCGAGAGAATGAAGAACAATTACAAGTGACTTTGGACTCCAGATTCTCATCCTCCGTTTTGTCATTTATGTGGAACTTGAGATGTATAGCATCAGTGTCTGGATAACTTAAGAAATAGATATGTCAGAATCGCAGAAGCCTCGGCTTCAAAAGTGGCATAAGCGACAACTACTTCATGTACCAAAGGGTTCCTTCTATGGTCTATGAAATCATTGTCACCTCCTTTGAACAAAGATTCGCAGCACTTTTAGGTGATCGATGTATCCATAGATGATATCATGAATGTGAACACTATGAAGGAACTTTGGGGCAGGCGTTACAGTCATGTTCTCATAAATGTGACCACCACAAAATATTTCCACGTAACACTTCTGATAAGGTATATTGGCTTAGATAACTCCAAGCGGACAAACCATTATTGACAACCATTTGGCTGCATTCATTTACAAGAAGATAATGTCACTACTTTGATTTTACCAATAGTGTGGAACCATTAAAAGTAAAACTATACTGATAGTTTGAGCCCATAATTGATATCTCTGACAACAATCACAATAGAAAACCTTAGTCAGTAAAGCTTTTTTCAGAGAGCGAATTTGGACTTTTTATGATACGTTTGTGTATATACATGGTTACTATTTAGCCCTTAATCTTTATTTATGAACAAAGTCAAAAAGCTGAGTTATTCTGTTTACAATACTTAAACATTTATCGTTACAGAGTTGTACCATTCATTTAAACTTTAAAATTGTTTTAAGTTTAGTATGCTGTTTAGTTAAAATTGATTGCCCAATCAAAAGTTAAGTCGTTTGATTGTTATTATATGTTGAAGTTGTATTAGTTAAAATAGTTATATAATTAGCACAATTATAATTTGTTATTATATAAGCAGATAAGAGTATATTAAGTATATTTATAATCACATTATTAAATGTGATTGATATTCTTACTTAAGTTTACATAAACAACATTAATAATTATTAGGTGTATAATGTAAATGTGGTTATTAAAAATTAAATAATTGTAATTGTGAATAATGATATAAATAATAATATGGTAATTATATTAATATTATACTATATATTAATATAATACTATGTTTTTATATAATAAAATATTAATAGTTATATTTCAAACTATAACATAATCAACATAATATTTTTAAACCAAGGGATGAATAAATCCAAGGAATTTGTATTATAAACCTTAGCATTAACATTATAGACATATGCTATTAAGAAACCTAACGGATTTTAAACCCCTTGGCAATAACATTAAACCTTAGGATTAATATTAAACCTTAGGAACATAAACCCTAAGATTAATAAAGCCAAAGGATTAATACCATAAACCCGAAGGATTATAAAATTACGGTTTAATTAAAACCTAAGATTAATATCATAAACTCAAGCGATTAATAAACTCATTGGCTTAAAATTAAAAATATGAGGGATTATAAACCCTAGGAATATAGATGGTATGATTAATATTATAAACCTTAGGATTAATATTATAAACCCAAGGGAATAACATTTGGCCCTAGGATTAACATTAAACACTAGGAATATAAACCATATGATTAATATTATAAAAAAATTATAAACCGTGTGATTAATATTATAAACCAAAGGGATTAATACTAGAAAACAAAGGGATTATAAGCCCAAGGGACTAATATTAAACCCAAGATATTAATATTATAAAACTAAGGGATATAGACCCTAAGATAAATATTATAAACCCTAAAATAAACATTAAACCATGTGAATATAAACCCTAAGATTAATAAACCCACAAGATTAATATTGTAAGCCCTAGGATTAATATTATAATTTGTGAATAGAAATCATATGAGTAATATCATAAACCTAAGAAATTTATATTATAAACCCAAGGCATTTATATTAAACCCTAGGATTAATATTATAAACTTTATCAATAATATTATGCCCTACAAATATGAACCCTTAGATTAATAAACCGAAGGGACTCATATTATAAACCCAAGGAAATAATAAAAACAAGGGGTTAATACTAAAACTCAAAAACACAAAGGATTAATATTATAAAACCAAGTTATATAAACCCTAAAACAAACTTGGTTGACCATGGTTGATTTTCATATTGAGACAATGTTTGTGACAATGCGATGTTGGACAATGGTTGACAATGATTGATTTTCATATTGAGAGAATCTTTGTCACAATTTGTTGTTGAACCATGGTTGACCATGGTTGAACATGATTGACCTTGGTGAACGATGGTTTATTTTCAAATTGATATTATTTGTCATAATGAGACGTTGGACCATAGTTGATCATTGATGATAAAGGTTGTGACAATCTTATGTTGGACCGTGATACAATCTTTATCATAATGTAACCATGGATATTGATGATTATTGACCATGATTGACAATGTTTTATTTTCATATTGAGACAATATTTGTCACAATGCAACATTGGACAATGGTTGGTAATGATTGACATTGGTTGACCATGGTTGACAATGGTTGATTTTCATATTGGGGCAAAACTTGTCACAATGTGACGTTGGAGCATGGTTGACAATGATTGACCATCATTGGTTTTCATTTCGAGATAATCTTTGTCAAAATGCAACATTTGACCATGGTTGACCATGATTGAAGATGGTTGATGATGGTCAATTTTCATATTAAGACAATCTTTGTTACAATGTGATGTTGGACCATGCTTGACCATGAATGACCATGGTTGACGATGGTTGACAATGGTTGGGCATGGGAGATTTTGATATTGAGACAATCTTTGTCCCAATATAACATTGGACTTTGGTTGATCATGGTTGACCATGATTATAAACCAAACATATTTATATTAAATCTAGGATTAATATTATATATACCCTATGAATAATATCATACCCTAGGAGTTACAGATGGGAGGTTTCCTCTAAGAATGTTGGCGACCTAGGGTTTCACCATTCTCAGAAGCAGAACACTGCTCAACATATGACACCCCAGTTCCATCAACCCTGTATCTCCCAATAGCAATGAATGACAACTCGTAGTACACCTCCAACAACTTCCCAGTGGGGGAGGACTTGGAGCCTCCCCCTATGATGAATGAGGCACCAAGGACATCGAACAGTTCTAACAACACCTCTACTCAGCAAACACAATTAGAACAACATAACACTGATTCGCTTAATGAACCATAGTGTACAGCAGAGATGCCCCCGGATAGGAAGAAACATCTCGTGGAAGATGATGATAAAACCAAAGCAACCTCCACAACCTGCAAACCTGTGGCTGCAGAATGGCCTAAGATTGAACTGCCCAGTCAGAGAATCAACACCCAAATCCAATACATGAAATATCATGCCCTTATTGGGAAATTTATTGGGTTTTGGCCCACAGAGAAAGCCCTATAGGGATGGATAGCAGCCAAATGGAAACCAAAAGGACACATTAATTTGAAGCTTGGACAGAAAGGTTTTTTCATGGCCATCTTCAACTGCATAGAAGATTGAAATAGGGTCTTAGATAGCAACCCTTACTTCTTCAATGTAGCAAGACTCTATTTAAGGGATTGGATTGAGAGATTCAACCCAGATAAAGAAGATCTCAGCTCAGCACCTGTCTAGATCCGGCTATATTCCCTGCCACTGGAATATTGGGATGAGGAATCTTTAAAAGACATTGGAAATGGGTTGGGAGAATTCATAAAAGTTGCAGAAGAAACAAAACACAGAAGATATACTTCCTATGCCCACATCTATGTCTACATGCACCTGAACAAAGCTCTCCCAGACTTGGTAAGTTTATTTCATGATGATTTCAAATGGATTTAGACTCTAGATTACGAGCATGTTCTATTCAAATGTTGCAAATGTCATGAACATGGACATCTATTTTGTGACTGCTTGCTTGATGTGAAGCCCTCTTCCAATGCCGCCTCTAGGCAAACAAATCAAGAGGGTTTTACCAAAGTGAAATCTCAGAAAATAACTCACAAAAGGCTTGTCTCTCAGCCCAAAAATACCCCTGCTAGTAACTCAAAGCCCTCAACGAGTAACAGCTTCGATATTCTAGCTCAATCTGATCTTATGGCCCTTGAAGCCCCTTTGCCCTCCATGGCCCCTGAGATCCCTTCTCCACCCTCTCGTAACCCCCAGCAGGATACATCTCCTACCCAGATCCATGAGCAAACCCAATCTTCCCTCCCCACCGCCCCCATCAATGAGAAGGCCTGGAAACCTAGTGGCATGGACATTGACAACCTTCTTCTTGTTCCCAAACTTACATCGAAGATCACTTCCGAAGGCAGTAACCTCAAGCAAATGGATGAAGAACCGAAAAGCATTGACCTATGAGACTTAGACATTTTTAGCCTTGAGTAGGCATGCAAGCAAAAAAAATATGATAAGATCCCAACAAGATAATTAGAAAGTCTAGAGGTCATTCTATCCAGAGCACACCAACAAAGATCTCTCAGAATTCAACCAGGAAGTCAGTGGAATGGGAAGAACTTATTCAAGGATACTAAGAAAAGAGGGAGAAAGACAGATCTATAACGAACCATCCTCATTGGGGAAATGCTGGTAGAATCTGGAAGATTTTCCAAACTAACCAAGTACTACATGCCACTCCCAAACTCTAAATCATGAAACTCACCTCATGGAATCTAAGAGGGCTGAATAGCCTGTAAAAGCCCATATCTTCTTTATGCAAGAATCAAAATGTAATAGTACTCTTCTCAATACCACTCTCTCAAAAGCTTAGCATGGTTGTCACACAATGGCGGTGGATGCTATAGGAGCCTCAGGTGGTTTAGCAATAGCTTGGAATGCACAAGCCATTGAGCTCATAGATTTTCATGCAAACCACCACTTCATTCAAGCTAAATTCCATATCATAGGGACCAATGTGCATGGTCATCTTACCAATGTGTACTTCCTACAAGCTGCTGAGAACAAAATCACTATCATGGACATGCTATCTCTAATCAACATCAACAGATCCTATCCATTATGGATCATGGGAGGCGACTTCAGCATGATCACCAAATTAGAAGAAAAACAGGAGGCAGAATTAGACTGGATAATGAAAGTGAGCTGTTATAGACATTTTTGTGCCTTACAGCATGAAGCATGAAATGTCCATAATCTAAGGGATCCAAAGTCCCTAAACATGTTGTTCTTACCCCTAGAGGAACAAGGTCAGCAAACCACAGCACTGAATAAAAGTTCTCCACCTGAAAACACTCAAAAACAAGGCAATTCTGGATCTTGTCAACTGCTCCACTGAGCATCTGCGCTGAATGTCAACTGCTCCACTGTCTACCTGTGTTGAATGTCAACTACAAAGAAGGCTACCTGCGCTGGGCGAGTTTGGACATGTGGCACAGTCATTCCTCAAGGTGTCAATGTCCAGGAAGCTTCCAAAATGACACTTGGATCAGGGAATTCGACTGGTGATGAGTAAGAGGGTCTAGATCTCCAAGTGGAAGCAAGAACCTCCAAGTGGACTCAAGAACTAAAGAATAACTAAAGTGAGAGAGGACACTAGTCAGCTCTCAAGCTGACTCATCCTTTCTCCAAAAATCCTATATATAGATCTCTCTCATGAGGTCTAGGGAGGCTGGAATCTTGTGAATGTAAAGAATTGTTGTTGGTTTGAGTTTAGAACTATTGGGTGATTTGCTTTGAAGGAGGTGAAGAGGAGATTTCTTTCTGCTGGGAAGGTGATGCTGGATTGGGCCTCTTATGGTTGTATCGCTTCCTGAACTTTACTTCTTCCATTAATAAAGCATTTGAGGTTCTTCTATATGCATGTGTCTCAATGATGTATTGTTATACTTGTGTATTTGATTTATTCTAATCCTTGAATCAATTATGAATGTATGCTTCTTGTAGTTTCCCTCTCTTGCCATTTTGCAGGATCTTGGTGTAGCTGGGCCAGTGAAAGAGCAAGGAGCTGGGGGCAACCAGCAAGGAGAGAAGATTGGATCAACCATTAGCGAAAGACATCGGTTAGTGGATCTCCTTATCCCCTATTTTACTTTCATAAAGAAGAAATCTTAGATAGCTTTGCTTCAATTGTTGCTGAGGTACTATCACCCTTAGAGTGGGATAGGGTCATTCTGTATTGGATACTTTTCCCAACAACAAATTGGCGACTCCGTTGGGGAACGTATCTTGTTGGTTGTTTGTGTTTTTTCTATTCATTTCCTAAACACAGGGAGTACCGAATCGAACTGCATTTGGACCTTTCAAATGCAAAGTAGAGGGCAGCTACTCTAGCTCAGTTTCTGGGCATGTTTATGATTTGAAGAGCTGATCCACAAGGACTCTGAACAACTCTTAGTGATAGCTTTTCATCCTCCTTTTCATCCCTTAGTGTGTACTTGATTGATAGCTTTTGATTTGGCCAAAAACTGTTGATTTTTGAGCAATCTGTGACCCAGAACCTGAGAAAAACGAAAGTTTCTCTCTTCATTGCAGGCACTGTGAAGGAATTTTGCATTTCATCGTAGGTCCCGAAGGGGCTACCTACGCTGAATGTCAAACTGACAGTGTACTACCTGCACTGAACCAGTTTTGCCTTGTGCAACTGGGGTTCTCTGCTTTCTATTGCCCTGTTTTCATCCTTGTTTTTGCAGCTTGTTATCAGTCAATGTACCTATCTGAAACCACCTTTCTTTGCCACTATTTCGCCTCGGTTGTATAAGGAAACTGTATTTGTTCTTTGTGTATTTCTTATATCATTTGCAGTTTCCCATAACGAAAGTGAATTAGTCTTGCTGTGGCCTCTTAGATCTAGACCTATGATAAGTGTCGTTCTGATCTTAAGAGTTAGTTTGTTTGCTGTTCATAGCTGATTAAGCTTTTGCTTTCGTCATATGGTTTGAATTTATGTATTTCTAGTGTTGAAACAAGTAAATCTTAAGGTGTCTTTTGATTTTGGACAGAAGCTTGTTTGCTTTCACTTGAAATTGAATTCAAAGTTATACAACAGCTTTCTTTTTTTAGTACATCAACATTAAGAAAGAGAAAAGAAATACATGCATTGTGCATGTGCATTTTGACAGCTTGCATGTTGATTTAGGAAAAAGTGCATTAGTGTGTGCTCTATGATCTGTGTGAAAAGATGATGTCTTTCTTTTCCCTCAGTAGTTAAGATTTTCATAAGTTGAAAAGATTGAAAAAGCTTGCTTCTCATCTTTAGACTGCATTTAGGAGTTGTATCATACATCTCGTGGTGATCCATAAAGGCAAACTGCTAAACAAGATCAACCTAAAATAAATTGAATTTACATAACAACGCTTTGAAACATAATGCAAACACATAGAGGTCTAGGTAGAGACGTGTTCCGGCGTCGTTAAACATAGTGACTGTTGATCTCGAAGAAGGTGGGTGATTCCTCCTGAGAGTCGGTGGCATTAATACGGACTTGTGCTCCCACGTACCGTCGCGTATATATTGGGAGACCCCTATAGGAACAAAGCCTTTATCCATAGGAAGCTGTGTCGGCCGCCCTACTGATCGCAATGCAGTGAACACAGCATTCACGAAGATCGACCACCTGTACCGTAAAACGTATTCTGTGGTTTTGCGAAAAGTTTGGCACACCCTCTGCCTAGAACTCCAGAGTAGTTTCTTTTGGCCTTTTTCAAACTCTATAACTGAAAAAGTCCATCCTAGCATTTGTCACTTCGGGCTCGTTAAAACATCGGAGGAGACTAGAGTCATATTTAGCTTTTTCTCGACTCTTAAAGAGTGAAAAAGCAAGTTGTGTCTAAAGCGTAGTTATAAAATTTATTTTAAATGGAACATAATCACCTCTTATTCCTGCGTTGATCTGTAGGTCGAGAACATGGAACACACCAACCAAGGAATTCCACATGATGGAAATCCTAGTCCTTTCTCCTCTTGGGGAGAAGTTGGTGCGTCCCACATGGCCACATTGTCGCTTCCAGGACTGACAATTGGCCTGCCAATTTGGCTATTCTCAACCAATGTAGTTCAGAACACCATGGTTCTTGAACAGTCGAGTCAACAGTTAGATCAGTCTAGAGCTGCCCACCAGCCTTCTACTTCCTATAACTCTTCCTCCAATCCTTCATCTTCGCAAGGTAGAGTCGGCAAAAGCTAAGCTCCCATGGAGAAGAAGGAGAAGAAGAAGAGAGAGAAGAAGAAGAAGGAGCCTAAGGTGACTCGGGGCAGGCAAAAGACATCTGACAAAAATCCACAAACAACACAGACCGGGCCTAAATCGCCATGTGTCATATGTAGAGGAGACCACTTCCATAGAGATTGTCCCTGTATTCCCCGGATACTAAGGGACTGGTCCCCTCGTTTGCACAGTTCGAGAGCATCAACCTCTGATAGCCATGTTGAATGCTTACCGTCAACCAGCGAAAGTGAAGGTTCAAGACAAAGAGGGGGAGCAAGATCCCCCTGCAGACTGTGTGAAGGCGATCACGCCATCCATCGTTGTCCCTTCTTAGACGAAGCGAAGAGAATTTTGGAAGATCGTCCGGTTTCACCGTTGAGACTTCCTCCTGGATACAAAAAACTCGTGCCAAGTCCTTCGTTGGTTGAAAATACAGCTGGCCCACTCAAGTGGTCAGCTGAAGCATCAGTCATTGAAAATGAACCTATTGAATCCAGACCGGATGAAAGTCTAAAGGTCGAAATGACAGTTGACCCGGTTCTCCCTTCAGAAGTTTCATCTTCAAATGACACCGTCACTGAAGATTCATCTTCAAATGACACCCTCACTGAAGAAAATAAGGATGACACCATCCAGATTCTTTTCATCAACACAGACTCTGACGAGCATCAGGGAAATACGCCCATTCCTTTATCGCAGGAAGGAACATCGTCAGGGTCATATCCGGCCGTGTATTCGGTCCCACCACCAAGCAACCTGGTTGTGTCCTTTGATTGGAACCAACTAGGCAGACCCCGGTTGCCAGCCAGTATACCATTCAGAAGCATAGTCCAAATATACAGAATGGTAATGGCTGGAACTATCATTGATGAAGGGGCATCTGTGAGTATCCTTTCCTCTATTGCTTGGAAAGCACTGGGTTCCCCGGCGCTTCTGCCTGAGATAAGAAATCTCTCGGGTTTCGATAAAGGAACTAGTCGACCATTAGGGATCCTCCCCAATGTGCCTGTTACATTGAAAGGGAAGGTCGTTCAAATGAACGTGATGGTCGTTCAAGGACCCTTGGATTATAACCTACTCCTTGGACGAGACTATATATATTGCATGGGAGCAATAGTCTCCTCACTCTTTAGAGTAATGTGTTTTCCACACGAAGGAAAATGGTCAAGCTCGTAGACCAACTTTCATTTCCGGGATCACGCATCGCAAATAGTCACATACCAACCCTGAATGGTCTATTCAATCAAGAAATGTCTCCACCCCCAGTCCGTCTTCCCGATGAGTGCGAGTGATTCAGAAAGATGGGACTGGAACCTAGGGGGCATGCATCCTGGTCTGCTTCGGGCAGGGAAAACCTTGGGTATAAGGTAGAATTTCCGCGAGAGAATATGACTAGTCCGTACCCCGTCCGTGGATGGAAGAGGGGTTGTTCTAGAATAGGATTCTTTTGTCAAAGTTACGTGTTTGACAAGAGTCATTCACCCCTGTCTATTTCGGTAGACAGTGCCGAGGAAATGTTTTGTTTGAAAGATTAACGAAACAATCTTTGGGTAACCAGAAAGAGGTAAGCCTCCCTCAATAACACTAATGTTTTGTCTTTGAGTAGTGTTCTTCTCTTGTCGCAAGTAGTTGTTCTCTTGTCGCAAGTAGCTGTTCTCTTGCGATCTTGCAAAAGACCCGTTAAAAGTAACGAGAAGACAAGTATTGTTAAAATTAGACTAGAAAGACGACAAGTAGCTGTGAACACCCAAAGAAAAGCAGAGGTGGGAGAGAGGAGGGGCAACCTTGAAATTGTATTTTATACCTGGGGGCATGCAAACCTTTTGGAGTGCAAGCTAAGAGCGGTTATTTATCTATTTTTGGGATTAGTCGTTTCCGAACTTGCATAAAGAAAGGATATGGAGTAAAGCTTAGTGAAGATGAAACTCCTTAAAAAATAGAGATCTCACAGGGGACATTTCTTATCTTATGACTGGTATAATCGAGCAGTTTTAGCACATAGTTCATGCTCGTTAAAAAATAAACATAAGAATCGAGTAGTTTTAGCATAAATTTCATGCTCATTAAAAAATAAACGCAAGATCCAAGCAGTTTAAACGCGGTCTTCATGCTCGTTAAAAAATAAATAAAAGCAGTGAGCAATGTTTTCTCCAGAGTTTAAGCTCATTTTTAAATAAAAAATGAACCTATCCCGGTAAATAACCACTGTGATCGTAAATTTATCAGCCATAAAAAGCCTTGGTCGTGTTTGCACCTGCCACCTCCACTTTCATTTGGCCGATCGTTCACCTCCATATGATTGTTTACCCATTTTGAGGAACAGCTGCGAAGAGTGATTTTACCTAGCCATCCTTGTGACACTGCCGTGATTGGAAAATTCCAACCTGTACCTGGAATCTGCTGCTATCCCTGTTTATCACTCGTTCCTCAAAAGACGAGTCTTATTTAAGCTCTTTTCATCTGACTCGTAAAATATGAAAAGTTTACCGAGTTTTGGCCTTCCAGCTCGTTAAAGTGACCGGAAGAGCTATCCCTCCTCTAGATTTTAATCTTTTTGGACCTGAGGGATTATTGCACAAAAAGGTCGAGCGGTTGTTTTATTCGGCTCGTTAAAGTTATCGAAAACTCATCCCTTCTGTATTGTTTTATACTTTTTTGGACTTAAGGGATTAGATGACGAAAAAGGAATTTTGGAGTTAACTTTATGTACCTTTTCAGACTCTCTAAAAATGAAAAGGACCGAGTTTTCCTTGTCGTTAGACTCGTTAAAATGATTAAATAGCGACAAACTTGTCTGTAGACGAGAACGAGTTTCCCTATCGCTAGGCTCGTTAAAACATAGCGATGGGCTTGCTCGAAGGGCAGGTTATAGAACAAGCATATGTTATCCTCCTCAAGCTTGACAAAAATAAAGAGGTACTAGTCAGAAATGACTGGGGAAAAATTGGGAGAACCTCCAAGCTTTAATGGTAGCAAGTCGCTCTTGGACATGACACTTTTCCTCCATGCCACATCGGGTTGGGTTGTTTCATTCACCGGTCTCATCACCATGGTCTCGCCAAACCATCCACATTTGGGGTAATGCTACCGATCCATCGCATCAGTGTCGTTATATGTTCAAGAGATGTTGTTCAGAAAGAGTCAACCGTGTCCCATCCACTGCCATACATTATCTTTCATCCATCCATGACCGCCACCCTGAATCATATGTCACAGATTGTTTTCACCTCCACTAAAATCATTAGCTCCGTTCCGTGTCACTGATGTGGGATTCATTAAGGCCCTCCTTTGACGGATCGCTTCTTGTCGACTTCAGCTCATTATCCAAGAAGTTGATCTAGGAACACCCCCCTCAGTACTTTGAAGCTTGCATGCCTCAATGGCAAGTTTCTCACTTCCGGCGACAGGTATACATCAATGACCTTCGACCAGAAGATTTTGCGTGGTGTTCGACGTCAAGTCCTATATTCACACCACGTGAATTGTACTGCAGTACCTTGAGGGTCATTATCATTATCGGTGATTCCTCTCGCGCTTGTTAACAGTTTACATCATTGACCGGTAATCAAGCGATGTCTTTCCATGTTTGACTTCAGCGCAATTCTTACATGGATCGACTTGTACTTAGAGTGAAGATCGAACGAGTTTGAAGACCCCGGATCTAGTTTCATCCATCCGGGCTGCGATATATATTCAGGAAATATAAAGACATTTGAAATGTACATCATTGCAGCAGATGATCATCCTACTCAAAGGATGATAATTTCAGCAGAGAATTATCAGTCTATCATCAAACGATCGTCTGTTCTATGTACCAAAATGAATTTATAAAGCTGAGCATGGGAATGCCCGCCTCAGCTAGATCATGAAAGCAGAATGAAAAATAATGTATTGTATTGTATTTTATTACAGGTCACCTCTCAGCGATTGAATGAACTTCGGATCCTCCTGATAAAGCATTTCACCCGATAAACGACCTCATACTTTAGGGGGCAACTGTTATAGAAATTTTTGTGCCTTACAGCATGAAGAATGAAATGTCCATAATCTAAGGGATCCAAAGTCCCTAAACATGTTGTTCTTACCCCTAGAGGAACAAGGTCAGCAAACCACAGCATTGAATAAAAGTTCTCCACCTGAAAACACTCAAAACCAAGGCAATTTTGGATCATGTCAACTGCTCCACTGAGCATCTGCGCTGAATGTCAACTGCTCCACTGTCTACCTGCATTGAATGTCAACTGCAAAGAAGGCTACCTGCGCTGGGCGAGTTTGGACATGTGGCACAGTCATTCCTCAAGGTGTCAATGCCCAGGAAGCTTCCAAAATGACACTTGGATCAGGGAATTCGACTGGTGATGAGTAAGAGCGTCTAGATCTCCAAGTGGAAGCAAGAACCTCCAAGTGGACTCAAGAACTGAAGAATAACTGAAGTGAGAGAGGACACTAGTCAGCTCTCAAGCTGACTCATCCTTTCTCCAAAAATCCTATATATAGATCTCTCTCATGAGGTCTAGGGAGGCTGGAATCTTGTGAATGTAAAGAATTGATGTTGGTTTGAGTTTAGAACTATTGGGTGATTTTCTTTGAAGGAGGTGAAGAGGAGATTTCTTTCTGTTGGGAAGGTGATGCTGGATTGGGCCTCTTATGGTTGTATCGCTTCCTGAACTTTACTTCTTCCATTAATAAAGCATTTGAGGCTCTTCTATATGCATGTGTCTCAATGATGTATTGTTATACTTGTGTATTTGATTTATTCTAATCCTTGAATCAATTATGAATGTATGCTTCTTGTAGTTTCCCTCTCTTGCCATTTTGCAGGTTCTTGGTGTAGCTGGGCTAGTGAAAGAGCAAGGAGCTGGGGGCAAGCAGCAAGGAGAGAAGATTAGATCAACCATTAGCGAAAGACATCGGTTAGTGGATCTCTTTCTCCCCTATTTTACTTTCATAAAGAAGAAATCTTAGATAGCTTTGCTTCGATTTTTGCTGAGGTACTATCACCCTTAGAGTGGGATAGGGTCATTCCGTATTGGATACTTTTCCCAACAACATGAGCACTTCAAACAGTTCATACAAAGCAACTGGTTAATCAACTTACCCAACAACAACGAAATATTCACCTTGAATAACAAAAGGTTAGGTCCCCATCAGATTGCCTCTAGGCTTGATCAATTTCTGATATCTGATAATGCTATTCACCTTGGAGGAGACCTCTCTACCTCTATTCTTCCATATGCAAGGTCAGACCATTAGCTAATCTTGCTTCAATGGTAAAGACCAGGGAACTCCACTAAATGACCTTTCTGCTTTGAATCCTTTTGGCTGACCCATCCACAGTTCAAAGATCTAGTACAACATACCTAGAAAAGCTTCACTCCCCCTGCCGGATCCAAAATGTTCCAATTTCAGTAAAAGTTGTGGTTCCTAAAATCGTAAATCAAACAATGGAACATTGCAACCTTTGGAAACATCTTCCAAGCTCATCAAGCTTTAGCTTAGGAAGTGGAGAAAATCCAACAAACTATCATCAACGAAGGCAGGATTGAAGCTCGCAATAAACAGGAAAAGTATATCCAGACTCAAATCAATGAAAGAGAGAGACAAGAGGAAATCCCATGGAAACAAAAATCTTGAATAAGATGGTTAAAGGAAGGGGAGAGGAACACAAAATTCTTCCATCGCTCAACAATCCAAAGAAGAATGCATAAGAAAATCACCTACATTCACAATCAACAAGGAGAAAGACTAGAAAATCATGGGGACATTGAAACAGAACTCATCAAGCACTTCAAATTTGTCCATCAAGAACCCTTCATCACAGAAAGCCAGAAATTGACAAGATTCTCTCACATATCCCAAAGGTGATCATAGTTGAACATAATCAACTGATCCTCCATCTGGTTACATTCTAGGAGGTCGAATCTACTATGAAGAAGTTGTAGGAAGGAAAAGCCCCTAGTCGAGACGACTTCACCTCTACTTTCTTCCACAAATTCTGGGATATTATCAAAGAGGAAATCTGGTAGGTAGTCTAAGAGTCTAGAACACTTCACTGGATGCTACCCTCCCTAAATGCAACTTTTTTCACTCTCATACCCAAGGAGGAGCACTCCAACACACTGGAAAAATTCATGTCGATAACCCTCTACAATGTCATCTATAAAATCACCTTGAAAGTTATAGCCACTCATTTTAAGCCGCTGCTTCACCTACTCATCTCACCAGAAAAATTGAGCTATGTTGAAGGAAGGAAATTCATAAGTGGGATCATCCTCACCCACGAGATCATTCACTCTCTAAATCACCATAAAAAAGCAGGTATGCTCCTAAAAAATGACCTCTCCAAAGCTTTTGATAAGTTGAGTTGGATTTACATTCATTTGATGTTAACAGCCTTTGGTTTCTCACCTGTGTGGGTTCGCTGGATCATGAGCTTAATCTCCTCAGCTTTCTTCTCCATCCTAGTTAATGGTATACCCTCCATCCCCTTTCAACCCTCTAGAGGCATTCGCCAAGGGGATCCCCTTCCCCTTTTCTCTTCGTTCTTATGCCTGAAGGATTGGGTATATCTATAAAGCATGCTCTCCAAGAGAATCAACTTAGAGGCATCTCCCTGCACAACTCCCCTACCATTACCCACCAACAATTTGTGGATGATAATATGTTATTTGGGCACCCCTTGGTCCAGGAAGCCAGAAAATTCAAATCCCTCCTTGATGATTTCTCCGCTGCTTCTGGTGCCAGTATCAACACAGTCAAATCCCAGATTTTCTTTTTTCATACTCCCACCACTACCCAATCTTCCATAGTTTGCATTCTGGGATTCTCTCCTGCCTCTCTCCCCTCCAAGTACCTTGGTGCCCCCCTTACAAATTCTGCCCTTAAGCACTCTTCTTGGCAACTCCTCCTCGACAAGCTTGAATCCTGACTCACTTCCTGGACTTTCAGAGCCCTAAACATGGTTAGCAGGCTAATCCTCATTAAAGCCATACTGCAATCTATGCCCCTTTATCTGTTTTCTATCTTAGCAGCGCCCAAATGGGTCCTCAAAAAAATCAAAAATATCCAAAGGAACTTTCTATGGGGTTTGGCGGGACAGAATCACAAATGGGCTCTGGTCAAGTGGGATACCATTTGCCTCCCAAAAAACCTTGGGGGAATCGGTCTTCAGGACCCTCAACATAGTAACACAGTCATGGGCACTAGAATCTGGTGGAAGTGGCTATCAGCCCCACACACACCTTGGGCGATCCTTTGGAGAGCAAAGTATGCCGATCACAGATCAAATGATGAACTAATCAGGCTTACAAACACGGATAAAGGCTCCCTAATCTGGGACTTGGCTAGAATGCACAGAAATATGATTCACCAGCACAGCTTTTGGGAAATCAAGGATGGAAATCATGCTCGTTTCTGGAAGGACTCCTGGCAGCAAAGACCCAATCTCCACAGCTTAATCTCACCTCCACCAACAGCGGAGGAGGAAGCACATAGCTGGGAAATGGTCAACCAGTACTAGCTTCCCACCCTAGATCAGGGATACAGATAATGGCATAAAGCAGAATACATTATCAGGAATGGCATAGAAATAATGTATAAGGAACTGAACACAGAGTTAACCAATAGGCGGATCAGATACTCTGAAGAAAAGGACATACTACGTTGGGGATACAAACCACATGGCACCTTTACCACACAAGAGGCATACAATCTAATAATCAATCCTCCAGCCAATAAGGACCCTCTTTGGGATAAAGTGTGGCACCCCAAAATTTGGCCCAAAATCTCAACCTTTCTTTGGTTACTCTGCCATAAAAGAATTCTCACCTGGGACAACTTAAGGAAAAGAAACTTCCACGGCCCCTCAAGATGCCCCAACTGTGAGCAACAAGAGGAAACTATACTACATCTCATGGATTCTTGCACACTGGCTAACAAACTTTGGGAGAAAACAATTTTCAGATGTCAAAAAGATGGCAGAGATAGAGGAGACACCACCAAAACCATTCGACACTGGGCCAAAAACCCATACAAGAGTCCCCTGCTCAATGCACTATGGAGAATAGTACCAGGCCTCATCATGTGGACAATCTAGAAGGAGAGGAATCGGCATATATTCAGGAATCAAACCACTCCCACATAAATAATATGGAATAATCTGTGAAACAACCTTCAGGAAACCCTGGCACTACAATCTTGGAGTAAGGAGGACTTCCCCACTAAACCGCAAGAACAAAATATATGGATGAATTGGAATCTCAAGCCCATCCAGGTTCAGGATCCACTCACCAAGTCCATCTCTGCCCATCAATCTCCCAGCAAGTGGTGCCCTCCACCCGTAAGACTCACCCAACTCAACTTTGATGGTGCTTCTAAGGCAATCCAGGTCAGGCCGGGTACGGAGGAATTTTCAGGGATCATTCTAGCAATTCTTTACTACTTTATTTGGGCACTTTAGGATGGGACACCAACAACTCAGTGGAATTGGAGGGACTGTGGAAAGGTCTAATTCTCACACAGCAGCATAGCTACTTCCCCTTAATCATAGAAGGAGACTCTCAAATCCTCATCAACATGGCTCAACAAATCATACAGGGAACTCCAGTTAACAAGCTATCTTGCAGCTGGTGACTTGCAGCTCGACTACAACACATTGAGCAAGTGCTTGCAACTAATAAAGCAATCACATTCAAACACATCAAGAGAAATGACAACAAAGTGGCTGACCACTTAGCCAATCTTGGGGTGATGAGCGATAGACCTCTCCACAAAGGTTTGCTCGAAATTATAAAAGATGCCTCACACCAACAGGAATTCACCATGCTGGTGCAAATGGACGTAGCACCCCCAAATGCGGGTGGTAGATAAGACTTTAATGCACACAAGCTGCCGGATAAGTAGGTGGCTAATCTGTATGGCTACCTGTGCCTTCACCTGTGTGATTTTATGGCAAGTCCCGGCTCTTAGGCTGGCACCATTAACCAACTGGGAAAATCAATATATTCCCTGCAATTCCAGAGATATGGAGCAGATCCCCCCTCATTCCCCCATTCGGCCTCTCAATTTCTCCTCCCATCCCTCTGCAATAGAGATGAGCCTTCACACAACCACTGGAAGATGCTACAGACTCATCTACTATGTCGACTTGGGCAATGGTAACCATTTCTCTCAGTCCTCACTCTACCACTTGCGCTTTGAGGTCTCAGCTCCTTCCTCCGACCCAAATTTGAATGCCCCTAATCCCTTGTTCATTCCTTCTATAGCTCTTCGATTGCCTTCTGACCTTATTTTCAATCGCTATCAGCAGCCTTCCAATCTCAAAACCATGTGCCATCATTACAGAATGAGGAGCAGGCGTAGCGGTAGTCGAGGAGGTGCCACTTGACCTGTGTCCCTGCCACCTTTTGTCTCAACCTCCCCATCTCTCTCCCCTTCCCCTAGCCCCTTCAATTCCCACTTCCTTGGTAGGTATTCAGACATTCGAAGCGGCCATGGAGGAACAGGCACCAGTGAGGTTCATCGCTCTGGAGGAATCACCCATCACACCGCAACCATTGCCCCCCCTCAGAAAGCGCACTTCCAATTTCGATGTGCCATGGACAAGCTGCTCATAATTGCCACCATCACGGTGGATTTGAGGTAAATCCCTACCTCCTATCTCGAACCAATGTTCAACGGCGAAATCAACCCAGATCCTCTGTTCGTCATCGTTCCAAAGGAGCCAAGCTCCGGTTGCCCGCCAAGAGACATCGACAATCTATCTATGAACAAACAGCAAACGTGGGAAGGCGAAGCCACCGGTAAGGCCAAAGGCATTAAAACTGAGGAAAATGCAAGTGGCGGACATGTAGAGGACACTGGTTGTGAGGAATATGGATGGTGTCCGATTATGGAGGAAGAACCAACAGAAGCCACCTTGCAGCTGCATGCCAGGTTACGTGGCAGGCCTTGAATCCGTTTCTGATTAGTTTCATTACATGTCAATTTGAAATTTGCTTCATGTTGGGTTAATTCAGAATTTTGTCTCCAACTCGAGCGACAAGAATTTTGAATTTTGTTTCCAATTGTTGTTTCACTATGGAAAATTCTGAGATATGTTTTCGAATTTACAGTCTTCTGGTCACAAGTTTTTAATTTTGGAATTGTAGCCCTTGCGAGGGTAGCTTGAACTTACCTAATTTTGTTCTTGGACTGGTTTCCCCATCTGGGGTAGTCATGATTTCAAGGTTTGATGCTCAGAATGGTCATACAACTGACCCAATACCGCTGAGGCCGGAGCCTCTTTGTACATTATGTCTTTATAAATAGATCAGTTTTACTTAGAAAAAAAATTATTGAGATATATATATATATATATATATATATATATATATATATATATATATCATAGCCTAGGAATATGAACCCTTAGATTAAAAAACACAAGGGGTTGATATTATAATCCAAGGGGACTAATAAATGTAATGGATTAACATTAAAAACTCAAGGGATTATAAACGCAAAAAGAATAACATTAAACCCAATGATCTAATATTTTAAACCCAATGTATATAAACCCCAAGAAAAATATTATAAACCCTAAATTAAACATGGTTGACCACCATTGAGCATGGTTTTATTTTCATATTGACACAATATTATAAACCCAAAAGATTTAAATTAAACTCTAGGATTAATATTATAAACCTTGTGAATAATATTATACCTTAGGAATATGAACCCTTAGATTAATAAACCCAATGGATTGATATTATAAACAAAAGGAAATAATAAAAACAAGGGATTAATATTAAAAACCCCAAAACACAAAGGACTAATATTGTAAACCTAAGGCATATAAACCCTAAGATAAATATTATAAACCCTAAAACAAACTTGGTTTACCATGGTTGATTTTCATATTGAGACAATATTTGTCACAATGCAACGTTGGACCATGGTTGACCATGATTGATTTTCATATTGAGAGAATCTTTGTCACAATGTGACATTGGACCATGGTTAAGCATCGTTGAACATGGTTGACCATCGTTGACCATGGTTGATTTTCATATTGACAGAATATTATAAACCCAATGGATTATAAACCCAAGAGATTTAAATTAAACCCTAGGATTAATATTATAAACCTTGTGAATAATATTATACCTTAGTAACATGAACCCTTCAATTAATAAACCTGAGGGATTTATATCATAAATGCAAGGGAATGATAAACCCATGGGAATAATATTAAACACAAGGAATTAATATTATAAACGAGAATGATATAAACACTAAAATAAACATTAAACCTGATGGAGGAGCATCCCACTGAAAAGGCGACAGCTCAGAAATGGTTTTTTATTTTGCTGGAAATAAAGAAAAACATTTTGAGTTTCTGTTTTATTTTGTTTTATTTAAATTAAGGCTGATTCAACCATTGTTCTTTAAAAATTAGGCAAGCAAGTCAAGATAGGATTAGTTAAGAGCATGTGTAAACAAAATGTTAGATAACTGAAAGGTAACTAAGGAACAGTTCCTCAACTATAAACAAATGGCTAGTAATGCATTGAAAAAGAAAAGTCTGAGCCAGATTGAGGGGCTACCATCTAGAGAGAAGAGAGGACTCGCGATTTTTAATTTACAATTGTCTTGAATATCTATAAAAGCAAATTAATGTAGAACCTGCCATTAAGGAAGTAGGACAGTTTTTGGTTTTCTTGTGCACAAATGTTTCAGACATTGTATTGAAAGCAAAACATTGAAATAACTCATTAAGAAGCAGAATGACATCGATAATAAACTTGTGATAGGAGGCATCTCGTACTAGGAACCAGACAAAGGCAAAGCAAGCATAGACAATACATTTTTTTTCCTTTCCTCAAAAAGAAAAATCCAAGTACTTTTATATTTAGCATTCAAGTATAATTGTGCATTCATTTCATTTCCAATTTAACAATTCATGGTACAAATTATACAACCCAAAAACTATGGAGGGTTCTGAAACCCGTAAAAAATTAAAACTACAATTCACAGGCCCAAACTAGTCAAATAGGGAGGGCATGAAAACCCCTAGAACTATACTAATACTAGTCAAACAACTAGGGCATGAAAACCCTTGAAACCACACATATACATAGAGGAAGCGAAACCCTAGGGTTATACCCCACTAAAGACAGAGCAAGGAAAAGAAAGATACAACCATGGAAATACCCTACGCACGTTTTCCCTAAGCCTACGAAAACTCCCAAGGACGAGGCTATGGAGGAGCGTTCCCCTGGAATGACCTGCACACCACCACAATACATGGCAGTAGTTAAGTAGGGCCACGAGACCAAAAATACAGTGAAATAGATAACCAAGGAAGGAGTGAGGATTTACATGGAAAAGGTCTAACTCCGCGACAGAGGATGAGAGTTAAGACTCACAACAGAGTCTTTCTCCAAACAGAAACACCGTGAGAGAGTTTTTCCTGCTCACCAAGGAGCCAAAGGGTTAGAGACTTAAAAATGAAAGGAGGAAATAAAACCGGAACAAGAAAATTACCTGAGAATGAGTTTGTTGAGCCATCTAGTGTAGTAGCAAGGCAAGAACCTGTGTTTGCATAGAGCCAAATAATCACTAGACCCAACATCAAGAAAACAATCATCTGAAAACATAGTAGAGACAAAGTATGAGTTGGGTGATAGAGATGAATCGACCTGTAAGCGGAAAATTGACATGAAAACCCCCAAGAACTAGTGAAGTAAGCCACCACAGGGAAAAAACAAGGCACAACACTAACAAACCACCAAATGGGGCAAGCAAGGTACAGTTCTTACCAACCATCACAAGAACCAAGCGAAATCACAACGCACCCATAGAGCCGAACCAGACCATGGTAATGCAAGAATGAATTCTGAATACCCTCGGCAGGTGTCATAGACCATGTTTGCAAACCGAAGGCCAGTACGAAGGGCAGGCCAAAAAACATAAATCGCATTAAAACCTCACACCAAAATACTGCCATTGTTTAATTTGAAAAATGATAAGAGTTAAACAGTCGCTGCTACATGTCCCTCCTCAGGATTGCCACCAATTTTTGGTATCATAGCAGTTTGTTCCTTTCTCTCAATAAATATGGAGGTAGGAAGAAGGGGTCGAGGTGGAGCCATCAGAAGAGTAGCAGATGGGTTTACAAGAAGAAATCAGGACTTTAACTGCAAGTTTGGCAGCAGTGGAAGGAGGAAGGCATAAAGATCCAGAGGGTGGGGATGACAGTGAGGAGGAAAATGCAACCACGACGGATGGGTCAGATGAATAAGGATGAGATATTAAACTATTGAGGTCATTTTTTTTGGCTAGTAGCAAGCCAAGAGTGGAGCTCTCTAATTATGATGGAACTTTGTCCACAGAGGCATTGTTAGACTGGATAAGTGAACTAGATAAATATTTTGAATATTAACAAATCAACAAAGACAAGAGGATCACGTTTGTTGTCACCAAGTTGAAGGGACATGCAGCACTATGGTGGGACAGTGTACAGGTAGAAAGGAGGAGATTGAACAAACCATTTATTAAAAAATGGGACAAGATGATTGCTAGAATGAAGAGAAAATTTTCGACTAAAGATTACCAAATTACCCTTTATAGACAAGTACACAACATGAGGCAAAGAATGATGACTGTAAAGGAATATACTAAAGAATTTTATAAAGTAAACCTGAGAGTTGGTTATGTTGAAGATACCCATGAGAAAACAATGAGGTTTGTAAATGGTCTACGGATGGAGATCCTAAATAAAATTAGTATTCTTTCCCCTAAGACCATAGAGGAAGCCTATCAGAGTGCTTTGAAGGTGGAGGAAACGATTTCTAGGAAACAGAATGCTAGAAGAGGACGTGGATGTGGCAGACGTAGGGGACAGTCCTTTGGCAGAGGTAGGATTACCAATAGCAATGAGGAGGGCAGTAATTTGAAGACTTCGGGACATACTAAAAGGGAAGGTAACACCAGAGGAGGAAGGCCATACCAATAAGGAAGAGGTAATGGCAGAGGTAGAGGAAATGCCTATCAGTGTTACAAGTGTCACAAGTGGGGACACAGGTCCTTTGAATGTCCTGAAAATGAACAAACTGGATAGAGGGGAGCATATGTCGCTCAGCCCGATTAAGTGGAAGCACCACCATAGGTGGTGGAAAATATGCTTGAAACTAACGAAGCCTTGGTGTTGAACAAGGTATTATTGAAACTAGCTAAGGAGGTAGCTGATCAGACATAGAGGAATGCATTGTTCTAGACTGTGTGTAAGTCGCATGGGAAATGTTGCAAATTAATCATAGACAGTGGAAGTATTGATAATCTGGTAGCTACTAAAATGGTGGGGAAATTGGGTTTGAAGAAGATGAAGCACCCAACTCCATATAGGGTGTCTCGGTTGCAGAAAGGTCACCAACTATTGGTTGATGAGCAGTGCGAAGTAGAGTTTCATATTGGCAAGCACAAGGATAACATGACTTGCGTTATCATGCCTATGGACATGTGCCATATTCTCTTGGGTAAACCATGCCAGTATGATAGGAAGGTCGTCCATGACAGGGAAACAGATTGCTACAAGTTTGATAAGGATTGGATAAAGCATACGCTACTGCCCAAGGAGGAAGAGGATGTTGCAAAAACCAGTGGGAAAAAATCATTACTGTTAGGTAGAAAAGAGTTTTTGCGACAGATGGAGGATGATGAGGTAAGATATGTAGTTGTACGAAGAAAAAAGCCAATATTAATACATACTGAAGTCACTGACTTACCTAAAGAGATATAGGACATGCCGCAGGAACTTAGTGATATTGTGGTAGATGATATACTGGACAAATTACCACCAAAGTAGAGTATTAGTCACCATATTGATTTTATTCCAGGAGCTAGTTTACCAAACAAAGTTGCTTACTGAATGAGTCTGAAGGACAATGAAGAAATGCGGAAGCAGGTGGAGGAGTTGTTGGATAAAGGACTAATTCGAGAAAGTTTAAGCCCTTCTGCAGCTCCAACTATTTTAGCTCCCAGGAAAGGACGTGAGTAGCAGATGCACACTGATTCTCGAGAAATTAACAAGATCACTATCATGTATAGGCTTCCTTTACCTCAGATGGATGATATGATGGGTTGTTTGAGTGGAGCAATGTATTTTTCAAAAATAGACCTGAAAAGTGGCCACCACCAATTCAGGACTCAAGAAGGTGAAGAGTGGAAGACAACTTTCAAGACTAATGAAGGCTTATATGAATCACTGGTTATGTCATTTGGATTGAGCAATGCCCCCATCACATTTATGTGTTTGATGAATGAGATGTTGAAGGAATTCATTGGCAAATTTTTTATTGTATATCTGGATGATATACTTATATTCAGCAAGATGAAGGAAGAGCATTTTTTACATGTGAGTGGGATTTTTGGACCCATGGTGGATACCATTAAGAAGGAAAATCAGCCTTTTCATTGTACAGAAACGACAAAGAAGAGTTTTCAGCTGCTTAAAAGAAATATTACTGAAAAACGATTTTGAGATTACCGGACTTTAACATAATTTTTCAAGTTCATTGTGATGCCAATGGAACAACCATTGGTGCAGTACTCAACCAAGAAGACAAGCCAGTAGCCTACTTCTATGAGAAACTAAGTGAAAGTAGGCAGAAGTACACATCTTATGACAAAGAATTTTATGCAGTGGTTCAAGCACTAAAGCATTGGAGACATTATCTATTGTCCAATGAATTTGTCTTATTTTAAGACAATTTTGCATTACAGTATATTATGCAGCAGCATAAGTTGAACCATAAACAAGCAAAGTGGGTGGAGTACCTACAAAGTTTTACATTTGTGTTGAAACACATCAGTGGTCAAGCCAACAAAGTGGTAGATGCATTAAGCAGGAGGAATTTGATCCTACAAGAAAGTACAATACAAGTATTAGGATTCGAACATCTTAAGGACTTGTATGAAACAGATGCAGATTTTAAGGAAGCCTGTGAAGCTTGCATAAATCCACTGTTGAGAGATAATAGTAGATGGCTGGACTATAATATGCAAGAAGGATTGTTGTTCAAAGGAGGGAAGTTGTGTATTCCGAAATGTTCTATTATAGAGAAATTAATCAAGGAAAAACATAATGGAGGTTTAGCTGAGCATTTTGGCATAGACAATACCTTGGATCAATTGAGCCACTTTTACTATTGGCCGAAGATGTGTAAAGATGTACATAGGTTTGTGACTAGATGCAAAGTGTGTCAGCTTGCAAAGGGACATAGCCAGAATGAATGGTTGTATACGCCCTTACCTATTCCAAATAGATCATGGGACTCAGTCACTTTAGACTTTGTATTAGGTCTGCCGAAGACACAATGGGGATTTGATTCCATCATGGTGGTGGTGGATCATTTCACCAAAATGGCACATTTCATCCCGTGGCCAGATGGACTCGAAGGAAACAATATTTGTGGTACCTAGTCAAGTGGAAGGTCCACCATATTGAAGATAGTTCTTGGTTATATGCTAGCCAGATTCAAAGCACCGGGTACTCTATTAAAGAGCTCATGGATAGGAGCCATGAGTTTAATTTACCCCAGGAGCCCGATGCAAGAGCATCAGACTGAAAAGGAGACAACTGGGAAATGGTTTTTATTTTTCTTGAAAGAAAGAAAAACATTTTGAGTTTCTATTTTATTTTGTTTTATTAAATTAAGGATGACTCTGTCATTTTTCTTTAATAATTAGGCAAGAAAGTCAAGAGAGGATTAGTTAGGAGCATGTTTAAAGAAAATGTTAGATAACTAAAAGGTAATTGAGGAACAGTTTCTCAACTATAAAGAAACTGCTAGTAATGCATTGAAAAAGAAAAATCGTAGCTAGATTGAGGGGCTGCCATCTAGAGAGAAGAGAGGACTCGAGATTTGTAATTTACAATTATCTTGAATATCTATAAAAGCAAATGAATCTAGAATCTGTCATTAAGGAAGTAGGACAGTTTTTTATTTTCTTGTGCATAAATGTTTCACACATTGTATTGAAAGAAAAACAGTAAAATTACTCATTAAGAAGCTAAATGACATCGACAAGAAACTTGTGATAGAAGGCATCTCAAACTAGGAACCAGACAAAGGCAAAGCCAGCATAGACATACATTTTTCTTTCCTTTCCTCGACAAAAAAAAAAGGTACATTTATATTCAACATTCAACCATAAGCTATGCATTCATTTCATTTCCAATTTAATAGTTCATGCTACAAATTCTACAACCCAAAAACTATGGAGGGTTCTGAAACCCATGAAAACCAGAAACTACAATTCACAGCCCCAAACTAGTCAAACAGTTAGGGCATGAAAACCCTTGAAACTATACTAATACTAGTCAAATGGAGAGGGCATGAACACCCCTGAAACCACACACATACATAGAGGAAGCGAAACCCCGAGGGTTATACGCAACTAAAGATAGAGCAAGAAAAAGAAAGATACATCCACAGAAAGACCCTACCCAGTTTTTCCCTAAGCCTTCAAAAACTCCCAAGGATGAGTTCATGGAGGAGTGTTCCCCTAGATTGACATGCACACCACCACAAAAAAGGGTAGCAGTTAAGTAGGGCCACGAGACCAACAATACAGTGAAACAAATAACCAAGCAAGAAGTGAGGATTTACCTGGAGAAGGTCTAAGTCCATGAGAGAGGATGAGAGCTAAGACTCATAACAGAGGGTTTCTCCTAAAAAAAATGCCATGAGAGAGTTTTGCCTGCTCACCAAGGAGTTAAAGGGTTAGAGACTTAAAAAAGAAAGGAGGAAATGAAACCGAAAAAAGAAAATTACCTGAGAATGGGTTCGTTAAGATGTCCAAAGCAATAGGAAAGTAAGAACCTATGTTTTCATAGATACAAATGATCACCAGACCCAACATCGAGAAAACAATCACCGCAAAATAGAATAGAGACAAAGTATGAGCCAGGTGACATAGATGAATAGACTTGCAAGCAGAAAATTGACCTAAAAACCCCCAAGAACTAACAAAGTAAACCACCACATGGAACAAGCAAGGCACAACACTAACAAACCACCATACGGGGCAAGCAAGGCACAACGCTTACCAACCATCACAAGAACCAAGCGAAAGCACAACACACCCATAGAGTCGAACCAGACCACGACAATGCAAGAATGAATTCCAAATACCTTCGGTAGGTGTGATAGACCATGTTTGCAAACCCAAGGCGAGTACAAAGGGCAGGCTGAAAAACATAAATCACATTAAAACCTGATACCAAAACCCCGCCATTGTTTAATTCAAAGAATGATAAGAGTTAAACAGTCGCTGCTACGTGTCCCTCCTTAGGATTGCCACCGAAACCCTAATATTAATAGTATAACCCTTATGATTAGCATTATAAATGTGTAGCTAGCGTTTGAACAATACCTCATCAAGTTGTAGTTATAGTACCAAATCTGGAGGAGGAAAGCGCCAGAGCTGTAGAGCTCTACAAAAGAGGGCAGGTTCTGACCCAACAAATGAAAAACGCGAGGTCCAATGGGATCCCATCTTATAAATAGGTAATGATGCAAAAGGATAAAATGGCACTGGACGGGGTGCAAATCTCAGGATCTGAGAAGACAGGAAAGGAGGGTTTTACCAATAAATAAAAGCTAAACGGTGAGGACAAAGACACCCAGAAATGAAAACAAATCAATTGCAGCAACAATATAGTAGATAAAGATAGGAAAAACCCTTTTCCAGAGTAGATATCACAAGAGAAGGAGCTTGAGGATGAGTGAACATGGAAAAAGGAGGATCTGAACCAAGGTAAAGTAGAACAGGAAGGAATAGCTATGGGTGCCAAAAAGGAAGAGAACCAGGGACATTGCAATCCTAAAGCCATTGAAAACCTACAGGTAATAATCTCTGACCCAGAACTACAAGCGTACCAAGAACACATGATAGAACATGCAATGATCTGCAAGTTTATGGGTTTTTGGAAAATAGAACAAGCCCTGTGCTTGTGGATCAAGCAGCAATGGAAACACAGAGGGGATTTACAAAGGATTCTTCATGGTGGTATTCACCAATCTGGATGACAAGGATCACATCTTTGATGGAGACCCATATTTCTTCACCTCAGCAGGTCTATACATGAGACCTTGGAAGCCCAACTTTGCACCAGAATAGGAAACCTTCAAATAGGTACCTGTTTGGATTCGCTTGTCTTCTCTACCGCTTGACTACTGGGGACATGTAGTGCTAGAACAGATATGCAATAAGGTAGGTACCTTCATCAAAGCCTCAGAGGCAACATTACAGAAGAGATACACATCCTGTGCTAGAATCTATGTTGAGATGGATGTTTTAGGGGATCTACATGAGGGTCTGTGGTTGGAATACAGAGATGAAGTGTATTTTCAGGCTATGGACTATGAGCAGATCCCATTTCAATGTAGGAAATTTCATGACATGGACATTTGATCAGAGAATTCCTAATGAATAGAACGGTGGAGAAACCCAAGGAAAACATAGGCGGTAAGAATAAGGAGGCTTTTATTCGACATCATGCTAGACAATGAGCAAACAAAAGGAAACAAAATAAAGCAAGTACATCCATCAGAAGCACAGGCAATGCATTTGAGGTGTTAGAATCAGAGATGGAACCAGAGGACACTAATCAAGAGAAAGATCCACTGTGAGACAGCCAGACCAAAATCACACCAAGGACAAAAGACCCCAATTCCAGTCCATCAAGCAACATCCCACTTGCTCCTGGACCAACAGAAGGACTGGAAGAAGATTCAGAAATGATGACTAGCGAAATGGGGCTCGACGAAATGGAACTAAGCAACATTCTAGAACAGGAAGGTATGGATCTACCAAACATGGTAGAACAATGGAAAAAGAAAGGCATAGAACACATATCTGAAGAGGAGGTGAACATAATCAACATGTTATTCATAGCAAGACAACAAGCAGAAATGGACATGTAGAAAAGAACCTTGGGAACAACAAAGGGTCCAGGAGTGAGAGCTCAGGGATTGCATCAAACCACAACCCACCCAAAGAACTAGAAAAAAAGAGGAAGAAGAACAAACGATGAAGCATTAAAAGAGCTTAGTTAAATGCTCCAAAACTTAGGTAAGATGAAAGCCCTTGAGGCATTCACAATCACTTCCTAAAAATTTGTTAATTATGAAAGTACTTTCATGGAATTCTAGAGGGCTAAATAGTCTAAAAAACAATGGTTATTAAAGAAAAAGGTCAAAAAGGAACAACCAGATATGATTTTTTTGCAAGAAAATAAATTCTCTAGCAAAATAATGAAAAAAAATCAATAAAAAATTGGGCAAAAGAATAGATTTCCTAGAGACAGAAAGTAGTGGAATGGAAGGGGGCTTGGCCACTCTTTGGAATCCTCAGGTACTCCAACTTATATCTTCTGAAGCTACTAGATCTCACATGTCAATAGAATTCCAAATGGTAGGGAATCCAGACACCTATCTCTGCACAAATGTCTATGTCCCTTAGAAACTAGAGGCAAAATTGCTAATGCTTAGAAGTCTATCTAACTTGCAGCAGAGATATCGCCAAGCAAAAGCAATTTTCGGAGGAGATTTTAATATGATTGCTTTGCTCATGGAAGAAAAAGGATGCATAATGTAGTATACCTAGGGGAGATAATGTGGGCTACAAAGGGGCGTACCCAAGGGAATAATGTAATAATGGGATGGGCCATAGTAATAAATAAGGTGGTTAACCCGTATCATGTAAGGGACCACAAATAGTGAAAAATAATGTAATAAGTCCATGGAATTAGATAGATGGTATTAAGGGAACCACAGTAATGACCCATGGTATTGTATGTATGAGGCCTATATAGAGGCTAGAGACTCCCTATTGAGAGGTGTCAAGGAATATTGTATGAATAGGCATATGGCTTGTGGAGTGTTCTCCTTCCTTAAGGAGTGAATGTATGGTGTTGCCCTACCTTAAGGGTTTTGATCAATAAAGTGAAGCATTTCTATATTCAGATCTTGTTATTTTTGGGTTTATTTCTATTATCATATAATTTTGGGTTAGATCTATAACAAGTGGTATTAGAGCACTTTCTTGCACAAAAGTGGAGAATTTATTTAATTTTTTGCAAGAACTTTCTGGGGCGACAAGTTTTCATATCAGATCTGTACGTTTTGGGGCAAAATATGCAAAATCTAATTGTAGATCTAGATTCTTTGTGAAAATTACCCAAGTTAAAAAGAAAAAAAGCGGCCAAATCGGAGTCTGGATGAAGGAGATATCACTGATCTAAAAATCAGTGGTGTTGCAAAAAGAATTCATGGCAGAGAATTTGCAGATCAGGTTTGTATTATTTGGGGAAAAATCTACAAAATCTAACTATAGATGTGGGTTGTTGATGAAAAATACTCTATTAAAAAAAAAAAATCAGCCGAATTGGAGTTCAAATGAAGGATATATCGCTAATTTGAAAATCAGTGTTGTTGCAGACATTTTTTGGGGCAGCGAGTTTGTGGCGCAGATATGTATGTTCTGTTGCAAAATATACAGAATCTAATTATAGATCTAGATTATTTGTGAAATAATACCCAATTTAAAAAAAATCAATCGAATAAGAGTCCGAATGAGGGAGATATTGCTGATTTAAAATCAGCAATTTTTTCAGCAATTTTTTGTGATGGCGAGACAGTTGCAGTGCAAATAGGAAATTCCAATGCTAGATCGGGATTTATATCACATGGGAAGATGCAAAATGGTTGTTCCATTTCTGAAAAAAAGGTCAAAATAGGGATTCTGAGCAATATTGACTGAATTGTGGCCATTTCAAATTTTCTACAAGTAATTTGTTTTCAAAAACCCTCTTCATGGCTTATAACAATAAGGTTTTACAGGAAACAATAATGGGTCTTATATTGAAAATTTTGTAGCACATCTTAAGTTTGAGTTCACAGGGTGTTGGAAGGAAAAAATAGGGTATTATTTGAAAGATGAGGCTACTATATGGTGGAAATCACTTGACAGTGAGATTCTGAAGTTATGTCATGCTGATGAAATTGAAGAACTACTTTTGGACAAATGTTCTTATACTAGAAAGAAGGAAACCAAAAAACCTAGCAAAGATTTTATTTTTGCAGGAAAGAAGGAAACCAAGAAACCTAAAGGGTTATTTTCTGCTGGTATCTCCTTATTGCAGGTTCATGGATTGATTCAGAAGGAGAAGATCATTGTGTCTATAAATCCTAGTTGCAAGCATAATTTTATCAATGTTAATTTGGCAAAAAAATTGCAAGTTCCAGCAAAACACATTGAAAACACACAGGTTGATAATGGGGATGTTCAAGTTTATAAAGATTTGAAGCTTTCTATGGATAAGTATGTGTTGCATTGTGACTTTTATACTTCAGATATGGATAACATGGATGTTGTTTTGGGATATCCTTGGATGGATTTGGTGGGTACCGTCAATATTAATGTGCAGAAGAAATTGCTGAAGCTCTCGTATAAAAAGTAGAAAATTACATTGCAGGATATTTCCATTAAGACCCAAGCAGAAGATGTTCCAGGGACTGACACATCAGATGATGATCCCTTGATGGTCAACAATTGAACACAAACATCAAACCAGGTACAGGTAGAGTCCAAGGAGGCTGAAGAAGAAAATGTTATAGGTACAGATACATGAGATGAGGAATTAGTGGTTGAAGTGATATTGGAAGATAAGCAACAAAGAAAGAGACATCGTGGGTTAAAACTTCAGTATATCACCACCCACATCATCCCGCAAGAAAACAACCAACAAGATGGCAACAAATTAGCCACAAGGACAACAACCCCGACGTGACAGATAGAGAGGAGTGACGATCCACACAGGAAAGCCGCAACGGTCATCTTCCATCTCAAGTGAGCAAGGCACAAGCTAGATCGATGGTTCACCTTTCTCTAGGATGGCTAGATGCATGTGCATGGTACCAGTGGACCACTCTTTTGAGTAGATCTTATTATTTGTGTTCCTCCCATGTTTCGGGGATGAAACATGTTAAGGGGGGTGGAATGTAGTATACCTAGGGGGGATAATATGGGATACAAAGGGAAGCATCCAAGGGAATAATGTAATAATGGGATGGGCCATAGTAATAAATAAGGTGGTTAACCCATATCATGTAAGGGACCACAAGTAGTTAACAATAATGTAATAAGCCCCTGGTATTAGATAGATGGTATTGAGGGAACCATGGTAATGACCCATGTTATTGTATGTATAAGGCCTATATAGAGGCTAGAGACTCCCCGTTGAGAGGTGTCAAGGGATATTGTATAAACCGTCATATGGCTTGTGGAGTGTTTTCCTTCCTTAAGGAGTGAATTTATGGTGTTTCCTACCTTAAGGGTGTTGATCAATAAAGTGAAGCATTTCTGTATTCAGATCTTGTTATTCTTGAGTTTATTTCTATTATCATATAATTTTGGATTAGATCTATAACAAGTGGTATCAGAGCACTTTCTTGGGCAAAAGTGGATCTGATCTGCAAATATATGAGAAATACAAATATACTCAAGAAATAATAAGATCTGAATATAGAAATGCTTCTTTATTGATCAAAACCCTTAAGTTAGGGAAACACCATACATTCACTCTTAAGGAAGGAGAACACTCCCCAAGCCATATGCCTATTCATACAATATTCCTTGACACCTCTCAACGGGGAGTCTCTAGCCTCTATATAGGCCTCATACATACAATACCATGGGCCATTACCATGTTCCCCTCAATACCATTTAGCTAATACCATGGGCTTATTACATTAATGTTAACTACTTGTGGTCCCTTAAATGATATGGGTTAACCACCTTATTTATTACTTTGGCCCATTCCATTATTACATTATTCCCTTGGCTACCTCACTTTGTACCCCATATTATCCCCCCTAGGTATACTACACATCAAAACGCTCAACCGGGATGCTGAAGCTTTCAAAGACATTATAAAATCAACCAAGCTTGTAGATGTCTTCCCCAAGAGTAGGGAATTCACGTGGAACAATAAAAGGGGAGGTGATAGGAAAATTGCCTCTAGACTAGACAGGTTCTTAGTGATAGAAACCATCCTTCTAGAAGGGATTACTGTGGACTCGGACATACTACCAAGTGGAGGTTTGGACCACTGGCCCATAATAATGAATGCGGCCATCCTTGGTACCCCAAGGAATAAACCCTTCAGATTTGAAAATTTTTGGCTCAATCATCCAGAGTTCACATCGAAAATAAAACAATGGTGGAGTGAACCGATTAGTATAATAGGAACCAAGATCTACATTCTCCAAGCTAAACTTAAACATATAAAAAACAGGTTAAAATCCTGGAATCAAGAAGTCTTTAGCAACATATTTAAAAAGAAGAATGTGCTAGAGGAGCAATTGGAACACATTCACAAGGAATGGATCCAGGGGAATATAAATCAAGAAACAATGAAAACAAAATAGATACTTATGCAGAATTGGTAGGCCAGATGCCAACAGGAGGAAACTCTGTGGAAGCAAAAATCTAGAATTTAGTGGCTTAAGGAAGGTGAAAACAAAACAAAATTCTTTCATCAATCAGCCATTGATCATAGGAGTTCTAATAAAATATTAAGAATAAAGGATGAACAGGGACCTCTTTTCAAACCCATCATGAAATATCAGCCCTCCTCATAAACCATTTTAGCCAAATTGCTTTGGAACCTAGCATTAATATAGAGGATTCTATCTAGGATTTAATGACTTCTATTCCCAAGCTTATCACAGAGGATCAAAACAAGTCTCTACACTGAGCGATCACCCTCGAAGAAGTGGAAGAAGCAGTGAGGGATATGCCCAATGATAAGGCACTAGCACAGGATGCTTTCACCATAGAATTTTACAAAGCCTGTTGGGAATAATCAAAATAGAGGTTTGGGAAGTGGTGGAAGACTCCAGACACTCCTCATCCATCCCAAAATCCCTCAACTCCACCTTCATAACCCTTATAACAAAGGAGGAGGAAGCAAAAACACCGTTGAAGTTTCACCCAATTGCATTATGCAATGTACTATACAAGATCATATCTAAAGTCATATCTAATAGATTAAAGCCAATTTTTCTAGGGATCATTTCAGAAGAAAAATCTAGCTATGTAGAAGGTAGACAGATTATGTATAACATATTGCTAGCTGAAGAGATGATTCATGCTTTCCAAACTCAGAGAAAAGCTAGCATGCTAATGCAGCTGGACCTTTCAAAGGCTTATGATACAAGCAACCTGAACTGCTTGGAAGATATTCTAGATGCCTTTGGCTTTACAAAGAGATGGATAACATGGATCGTAGCCCTGATTAAGTCCACTAGATTCTCCATCCTGGTTAACGGAGCTCCCACAGCCCAGTTTACACCTACTAGAGGTATACAGCAAGGGGATCCCCTGTCCCCCTTTCTGTTTGTAATACTAATGGAAGGTCTAAGCCAGCTTATTAGAAAGGCTAAAGAGGATAGATTAATTAAGGGACTCCAACCCTTGCCCTCTTTCCCTGCAACCACTCATCAGTAGTTTTTCGATGATACTATGTTGCATGTTACACCTTTAGTCAAAGAAGCTCTTAGTTTCAAAAGCATTCTCAATAGTTTCAGCCTTGTCTCAGGTATGGAACTCAATCTCTCTAATTCTTCCATATTCCTTTTTAACATGCACCTAGTAGTCCAGAAAAATCTACCTAATTTCCTCGGGTTCAAAAGGTGTAACCTCCCTTCCAGATACCTAGGTATTCCACTAATAGACAAACCTTGGCAAAAAATTCATTAGGAGAAAAACGGTCACCAATCTAGAGAAGCGATGTCAGCATTGGACCCATAGAGCCCGTAGCTTTGTAGGCTACCTAATCCTCACCAATCTGTCTTCCAAGCCATTCCTCAATTCATGCTTTCTATTATCCCGACACCTAAAGGTGTGCTTAAGAGAATTTGACTCATCTAGAAAGCTTTCTTGTGGTCGAGAAACTCAGTTAAACAGAAGTGGTCCCTAATGGCATGGGAGAAAATTTGCAAACCCAAGCACCGAGGTGCGTCAAGACTCCAAGACCCTTATACCATCAACCGAGCTTGTGGAGCTAAGTTATGGTGGCAATGTGTTAAGGAACTAAACATTCCCTCGGCCAAACATTAGAGAGCCAAGTATGCAGATCATTATAGCCCTCAGAATCTGATCAGGACGCAGGAACCTCCAGAAGGCTCTCGAGTCTAGAACCTAGCAACAGCTAATTGAGGCATAATTCAGGAACAAATTTTTTGGGAAGTCCAAATTGGACATACTGCTTTGCTTTGGGAGGATGCTTGGTAGCAATTACGTAAGCTTGAAAGCCAAGATTTCCTCACCATTCAAAGAAGATACCAGGAACAAGGGAAGATAACAGTGAATCATTACTGGAATCCTAATACTACTAATCAATCATGGAAACAATGGATCTTTAACGACACATTGCAACCAGAAGAGAGGGACAATAATATGATGGTTGTGCAAATAGAGCTAGCTAAAAGGAGAATAAGAAATGCTCATGATGCCGATCAACTGCGTTGGGGAAAGCTTGAGGGGGGTACCTTCTCCCTAAAAGAAGCAAGAGCCTATATAGAAGAAAGAGACCAAGGGGAAAAAGTCAATTCATATAAAAAATTATGGGATGCTGAAGTATGGCCGAAAATTAAAACATTTCTATGGCTCTTGATGCACCGAAGAACTCTTACGTGGGAAAACCTCCAGAAAAAATGGTTCATAGGCCCCTCATGCTTCCCCCTATGTGAAAATGAGGAGGAATCAATGAATCACCTCTTAAATATTTGTAACTGGACAGAAAACCTTTGGAACTGGATGGAAATAATCTTCAAGAGCACAGACAGGAAAAGAGACTCAATACAGGAAAGCATAGGAAATTAGCAAAGGAATTTTTTCAAACCCCAAACAGTCAATACCTTATGGAAATTGATCCCTGGTTTCATAGTGTGGTTGGTATGGAAAGAACAAAACAGAAGAGTGTTTAAAAATGAAGCTAAAACCATAGAGTTTATCGGAGCCACCATACTGAAAAACATGAGCGAAACGACTCTTACTAGGTGGAAAGCAGAACAGAACAAGGATTTATCAGTGACTAACTTACAAATTCTGCAGACATTTCGAATTGAGGTAGGTACCAACTCCAGTCCATTTGAACCATGACAACGACAAGGTCCCTCCACGAATTCTTGGCTACCACCACCAACATGCTTTCACAAACTAAACTTTGACGGGGCCTCTCGAGGCAATCCTGGACCGGTAGGTATAGAAGGTGTCCTCCGAAATTACAAAGGTGACATAAAACATATTTTCAATCAATCTATGGGAGAACCACCAATAATGAGATGGACTTCATGACTTTATAGCAAGGGCACCGAGTACTAATTCACCTGAGAACAGGAGCTACAGTGGTAGAAGGGGATTCTCTTTTGGCAATCAATGCCGCAAGGAAACTAGAGATGGGTTTAAAACTGGGTAAGGTAACGAAGCACTAGAGGTTGGCCAAGTTCATAGAGCTCATAGCAGAGCACCTCTCAAGCCTTGATGGAATCATTCTACAAGCGATAAGAAGAATGGAAAATATTGTGGCTGATTTTCTAGCCAACTACAGGATCAATCACCACATTACTTACCCAGATACCTATTGACATCATGTCACATGCACAAAACTTCAGGATAAGTGTTTACATCTTTTGAGAGAAGACATTCGTTACAGGGAGGAGGAGTGCAATAGTACGATGGGACATGCCTTAATAAGGAATGAAGATAGCCATTAACGATCACCTCCTAGATCATTATACCCCGAAATGGATTGGGGAGGATAGGCACTATCACCTGTAGCTGAAGATGAAGGAAATCCTGCAGAAGAATGATTGTCAAAGAACTCTAGGCCCAGTGAATGACATGTGGCCCATAACAAGAAACCTCAGACATGACAAATTGGTTGCTTCAGATCGTAGGCAGGGGAAGGCTCCCCAAAAAATAACGAGGAGTAATGTTGTCAGAATTTGGAGATCTATGCAGACCTTGCCCAACCTATACACTCATCCCTCAACTATAACTACAATGTCTTACCAAAGACATCTCGCATCTTATGAACCTCACCTGACTCTTCATCCTGAGTGCTCTGCGTTGTTCTTTATCTTGTTCTTTGAAGTGTTTCCATCACCCAGTGTCACCTAACACTATGTCAACTGGGGGTTGTCGCAATGAGTCAATGAACAGAGAGTTGAAGAAAGCTAGGGAGGCATATGAAACTTTAGTCTCGGCCAAAGGGAAGAAGATAATTGAGGAGATGGAAGCCGAAGTAAATGAGGAACAGGAGAGGCTAGACATGCAATCAATTGAGGAGGAAATTGAGTGGATTTCAGATCCACAAACCCCAGCCACTAGAGCCACGCAGTTTGTTATGACACAGAGTGAGGCTTGGCGAATGAAAACCATGCTAGCCAAATCTCTCATCAAGTAGGGGGTAGCCTTGAAAGAGGCATATTATGCCACAAAGCTAGCATTGGCAAAAACTCTGCAAGACTTGATGCTCTGGAAATTTTCCTGAAGTTGCTTATAGAGGAAATAAAAATTTTGTCAGAGGATCTGGGGGTCTTTACGAAGCTCTTTAAACTCTCTATCCAATGAGGCATGAACATTGTTGTTGATATTCCATGAGAATATACCAACGCTCCTATGGGGCAATGCCAGAATGCCCAGAAAGCCCTGAAATCAGAACATGTTAATGAAGTAGCTAGCCTTAGTGCCACCTTCAAAAATTATGTGGAACTTGAGCTGTAGAGATGTCTACGCACTCTGCTCTGCACCCGCCAACCTATGAAGACTTCTTGTTTGAATTTTGATCCTGTTTTGAGTCTCAGGTCCTATTAGTCACTCTTTAGTTTTGTCTTTTGTTTCAAGCAGCCCTGCATGGTTAGCCCCTTCAAGTTTTTCATACTATATGGAAAGTTATGTTAGTGTCGTTTTGTATGTGTCTTGGTCAGACCTGTCTTCTCAGTTTGCAAGCCAGTTCTTTTATAGTGTTCAGTACAACTTTTGGTCGACCAAGCAAAAAGCAAAATGGTCTGTCTGTTCATATAAGACCTTTGTATTTTATGTAACTTTGTGAAATAAATACCTTTACTCACTTAGAAAAAAAAACATTATAAACCCAAGTGACAATATTAAAAATCCAAGGGAATAACATTGAACCTTAGAATTAATATTAAATCGTAGGAACATAAACCAAAGATTAATAAACCCAAAGGATTAATACTATAAACCCAAGGAATTGTAAACTTGAGGGATTAATATTAAAGCCTAAGATTAATATTATAAACCATAGGATTAATATTGAAACCTAGGAATATAAACCCTATCGTTAATAGTATAAACACTAGGATCAATATTATAAAACCAAGAGATTAATAAACCCATTGGATTAATATTATAACACCAAGGAATTATAAACCCAAGGGAATAACATCACACCTAGGATTAATATTAAACCCTAGGAATATATACCCTAAGATTAATATTATAAACTGTAGGATTAATATTATAAACCCAAGAGATTAATACTATAAATCCAAGGAATTAATAAATTGAAGTGATTAATATTATAAACTGAATGTATTATAAACTGAGGGGGATAATTTTAAAGGTGGGGCATTAATATTATAAACCTAAGGGATTGATAAACCCAAAGGATTAATATTAAAAACCCAATGGATTGATAAACCCAAAGGATTAACATTAAAACCCAAGGGATTGATAAACCCATGGAATTAATAGTAAACCCTTGGATATTAATATTAAATCATAGGAACATAAACCCTAAGATTAATAAACCCAAAGGATTAATACTATAAACCCAAATAATTCTAAAGTTAAGGGATTGATATTATTAACTCAATAGATTATATAGTGAGGGGGGTAATTTTAAACGCAAGGTATTAATATTATAAACCTAAGGCATTGATAAACCCAAAGGATTAATATTAAAAACCCAAGGGATTAATAGTAAACCCTAATATTAATATTATAAACCTTAATACTACAAATTATAAACCCAATATTAAACTTTAATATTATAAACCAAATATTAAAATGCCCTAATATTATAAACCTTGTATTAAATCCAAGTTTTGTAATATAACAATGCGACAATGAATAAGTTACAATGTAATGTAACATTGCGATAATTATTATTAGACTTATTTTCATATTAAGACAATGTTTGTCATAATGTTATGTTGGATATATTTTTTTACCATTCCAATCTTATAGTAATAAACCCTTGATATTATAAGCCAAGGAGACTAATAAACTCAAGTTATTAATACTAAAAACTGGAGGGATTATAAACCCAAGAGAATAATATTATTAGCTAAAGTGATATAGACCCTATGATAAATATTATAAACCCTAAAATAAATATTGACTTGAAGATTCATATCATGAACCTTATGAATAATATTATAAACCTAATGGATTAATAAACCTAAGGGCTTAATAATAAAAACCTAAGGGATTATAAACCCAAGGGAATAACATTAAATCCTAGGAATATAAACCCTACAATTAATATTATGAACCCAAGAATTTTATATTACATACCCAATGGGTTATAAACCCTAGGATTGATATTATAAACATTTTTAAACCCTATGATTGATATTAATAACCTTATCAATAATCTTATACCCTAGTAATATGAACCCTTATATTAATAAACCTAAGGGATTAATATTAAAAACCCAAGATATTAATATGATTAGATTAGATTAATAAACCCATTGGATTAATATGAAAAGCCCAAGGGATTATAAAACCGTGGGAACAACATTAAACCTAGGTTTAATATTAAACCCTAGGAATATAAACCCTAAAATCAATATTATAAACCTTAGGATTAATATTATAAACTCAAAATATTAATACTATAAATCCAAGGAATTAATAAAGTGAAGGGATTAATATTATAAACTCAATGGATTATAAAGTGAGGGGGATAATTTTAAACCCAAGGGATTAATATTATAAACCTAAGGGATTCATATACGCAAAATATTACTATTAAAAAGCCAAGGGATTGATAAACCCAAGGGATTAATAAACCCAAGTGATTAATAGCAAACCCCAAGATATTAAAATTAAAATGTAGGAATATAAACCCTAAGCTTAATAAACCCGAAGGATTAATATTATAAACCCAAAGAATTATAAATTGAAGGGATCGATATTAACCCCTAAGATTAATATTATAAACCGTAGCCTTAATATTAAAACCTACGCATATAGACACTATGATTAATATTAGAAACCTTAGAATCCATATTACAAACCCAAGAGGTTAATAAACCCATTGGATTAATATTAAAAACCCAAGATATTATAAACCCAAGAGAATAACATTAGACCCTAGTATTAATATTAAACCCTATGAATATAAACCCTAAGATTAATCTTATAAACTATAGGATTAATATTATAAACCCAAGATATTAATACTATAAATCCAAGGAGTTAATAAACCTAAGGGATTAATATTATAATGTGAATGGATTATATACTCTAGGGGGTAATTTTAAACACGAGGGATTAATATTGTAAACCTAAGGAATTGATAAACCCAAAAGATTAATATTAAAAACCCAAGGGATCGATAAACCCAAGGGAGTAATGGTAAACCCTAATATTATTATTATAAACCCTAATAATACAAATTATAAACCCAATATTAAATTTTATTATTATAAACCAAATATTAAAAGGCCCTAATATTCTAAACTTTGTATTAAAGCCAAGTTTTGTAATGTAACACTCTGACATTGAATAAGTTACAATGTAATGTAAAAATGCGACAATGATTGTTAGACTTATTTTCATATTGAGACAATATTTGTCACAATGTGGTGTTGGATACATTTTTGTACCATTCCAATCTGACACTAATAAACCCTTGATATTATAAGCCCAAGGTACTAATAAATCTAGGTTATTAATACTAAAAACCCAAGGGATTATAAACCCAAGTGAATAATATTAAACCCAAGGGATTAATATTACAAACCAAAGGGATATAGACCCTATGATAAATATTATAAACCCTAAAATAAACATTAAACTCATGAAACTTATGATTAATATTATAAACCTAATGGATTAATAAACCCAGGGGCTTACTATTAAAAACCAAAAGGATTATAAACCCAAGGGAATAACATTAAATCCTAGGATGAATTATAAATCCTAGGAATATAAACCCTAAAATTAATAAACTAAGAGGAGTAATATTGTAAACCGTAGGCTTAATATTAAACCTTATGAATTTAAACCCTATAATTAATATTATGAACCCAAGAAATTTGTATTACAAACCCAATGGATTATAAACACAAGGGATTTATATTAAACCCTAGGATTGATATTATAAACTTTATCAATAATATTATACCCTCGGAATATGAATCCTTAGATTAATAAACCCAAGGGATTAATATTAAAAACCCAAGATATTAATAATATTGGATTAGATTAATGAACACATTATATTAATATTAAAAACCTAAAAAATTATAAACCGAAGAGAATAAAATTAGACCTAGAAATAATATTAAACCCTACTAATATAAACCCTCGGATCAATATTATAAACCCAAGGGATTAATATTATAAACCTAAGGGATTGATAAACCCAAAGGATTAATATTAAAAACTCAAGGGATAGATAAAGCCAAGGAATTAATAGTAAACACTAAGATATTAATATTAAATCATAGGAACATAAATCCTAAGATTAATAAACCCAAAGGATTAATCGTATAAACCCAAAGAATTATAAAGATAAGGGATCGATATTAACCCCTAGGATTAATATTATAAATAATAAGATTGATATTAAAACCTATGAATATCAACCCTATGATTAATATTAGAAATCTTAGGATCAATATTATAAGACCAAAATATAGTATAAGTTTAATATATAAAACTCTAGGATTATACACTGTAATATTAGTATTAGAAACCGAGGGGATTAATATTAAAAACTCACTCAATTAATATCCAAAGGATTAATACTATAGACCCAAAGGATTAAACCCTTAGGTGTATTAATCCCTTGGATGTATAATATCAATCCAATAAGAAAGATGCCTTTTGCTAATATTTAATATTATAAATACTCAATATTAAAATATTAAATATTTATGGTATTAAATATTAAATAATTTTTTCTAATTATCAATATTATCAATAAGGTGTTATTAACATTAATATTTAAATGTTACAACTAATATTAGTTTCTAAATGTTATTAGTAATTCCAATGTTTTATTGTGTTAATAAAACTAAATGCTAATAATATTTGAAAAAAATTATGATTAATAATGTTATTAACAATTTTTTTAACATTATTAATATTTTATTAATGATTTTGTTATTAATAATTTTGTGCTTAATAGTATTATTAATAATATGGTTTATAACATTAATTTAAATGTTATTTCCTTTTTTTCTAACACAAGAGTCGATCCTTCCATTTCATTAAACCAAAAATATGTTACATATTGTACAACTGTCCAACTGACACTGTGGACCCTGCAAAAGGGAGTGCTTACAACCTAAGTCAAGATTTCCACCCCAACAAAAGTAATCACCTAACCCTTTAGAAAATAAAATTCCAGCTAATTACCTCGCCATCATTCCCCAGACTTGCTTCTTTAATCGTGACCGTACAATCCATGTGTTTAATCCGACGGCGGAGGAGGATTTCACCCCGAGAAGCTGCCCACTGAATAACCCCCCTACCCCACCAAACCACATAATCATTACTGATCGTTGATTTGCTCTGTGGAATCCAACGGTCGAGATACATATCACAAGGGTCATTTGCGCCGAACTTTAGTGTGCGATGAGGGTGGTTTTCAGATCTATCCCTTAGCCACGTGTCAGAAGCTGTATGGAATCGCTTCCAAATCTCCAAAACCACTTTCTACCTGAGAGTGGTGCGATCAACCACAAACTGCTCAGGAGGCGGTATTTCCTCCTGGAAAGTGAAACTATGGGTAAAATGGCTATCGAAAAAAAAATAAACCCCGTCCTTCTCCTCCTTATCACTACTTCTAAACCCGAAACTGTGATTTGTGCTGATCTTTCCCTCTGGAATACTGCTCAATCCGTCCAACTCCTCCTTATCACTACTTCTGAACCCAAAACCGTGGTTTGTGCAGATCTTTCTGAAACTGAGTATTCCGTCCAACCTGCATCGGTGATTTCTGAAGTTGATATTACCAGTGTTGCTAAAGCCGACCATGGTCTACTTCCCTCCTAAGACCTATTTGACCAAAAATAGTTAATCAAGCTTAAAATTGATCATTGAGACCTTTCCTTTTTATCTTTGTACTGATACACTTCTCTATCCTCCTCTGCCTAGTTACGACAAAGTAATTTTAGGTTGCACTGAGGCATTATTTGCCATCCTGTCGAAACTTTACGTTCCTTACAGCTCACACCTTGGTTGGCTAAGATGTCCGCTAGTTTGTTAGCTTTTCTACGCACATGATTGAACCTTACCAAGTTTAGTCCCTGTAGGTGACCCTGAATTCTCTGTAATACCTGGATTAACTTCCAGTGTTCTGAGACTTTCTCTGGCCCTGTTACACAACTAATTATTTTTACCGAGTTAATGACTAACTTAGAGTGAGCTTCTATAATCACATTTCAGTATTCTTGTGCTTCAGAAATTTTAAGCATTGCTCCAGAGCCGTTAATTCCGCCATGTTGTTGGTGGCTCTTCCTAAATGGCAATGGAAGAGGAAGAGGATGCTTCCTGCTTCATTCTGAAGAACCCTGCCAAAGCCCACAATTCCCGGATTACCTTTTGAAGCTCCATCTATGTTATATTTCAAAAAACCTTTTGGAGGAGGATGCCAGAACTCCTTCTCAATTTCCATTTTGCTTGCTTTTCTATCCAGGCCTTGTGGAATGATCCCCTACATCCCTAACAACCTAAGAGTTCTCAATTCAGCCTCGGAGGGAGGATTTTTGGGGAGATTCCTGACTGTAGTACTGATCGTCTCCTTAAGCTGTATTACGATATGTTCATACAGGCGAAGAGTGGGATTCTTTTCATTTTTGAATATTCTCTTATTCCTTTCTTTCCAAATATTCCAGATAATGAAGCTTGGTGATGGTGAGCGTGCAGGCATTAGAGACAATCTCTCTAATCTGCAAGCAAGTTCTTCAATGTTTTGATCAACTTCCCTTTCTTCAGGCGTATCAGTCATTAAACTGATATATTCATTTCTTTCTTTAACAACCCCCTAATCTGACTTCGTTAACACATAGTGGCTGTATTGGAAAATTCTTAAAAGAATTACCCAAGTGCTATTGGCTAAAACAGTGGCTTTATTTGTATCGGCAGTAATTCTAAAAGAATTACGCCAACACACTATCGGAGGCTTTACAACACTATCGAGGCTTGCAAAGGAAGGACTTATGCACACACTATTGGGTAGTAATTCCACAGAATTACCTTATAACATAATCCCGCTTTATAATGTCTCTTTTATCTTTTCCCCGATGCGATATCGCATCGGCGATCACTATCGGCGGCTTTGCAATGGAACACAGGCTCCGATATATTACGGACCCGACGTATATATATATTCCCCCCTATGTTGAGTTCAAGTCCGATACATGTATCGGCAGTCGCTCCAACCAAATGATCTTATCCTCCGAACTAACAAACCCGATGCCTCCTTCCAAACTGCCCTATAAAGAGTTCGGGTCCGGATCTTTCAAGGCCTCTGTAGACCCGATCCACTTATATACACTGCCTTTATAATTTCGGCGGGTCCGCTTTTCGGCAGTCACCACGATTAAAAATTCTCCCACCTCCGAAATGACGGACCCGGCGATAAATATATCGTAATTTATATGACTTCGGCTCCGGATATGGAAGGCTTAGTCAGAGGTTTTGCGCTATGGGATCCTTTCGGACCCAAAAAGCTTTATACACCGGCCTCTATAACAAATCGGCTCTAAAAATTCGGAGTGCACAACTAAGTGTCCCAAAGGTTCTCTCCGACGCCGATATGGGTTCGGACCCAATATGGGTAAGAACTTAGAATTATAATAATTCACTCCCGCTACAGCCACTTTAATGGAAAATTGCAAGAATTCTCAGAAATATATGCGCAATTGTGAATTAAGAGTTAAAGCCTGTATAAGCATAATTGAAAGAGAAGATGATTCGAATGGTTAACTACACAGTATGGGCGACATGTGGAAAACAATAACTAATTAACACTGTTAAGGAACAATACAATAAGCTATGCATGCACACGCCGAGAGGAAGTTTAATAATAATGTTGTGGCCTCGCTCCTCCTTCTCTCTCCCTTTAGAGCTTCGCTACCTCTTTATTTATAACTAAGGATAGGCCTTCTCGGTCCTTATCTGATACAAATAAAAGCATGCTTTATAGAATGATTGAAAGCTTGAAAAGCTTTGTTACAACTGAGCATAAATAGCATGTTTTATTGCTAGATTCTATTCTATATTTTAACTAAAAAACATAGAAATTGCAGGCTAAAGGACCCCACTCCCTTGCCTGTAGATTTTTTTGGATTTTTGGAATAATTTGGAAGATTTTTCCCCTCTGAGTCACATGCTCCCGCATCAGACTCCTGAGGACAAAATTATTCATGGGCTCCTGTCCATAAGCTCATCTACAGATTTGCCCAATTTCTGTAGAATGTCTTCTGTAACCCAAGTAGCTTCAGCGATCGGCTTTCCCTTCCATTTCACCAGATACTGGAAATATTCTCGTGCCCTTGTCTTCTTATACACTTTCTTGTCCAGAATTCTTTCTGGCTATAAATTCTTGGCTGTGGGTAACTATTTTACCCAGTCAATCTCTGGAGTCTCTTGATCCTGTGATGTATCATCTGTAGCTTCATTCTCATACTTGTACAAGTCTGCAACATTAAAAATTGGTGATATTCCCACACTAGGTGGTAATTCAATCTCATAAGCGTTTGCAGAGAACTTTCTCAGTATCCTGCATGGCCCAATTTTCTTGGATTTTAACTAATTATATGCCCCTTTTGGAAATCTCTCCTTTCTAAGGTGTGTTAAAACCAAGTCTCCAACTTCAAAGTTCATTTCTCTTCTCCTCATGTCAGCTCTAGTTTTATATTGAATTTTGTTGTCATGTAGCTATTGTTTCACCTGTTCAAGTATCGCCTACATTCTTGAAGCAAAGTCTTCACCCTCTGCACTTCTCACTTCTTCTTTTCCCAAATTCCTTAATTCAGATATTCCCCTTGGGTGCATTCCATAAAAAATATGGAATGGGCTCTGTCCTGTGCTCCTGTTTGGTGAATCATTATATGCATATTCAACTTGTGGTAACACTTGATCCCATTGCTTTGGATGTTCTGCAGTAAAGCTCCTCAAAAGATTTCCTAAACTTCTGTTCAAAACTTCATTCTGCCCATCAGTTTGTGGATGATAGGCAGAACTGAAATTTAATTTAGTTCCCAGCTTCTTCCATAGTGTGCTCCAGAAATGTCCAACGAACTTTAAATCCCTGTCTGAAACAATGCTTTTGGGCAATCCATGTAATCTTACAATTTCTTTAAAAAACAAGTTAGCAATATGAGAAGCATCACTAGTTTTATAACATGGAATAAAGTGTGCCATTTTTGAAAATCTGTCCACTACAACAAAAATTGAATCATAGCCTCTTTGAGTCTTTGGCAATCCTAGCACAAAATCCATACTTACCATATCCCAAGGCCTATCTGGAATTGGCAATGGAATATACAACCATGTGTTCTGGCTCCTTCCTTTTGCATATAGACAGACTTTACAATTTCTTACATACTTCTCTACTTCAGATTTCATTTTCGGCCAGACGTAAAATCTGTTGAGTTGTTCAAAGGTCTTCTCTCTACCAAAATGTCCTGCAAGTCCTCCACTATGCTTCTCTTTGATTAAATTCTCTCTCATTGAACAGTTGGGTATGCACAACTGATTTTTTTTAGGTAACAATCCATCTTGTATAAAATAATCCAGCCACTTGCTCCTGTCCGTCAAAACAGGATTCTTACAAGCCTCAAATGCCTCTTTAAAATCTGAATCGGTCTCATATAATTCTTTAATAAAATTAAAACCCAACACTTGGATTTGACTTTCTTGCAGCAATACACTTCTCCTACTTAAGGCATATGCCACTTTGTTTGATTTTCCAGTTATATGCTTCAACACAAGATGAAAGCCTTGAAGATACTCTACCCATTTAGCATGTCTCTGGCTGAGTTTTGGCTGCTGCATTATAAACTGCAATGCATGGTTATCTGAATAAAGAATAAATTCTTTTGACATTAAATAATGCCTCCACTTCTTTAGTGCCTGCACAACTACATAAAACTCCTTATCATAAGAAGAATACTTCCTTTTGGCATCATTTACCTTTTCACTGAAATAAGCTATTGGTCTATCTTCTTGGCTTAAAACCCCTCCAATTGCTTCTGCGCTGGCATCACACTTAACTTGAAAAGTTTTGTTAAAATCAGGAAGAACCAAAACAGGTTTTCAGTTATTTTCCTCTTTAACAGCTGAAAATTTCTCTTTGCTTCAACAGTCCACTTAAATGGTTGTTTATCCTTCTTTATGGTCTCAATAATAGGTGCATTAATCTTACTAAAATTCTTAATGAATTTTCTGTAAAAACTAGCAAGACCGTGAAAACTCCTTACCTCAAAAATACTCTTGGGTGAAGGCCACTCCACAATTGCTTTGATCTTTTCTGGATCCATCTTTAATCCTTCAGCTGAGATAACAAATCCCAAATACACGAGCTCCTCTTTTATGAATAAACATTTGTTCATATTCAACAATAATTTTTCTTGTTGTAGCTTCTATAAGACATAATGTAAATGCCTCAAATGCTCCTCTTTGGACCTGCTATAGACTAATATATCGTCCAGATATACTATTACAAATTTACCAATGAATTCTTTAAGAACTTCATTCATAAGCCTCATGAATGTACCTGGTGCACTGGACAACCCAAAAGGCATCACTCTCCACTCATATAATCCTTCATTGGTCTTAAAAGTGGTTTTCCATTCATCCCCTTCTCTTATCCTTATCTGATGATAGCTACTTTTAAGATCTAACTTTGAAAAATATTTTGTGCCAGACAAGCAATCCATTAAATCTTCAATTCTGGATAACGGAAATCTATACCTGATTGTAATCTTATTGATGGCTCTTGAATCTGTACACATTCTCTAGCCTCCATCTTTCTTCGGGCTCAGCACTGTTGGCACTGCACAAGGACTCAGGCTTTCTTTGATCAACCCCTTGTCAAGCAATTCTTGCACCTGTTTCTTAACTTCTTCATTTTATGCAGGAGTCATTCTATATGCTTCTTTGTTAGGTAAGCTTGCTCGAGGAATCAAATCTATATGATGACTGATTTTTCGTATTGGCGGTAATTCATTACGCAAATCATCCACAATAATATCACAATAATTCTCCAGCATTTCTTGAATTTCAATGGGTAATTCGGAAATTTTAGTAGAAGTCAATATTACCTTGGGCTTGCAAATTACAGCAAAGTTTACCTCATTTTCTTCAATCTGCTTCAAGTATTCTTTCCCTCCAAGCAACAGAGTTTTTGGACTAGTCTTCTGTCCCGGTACATCTTCTTCTTGCAAAGGCAACAATGTATGATTTACACCATCCTTTCCAAACTTGTAGGTGTTTCTCTTCCCATCATGTATGGCTCCTCTGTCATATTGCCAAGGTCTTCCAAGAAATATGTGACACGCATCCATTGGCATCACATCACAAACAATTTTATCTTTGTACTTGCCCACTTGAAATTCCACTTCACACTGTTCACTTACCAACAGTTGATGTCCCTTTTGTAACCATGACACCTTATAAGGTGTTGGATGCTTCATTTTCTTCAGCTTCAATTTCTCCACTACTTCTGTAGAGACCAAATTATCAGTGCTGCCACTATCAATGATCATCTGGCAACATTTCCCTTGGACTTTGCACACTGTCCTGAATAAAGTTTTCCTTTGTGGCGGTTCAGCAGCCACCTCCTTCATTGGCTTAAGTAAGACTTTATTAACCACCAGAGATTCTCCTCTTTCTGGTGTATTTTCTTCTTCTGTTACCGCTGTCGCTGGTGCTTCTTCTTTAGCTGGAGCAACAATTGCATTCCTCTGATTTATGTCTTCATTCTCTGGGCACTCAAAAGCTCTGTGTCCCAGTTTGTTACATCTGTAACATCTTAATTCTCTGCCTCTTCCTCTGCCTCCTCTTCCTCTGGAAAAACTCCCTCTACCTCTTGCATCAACTTCTTTGGGTGCATGCTGGGTTGAACTACTGGTAGCTCCATCTCTAGGTGCTGTAGATCTTACTCTACCACCTTGACTTCCTTTTCCTCTGAAAGTCCCTCTCCCTTTGGCAGACTGCTTCCTCATGAGTTTTTCCTCAGATTTCAGCGCTATCTGATAAGCTTCCTCTACTGTTTTAGGAGACAGCAAACTTATCTCATCCCGAATGTCCATCGTGAGGCCATCCATATATCTAGCCACCTTCTCATCTGTGTCTTGGGCTTCTCCAGCTCTTATGCTTACTTTATAAAACTCTTCTGCATATTCTTTTACTGTTAAAGCTCTCTGTCTAAGATTTTGCATTTGTCTAAACAACATTTGCTGATAATTACTTGGCAAGAACTTACCTCTTAACATTGCTACCATTCGGCTCCAGTTCTTGATTGGCTACTTACCAAGTCTCTTCCTTTCTGCCTACACACCATCCCACCAGAGTGCTGCATGTCCTTTTAACTTGGTGACAACAAACTTTACTTTCTTCTCATCCTCTGTTTCCTCGTAATCGAAGAATTTCTCCATGCTGTTAATCTAGTCGATCAACTCTTCTGGATTCAATCCTCCTTGATATAGTGGTACTAATTGGTTCCATGGCCTGGCTGTGGATTTTAACACTGACTGAAAGAATCTCATCTCAGGAGTAACCTGTATAGCTTCCTCCTCTTCCGCAGCTTCAATTTCGGGCTCACTGACATCTCCATCATCTATATTTCTATCTGAAGTTAATGCATCCACTCTAGCTCGCAGCTCTTCTACTGTTTCCATTAGTTCAGCATTTGCAACAGGCCGTCCTCTTCCACCATGTCCTTGTCCTCTTCCAACTCTAAAAGCCATCCTTCTTCCGCTCCTGAGATTCAATTCAATGTCAGTTGATGGCTCTGATACCACTAATGATGGTGAGCGTGCAGGCGTTAGAGACAATCTCTCTAATCTTCAAGCAAGTTCTTCAATGTTTTGATCAAATTCCCTTTCTTCAGGCGTATCATTCATTAAACTGATATATTCATTTCTTTCTTTAACAACCCCCTAATCTGACTTCGTTAACACATAGTGGCTATATTGGAAAATTCTTAAAAGAATTACCCAAGTGCTATTGGCTAAAACAGTGGCTTTATTTGTATCGGCAGTAATTCTAAAAGAATTACGCCAACACACTATCGGAGGCTTTACAACACTATCGAGGCTTGCAAAGGAAGGACTTGCGCACACACTATCGGGTAGTAATTCCACAGAATTACCTTATAACATAATCCTGCTTTATAATGTCTCTTTTATCTTTTCCCCAATGTGATATCGCATCGGCAATCACTATCGGCGGCTTTGCAATGGAACACGGGCTCCGATATATTACGGACCCGACGTATATATATATATTCCCCCCTATGTTGAGTTCGGGTCCGATACATGTATCGGCAGTCGCTCCAACCAAATGATCTTCTCCTTCGAACTAACGAACCCGATGCCTCCTTCCGAACTACCCTATAAAGATTTCGGGTCTGGATCTTTCAAGGCCTCTGCGAACCCGATCCACTTATATACACTGCCTTTATAATTTCGGCGAGTCCGCTTTTCGGCGGTCGCCACAATTAACAATTCTCCCACCTCCGAAATGATGGACCCGACGATAAATATATCGTAATTTATATGACTTCGGCTCCGGATATGGAAGGCTCAGTCGGAGGTTTTGCGCTATGGGATCCTTTCGGACTCGAAAAGCTTTATACACTGGCCTCTATAACAAATCGGCTCCGAAAATTCGGAGTGCACAACTAACTGTTCCAAAGGTTCTCTCCGACGTCGATATGGGTTCGGACCCAATATGGGTAAGAACTTAGAATTATAATAATTCACTCCTGCTACAGCCACTTTAATGGAAAATTGCAAGAATTCTCAGAAATATATGCACAATTGTGAATTAAGAGTTAAATCCTGTATAAGCATAATTGAAAGAGAAGATGATTCCAATGGTTAACTACACAGTATGGGCGACATGCGGAAAACAATAACTAATTAACATTGTTAAGGCACGATACAATAATCTATGCATGCACACGCCGAGAGGAAGTTTAATAATAATGTTGTGGTCTCGCTCCTCCCTCTCTCTCCCTTTAGAGCTTCGCTGCCTCTTTATTTATAGCTAAGGATAGGCCTTCTCGGTCCTTATCTGATACAAAGAAAAGCATGCTTTACAGAATGATTTAAAGCTTGAAAAGCGTTGTTACAGCTGAGCATAAATAGCATGTTTTATTGCTAGATTCTATTCTATCTTTTAACTAAAAAACATAGAAATTGCAGGCTAAAGGACCCCACTCCCTTTCCTGTAGATTTTTTTGGATTTTTGGAATAATTTGGAAGATTTTTCCCCTCTCAGTCACAGGTTCCCGCATCACTTGGCATAAGAGCCCATGCAGAGTTAAGAACTTCATTATTCGAAAAATTTCTTCTCCATCTGCTTAGGGTGTTGGTGATACTCTCTTTGTCCCTATGATTCTATTGGAAAATGGTGGAAAATGTATCCCATAACCAGGATGTGAAAATACAATTATTGAGAAGATGTTCCATTGTTTCCTCTTGGGCTTCACAGATATGGCATCTGGAAGGCTCCAGCATACCCCTCTTCCTAATATTATCCCAAGTCAAGATTTTCTTGTGATGAACCAGCCACATGAAGAGTTTGATTTTCATCCAACCTTGGTGTCTCCATAGGTTCTGCCAGATCCTGTTCAGAGCCTGGGAATCTAGCTCAAGGAGAATACCTTTTTCTTCCTTAATATTGAAGGTTCCTTCTTTGTTGTAACCCCATCTTAGTTGGTCCTGCCCTCCTGATACCAAAATCATCCTTTGTTCCAATATTTTCTCAAGAGCCTCTGCTTTTGTTTTCAGCGTTCTATCATTCCTGCAATCTATATTTTTCCATGTCCTCCATTTTCCTCTATTGTGAGTATAATCCCAAAAATCTTTGACCCTAGTGAATCCTTGGGTATCTAATCTCATGCTTGAGGTCAAAAAAATCCTCTTTTAACAGTATTGGTTCTTTTTGCCATTTATCCTCCCAGAATAGTGCTATATCTCCCTCTCTGATTTCCCAAAAGCTATTTTTTTGGACTAAGCCTTTGTTCTCCCAGGCCTTCTTCTAAATGGATGATCCCTTTATATTTCTAGACACCCTTATGAGATCAGTGGACTGCCAAGAGCTAGCATATTTTTCTTTCCAGATGCTTTCCCATTGAGCTTTTGGATCTTTAACCCAACACCACTAGAGTTTGGCCCATAAAACATTGCTGAGAATATCCTGGTGATCAAACCCTAGGCCCCCTTGATACTTCGGTTTACAAATCTTTTCCTAAGGGACCAAGGCCCATTTCTTCCTTGTCTCCTCCTTGCGCCAGAGAAAGTATCTCTAGATGTTTCTGAATTGTTGCAAGACTCCTTTTGGGGTTGAGAGTGCTGATAGCATGAAAATTGGGATTGATTGGAGCATCGCCTTTGCTAGCACGAGTTTACCAGCCAGATTTAAAGATCTTCTAGTCCATTTTTTGACTTTGTCCTACATCTTATTGATCAACGGTTCCAAAATTCTCTTGTGAAAAGGTTTCACAGTTAGAGGAACTCCCAAATACTTTGAAGGGAGGGAATCCCTTTGAAAGCCAAGAATTTTGGAGATATTTCTCTGAATAGCAATGTTGGTATTAAAGAAAAATATTTTATATTTGGAAAGATTAACTTCCATACATGAAGCCATGGCAAAGTCATTCAGTATTTGTTTGTACACTAAAGCCTCTTTAACTGTGAGGATTCCTTGTAACATGGTATCATCTACAAATTTTTGATGAGTCAAAGCCTATCCATTCTCTGAATGTTGAAGACCCTGAATTTTTCCTGTTACCCTAGCATGCTTGATTGACCAACCAAGACCTTCCATCATGAGGATGAAAAGAAAGGGAGAGAGCAGATCACCCTACCTTAGACCTCTTGAAGGAATAAAAATCTCAGACGGAGAGCCATTAACCAGTATTGAAAAGCTGGAAGAGGTCACGAGGGCCATGACCCATCTAACCTAGTTATGATCAAAACCAAATGCCATTAACACTTTCCTGAGGTAGGTCGAGTTCACTTTATCATAAGCTTTGGTTATGTCGAGTTGAAAGATCATTCCAGCTTTCCTCTTGCTAGTTAGAGAGTGAACCACTTCATGAGCTTGAATGATGTTATCCAAAAATTTTCTGCCTTCTACATAACCTGATTGTTCCCCTCAAACCAAAGTAGGAAGCAGAGGTTTGAGTTTGTTGGCCACTACCTTGGATATTATCTTGTATACCACGTTACATAGAGCTATGGGTCTATACCTTTCTGGTGTTTGGGCATTGTCCTATTTAGGAATCAGGGAGATGAAGGAGGTATTGAGCACCTTCAAAATAGTTTTGTTCTTCCTGGAATCCTCCACAACATTCAAAATGTCCTTTTTAACAATATTCCAACAAGCTTTAAGGAAATCCACATTGAAGCCATCCAAGCCTAGTGCTTTGCCATTCTGCATATATTTGAAGACCTCACTGACCTCGTCTTCAATCACTAGTCTATTAATATTGAAATTGTCCTCTCTAGACACCAGCTTAGGTATATGTCTAGTTAAGTCCTTGATGAAATGTTCTCTTTCTGAATTATTTTCCTGAGCTATTTCTTGAAAGTGTTGAACTAAAACTGCTTCTATTTCCTCATGGGATTGTAGAAGCTACTCCTCATTTTTTATAGAAGAGATTATGTTGTGAGATTTGTTCACCATGGTGGATCTGTGAAAAAATCTAGTGTTACGCTCTCCTTCCTTTAGCCATTGAACTCTAAATTTTTTGTCTCCAAAATATTTCTTCGTGTTTACACAAGTTCTCCCATTCTTGGTGATGTTTCTCAACTTGATCATTTTTGTCTTTATCAAAACCTTCCTTGATCATAGCTTGGTTGAGTTCCTGCATTTTATTTTCCACAGATTTCTTTTCTACAAAAATATTACCAAAATTCTTCTTATTCCAATCTTTGAGCCTCAGCTTTATGTGCTTTAATCTTTTACGTAGAAGGAATATTCTAGTTCCCTGAATCTGTAGATCTTCTGCCCACCATTTTTCAATATTGCTGAGGAATTCTGGGTGTGAAAGCCAAATATTCTCAATTATTAAAAGTCTATTCTGGGGGGTACCTATGCCCTGGATCTCTATTTTAACTAGCCAGTGATGTGAGCCTCCAAAGGGAAGAACACTCACTATTATTTCCTTATCTATGAGCATAAGATCCTCAGAGATAATGAATCTATCCAACTTGGAGGCTACATGAGACTCTCCTCCTCTCTTATTGTTCCATGTAAAGAGGCCATTGCTTGTTTCAATATCCACTAGTTTCATATTTTCTGTAAGGATTTGAAATGCTGAAAAGTATTTACCTAATACTCTGGTTCCCTCCTTTTTCTCCGAAATTGATTTTATCATATTGAAATCCCCTCCCATGATCCAAGGTATTCCTCGATGTCTGTCCCTAAGATTCGCTAGGGTATCTGTAAGCTTGAGCTTTTCATCTATTCTTCGTGGGCCATAAACATTCGTGACTAGATAGGTACCCATATCTCCTATAGGCTGAATAATTACTGATAAATAATTCCTTGATGCCTCAACATCTATTATGTCAATTATTTGAGGGTTTGAGAGAGTGAGAATGCCTCCTATTGTGTTCTCTACTTTAACTTATAGAAACTCAAACCTACTAAGCTAGTTGCCATGTATTTGTCTTCACTTTTAAATGGAACATTTAGTTTCCTGGATGAAAATTCTATCAAGATGCATGTTTCATTCTATTACTAAGCATTCTTTGTTCTCTTTTACTGCCTAGACCTCTAATATTCCAAGATATGAACTTCATAATTAAAGATTTGTAAAGGAGTAGCTCACAAGATCTTTCATCTTACCTAAATCTATCATGAGATTTCCGCATTCCATCAATAGCTCGTTTTTCTTTTTTCTTCCTCTTTTCTTTCCTAGGTTTCTAGGTGCTAACCTCAGAGTAGTTTTTAACGTTTTCACACCTTCGTTACTTAGCCTGTCGATGTTTTTACCCCTCCAAACCCTTATCCTCAGTTTTCCATAAATACAACTGTTGTATTCTATTGAGTTTTTCTTGAGGTAATGATTCTACCCCACCAGTTGTTCCCTGAATCAAGAGCCCTTCAAAATCTAGGTGTTCTCTTTCAAGAATCTCCTATAGCTCACATTCCTCCATTTCCATCCCACTCTGGGTCATTTCCTAATCCATCTCTGGTTCTATATCACTCATCATGATCCCTTTTTGTTTATCATTTTCCTGTGTTTTCTCATGGTTTTCTTCTTTCTCCTTCTCCCCTGTACTCCCTTCCCATGCTTGATCTTTTGTTGTCCTTTCTTCGTCCTCTTCCAGAACTTGGAACTCATTCTGACTAACTTGTTGTCCCTCATTTTTCTGTTGCTTTTTTCCTCTTTTTCCGACTTTTCCTCTATGTACCACCTTGTGAAAGTTGTCCAGTTCTTTCATTGTATTAGATTTGTTTCTATTCTCTTCTTTACTGAGAGGGAAATCTCTAAGAAGGTGCCCATGTTCATGGCATATATGACATCTGAATGGGATGTGCTCGTAGTCCACTATTTGTACCCATCCTTCATCAAAAACTTCCAAAATACCTAATCCGAAAGGGCTCCGGATAGATCCATCTCAATACATATCTTTGTAAAGGAAGTATATTTTCCCCTTCTAGTAGCTTCAGAAGCTTTGACAAACCTACCTAATTTATTGCCTATGGCAGCTAACGATTCAGGTTGCCAGTAGTCAAGAGGTAGATAATAGAGTCTTACGGAGTCTGGGACTGAAGTAAAAGTTTCACTCTCCGGGAAAAAATTCATCTTCCATGGCTGCATATAGAGACCTGTTGCTGCGTAGAAGTAGGGCCCTCGTTCAAGCACTCTGTCTTTATCCTCAATATTTGTAAACACCACTATGAAGAATCCTACGACCTAAGATGTAGATCAATGCTCCCTTTAGGTTTCCAGTAGTATTTGATCCATGTTCCTAAAGATTTTTTGGTGGGCCATACTCCCATGAATTTGTAGATGATTGCATAGGTCTACATGTGATCCGTGTGCACCTACAACGCAGGATTGTTTAAAACTACTCTCGGTGTGATTTCATCTTTGGTTTTACAAGGTCCCTTTTATTTTTTCTCTTTTTTTCCCTATTTTCTCCTTCATTTTGGCGCGTTTTGTTTCCTCTTCCATATTACTTCTTCCTTCCTCTCTAAATCCTCTCACTTTTTTTCGGGGCTTCTTTCCCTTATTAGCAATGGCCTCCTTATAGGAGGGAGTGGAGCTCCCTCCTCTGCAACCTTCCATGGATGAAATCCTCTATAGCAATTTGAAACCCTAGTTGTTCACTCTCCCTTTTTCCCTCTCCTCCCAAGCCTCAATTTAAATGTTATTTCTATTATTAATGATATTTTTTATTTATAAACCTAATCAATTACTAAAGGAAATGGATTAATATTAAAAACCCAGGGGAATAACATTAAACCCTAGGATGAATATTAAATTGATTGAATATAAACCTTAAAATTAATAATAAACTCAAGGGATTAATATTGTAAACCGTGGGCTTAATATTAAACCCTAGGGGTATAAACCCTATAATTAATAGTATGAACCCAAGAAATTTATATTACAAACCCAATTGATTATAAACCCAAGGGATTTATATTAAACCCTAGGATTGATATTATAAACCTTATCAATAATATTACACCCTAGGAATATGAACCCTTAGATTAATAAACTAAAGGGATTAATATTAAAAACCCAAGAGATTAATACTATTGGATTAGATTAATAAATACGTTGGATTAATATTAAAAACCCAAGGGATTATAAACCCAAGAAAATAACAATAGACCTAGGATTAACATTAAACCCTACTAATATAAACCCTAGGATCAATATTATAAACCTTACAATTAATATTATAAACCCAATAAATTAATACTATAAATCCAACAAATTAATAAACCTAAGGGATTAATATGATAAACTCAATGGATTATAAACTTGGAGGATAATATTAAACCCAATTCATTAATATTATAAACCTACAAGATTGATAAACCCAAAGGATTAATAGAAAACCCTAAGATATTGATATTAAAGTAGGAATATAAACCTTGTGAGATTAATAGACCCAAAATATTAATACTATAAACCCAAATAATTATAAAGTTAAGGAAAATATTATAAATCATAGGCTTATTGTTAAAACCTATGAATATAAACCCTATTATTAATATTAGAAACCTTAGGATAAATATTATAAAACCAAGATATATTATAAGTTTAGTATATAAAACCAAAGGATTATAAAGCCTAATATTAGTATTAGAAATCTAAGGGATTAATATTATAAACTCAGTGGATTAATAGATCTAAACGATTAATATTATAAGCCTAAAAGATTAAACCCTTAGATTTATAATATTAATCCAGTAAGAGAGATGTCTTTTGTTAATATTTAATATTATAAATATTGAATATTAAAATATTAAATGTTTATAATATTAAATATTAAATAAATTTCTTTAATTATCAATATTATTAATAAGGTGTTATTAACCTTCATCTTTAAATGTTATTAATGATATTAAGCTTTAAATGTTATTAATAATTTTAATGTTGTTTTTGTATTAATAAAACTTTTTAAAAATTATTAATATTCTATTAATGATGTTATTAATGATTTTGTTATTAATAATATTAATAATAATATATTTAAGTGTTATTGCTATTATTAATGATAATTTTTATTTATATTTTTTTTAAGAAATAATATTTATTTATGATAATATGTATTATAAATTTTTAATAAATTATTTATAAACTAATTTAAAAATTTCCAATAAACCATTTATAAAAGTAAAAATTCAAATTGATGAATTAATTAATTATTTTAACTATAAATTCATTTATGCCTTATCTTTATCTTTATGTTATATTAAATTTATGTTTTATTAATTTTATATTGCATAAAATTGTTGCTATTGTTTTGTAATATCTTAATATGTGGGTTGTATGGTTGCATTCAAATTGTTTTATTTGACATATTTTCATTACAACCATTAATGGCTAAAATCACACTAAATACAATGCAGTGTTACTTTCAATAACAAAAAATAATTTAGTTTTACAAATATTACTTTTATTTTTTAACAAAGACTTGACAAAGTCTAAGCTTATAAGATATGCATATGACCTGCAATTTTGTGTGTTAATAATTAATATTATTTTATAATATTAATTATGAAACTCTTATTAAAAAAATCAATTCAAATGAATGAATGAATTAATTATTTTAAATATAAATTAACTTTTTCTTTATTTTTATGTTATACTAATTTTATATTATCTTTATGATATATTAATTTTCTACTATAAAATTGTTACAATTTTTTGTAAATGTAATATGAGGTTTTATAGCTATATCTAATCATTTGACATATTTGTTTTACCATTGATGTTAATTGCTAAGTACAATGCAATGCTAATTTTAAATAACAAAGACCACTTATTTTTGACAAAGGTTAAGTTTATATCCAATAATTTTATATGCTTGCTTTACAATCATTAATGGCAGCCTAATTATATTCAAATTCATGGTCAAGGTGAGATTCACATTTAGCTAGAAACAACATTGTCATATTATGTGGAGTAGTCTCTTCTTTATATTTATTTATTAATTTCACTTTGGCTTTTCAAGGATAATATCACTAATACTAAAAATCATAAAGCAATGGTGCTTTATTCTCTTCTCACATAGCAATAAAACATATTGAATTTTATAGCTAGTTGATTATTACCAATTGTCTAAGACCCAATAATAACCTCAATATTAAAGATATTTGAACTTCTACCCACTAATATAGAATTGAGATATATTGTAGATTCACTTTGGCTTTTCAAGGATAATATCACTAATACTATAGAGCATAAAGTAAGGGTGTTTTATTCTCTTCTCACATAGCAATAAAACATATTGAATTTTATAGGTAGTTGATTATCACCAATTGTCGAAGACCCAATAATAACCTCAATATTAAATATATTTGGACTTCTACCCATTAATATAGAATTGAGGTATATTGTAATTATCACTCTTCACATCTAATTTATTGATATGACATAAATATGATGTTTGTACTCAACTTTTGTATTAATTATTATGTAAAAAGTTGCATGATATTTTAAAACATTTCAAGTTAATATATATTTAGTTCTTTATTCACTAAAATCCTTTGATCTAAATATATAAAATCTAAACTTATAAATCCCTCTAATCTAAAATTATAAAAACCTATAATTATGAAGCTATAAACCATCAAATTTATCAACATGATCTTTAATTTTAAATATTTTTTTTATCAACCCTAAATATAAAGATTTAATACAAATTTATCAACATGATCTTTAATTTTAAAAAAAAAAATTATCAACCCTAAATATAAAGATTTAATACAAATGTCATATTTAATTTATTAAAAAGCTATTTGAATTTTTACCTTAAATTCAAAGTTGTTTGACAAGAAAAAACAATACAAGAAATTAACAGTGTGCATTGTTGAATTAGTTGTAATAGGGAGAGTGAGTAGAAAATAATTCAATGTAGGAAATTAACCACCCATGAGTGAATTAATTATGATGGTGAGAGAAACTTCTATGAGCACTCAAGATGAAATAGATATTTCTAACAAATATCTTAGCACAAAAGTGTGAGTATTGAATATTAAATCCACACAAACATCAAAATAGAAAATACAAATGGTAAGATGGATTTATTAACTCTTATAAATTTGTATAAGATCTTTCTTTCCTTTTAGATTTCTCTACCACTAAATTCATGTACATCTCTTATTAAAAAACTCATTTACTTCATGAAACTATTAGATTCTATACATGTAGAGGGCTCAACCTAAAAAGTTGCAGAAATATGTACAAAACATAACTCATCTCATATCAAAATGTCTAACACATGTCAACCACATCCCTTTTTCTCTGCATACTATGCATAAAAACTACAAACGTATATTCTTATATCATTTGTCATTATTGGTTCCACAATACAAACACCAAAATACCTTAACCCCTCAATGAGATTAATCCCAAGGAGTTTGATGGAGATTCTAATATAACTAAAATGTTTGTCTTCAAAATCATAATTTTCACAGGAGGAATGAAAATGTTTGTCTTGAGGGAGCTTCATGAAGAGTCCAGTGTAACTAAACGTGCAAAACTCAAAATCCATACAAATATAATGATTAATTTGAAAACCGAATGAGATATCTAAATTTGAAAATGAAGTTAAGTAATCAAAATTGGACTATCCAATATTTGTCTTGAGGGAGCATCCTCAAGAGTCCAATGTAACTAAACCAGCAAAACTCAAAACTCAAAATCCATAGAAACATATGATTAATTTGAGAAAGAAATGAAACATCTAAATTTGAAAATGAAGTTAAGTAATCAAAATTGGACTATCCAAACATGAGAAATGAAAACGTGAATTGGAAATATTTCCATGTTTAAGTGGAAGCTACAGAGTTGGAACTTTACAATATAAGATTAACTATAAACAAAAATAGACATGCTGTTAGACACTTCATAATCTAATGGTCTTTTCAATAATTAATACTTGTTTCAAAATAGGTTATGTACCTAGTTTCTATCTATAATCAAATTTGTGTTAATATCTAGAAGTGTTAATAGTTAATAGTTAATGGAACACTAAATTTTTAATCATAATTTGGTACCTATCAACTTAATTAAATTGAATTTTAAATCTTTATAATAGTATGTATTTATTTATTCTGAATTTGAAATTTTTTAATTAGTAAAGATATATTAAAAAGGAAAGAGATTACATAAGTTTCTTCATTTATGTTTATATAAATTATAAAAGTATTAATATAATCACTTTGCATGTAATTATATATTTTACTATTACTTTAAGGTGTATCATATAAATAATTGTCATATAATTTAAACTTTATTGAAAAAAAAAACAAACAAACAAACTCTTCACTTTCTATTTTTCACCGTTAAATCTAACTCTTTTAAATATCATAAAATATATTTATTAAAATAATTTAATTTAATTAATTAAAAATTTTAATTTATTATTTAATTAATAAATTTAGTTATCACAATCTTTACCATTTACTTATCAAAATCTTCACAAGTATAGTATCTAGATTATAGATATAAATAATTAAAAAAGTTTAGATTACTTATCACAATATTCACAAGTATCTAGATTATATATATATATATATATATATATAGATATAGATATATAATTAAAAAAAAAATGGATTATTCATAAAAGACTTCATAACTATTACGATAGATCACTCTTTATCTCCAAATAATATTCTGCTAGATAATTGCAACATCTCCTAGTTTTTACATAAATTAATATGCTATTTACCTTGTAATTATACCAGGCAATTTTATTTCTTTTAATAATAAAAATAATTTCTGATCGGAGAACCCACAGTGATGGAGTTTTTACACCAACGTTTCGAATCCCAAATGGGATCCATCATCTTTCTCTTTCCCTGATGATGGATCCCATTTGGGATTCGAAACGTTGGTGTAAAAACTCCATTACTGTGGGTTCTCCGATCAGAAATTCAAATAACACAAACCACAGATCTCTAAAATCCAATAAAAATAATAACACTTGCATTTTTATTGTCCTTTGGATTCTCCTCTTAAATTCACATTAAGGTTAAATTCACATTAAGGTTAGGTTCATTTCAATCCTTTTGTTGTACTTATGAATCTATATTCTACTGTGAGATAATTATGAGATCTTGGGTTACTAAAATAATAGTGTGACTATACTTGTGCTTCTTTCTCTTTTACTCAATCACTTGGCTATAATAGATTAACATAGGGGTTTTCGTTTCTACTAAAGGTGTAAAACAGATTGAAAACACTTTTCGTGTAAGGCACACTTTCCAATCTAAAATTATTTATATTCTTTCTCCGCATAACGTATCACCTTTATATTATTTTGTGTCACTGCTTATATTCCAACCGTCGACTTAAATGGCATATGACTTGGTTATACTCATATTTACAACAATTGATAGACCAATGCATTTTTGTTAAATGTTTCCTGTCATGGTTTTTAACATTATGCTACATTGACACTGCCGGCTGCCCCTACTTGATAAAATATTCATTTACATGGATTGTGTTACGTATTGAGACCCACACACTGGCTGAACCCTAGCCAGTTGTCGCCATCTACGGAGAAGATTATGTCAGACTCGATCAATGATGGTAATTAGTTTTTGATTAGTTAGGATAAAGTTAACCCTTGGTTTTCATTCCCAGGTTTTTGGGTTACGGCGATTTTTCTTTACAAGCGGTTTCGCCAAACCATCCTCTACAATAATTTCTCTGTAGTGGTGGCATTATACCAAACCCTAGCTTGCATAGTTATTAAGCGACTTCTCTGGTTATCCCGTTCATAATTTAGTTAATGGTTGTGGCCCTTCTAGGGCAGGGTATCGACCGAAGTCTTTCTCTTTACCCTGCGGGGTAATTTACATGATTTATGCTAACATATCTCTTATTTCTGGGTTTTCCTGAGATTAAGTCTGGCAATTACAGATTCACTGCTTTGTTAAAATATATATGTACATATTTTATTTCTTTTATGGGTTCTTCTTCTAAAATTTGCTTTCAAGTATTTGACCATGATTGCACTCCATTGCCAGCATTGCGAGCATGTTAGTGACGTTTATAGTTAGTTCCGTTTTGGGTGCTCTAGGAGATCAATACTTTAGGGTGTTTTTATCCTTCTGTAGCTGCGGCCAATGAGACATTGCACTCTTTGTCTCACCGGAAGGACTATTGGTTTTGAGGGCTACTAGGGTTTCTGTAGGGAAATCCTATAAGGCCATATTCACCCCTATATTCCAGAGACTCTCTCATATGACAATATTATCATTCTCTCAAGTATATTCCCACTACAATAACTGGTATTCCAATCCAGGGCTTCATTTTTCTTACAACATGTTAGTCTACACATACACAAGCATATTTGTACAGCCATTATTTTCTCAAAATGTTCATCAAAATTACTTATACTATTTTTTTTTGGAAAATACAAAATTTTATATAAAAAATTCTTGCTTACCTAATTTTTATTAGAACCAAAATATGAAACCTAATTTATATAAAATATCAAGCAATAATCAACCAACATAATAATATTAATAACATCTATACCACTTATCTACGCTTCCAAAGAATATCATAAATTCTCTCATTTTCCTGCCAACTTTGAACTAGCTTTTACAACTTCCCTTAGAACTATAAATCCTCTCACATTCCTCCCAAATGTGAACTAACTTTTACAACTCCTTCCCTTAGAACTATAAATGCTCTAACATTCCTCCCAATTGTGAAATAACTTTTACAGCTCCTTCCCTTAGAGCTCCCTCCTCTCTGTCAACAAAACAATTTAGAAATTCTCAATAGATTTCACCTCTTGAATCCTTTAGTAGCATCCTACTAATCCTCTTGGTTCAAAACTAGTATTTCTCTCCCACTAGTTTTAACCTCAAAGGAAATTGTCTTTATCTCCCATAACTCATTTGTACAGTTTCCACCTAATGACATCTATCTAGAGAAATTTCTAGAGTCATAAATTTCTAGTATGGTATGTCTCTACCAAATTATGTTGAATAATGACAAAAAGGAATATTTTTCCTTGTTTGTTTTCCTGCCTTAACACATCAAAATAATTTATTCTTTCGTTAATTAAATACATATTTTCATTATAAAATCATTTATTTATTATTTTGTCTTTCCATCAATAATTAAATGTAAAAGTCATAAAGTAGTTTGTCCAGTAGTATTACATCTCCCTTACCATTTAAAGGGACACCTTCCTAGGTGTTTTAGATTGAGTTCTTATTTGGAACAACATAGAGATGGAATCCATCATTTCATTTCCCATTCCCTAGGTGACCTCATCATGCCCAAAGAACTTCCATTGCATTTTAATCTAGAAATGAATCAGATCTAGACTGTATTTTTCCTTTTGTCTAGAATTTGTTAAGGCTCAACCTAGAATTTTCCTTTAGATTTGACTTCTACAACATTCCAATCAATTATATGAAAATCTAGACTGTCTTTTTTCTAGAATTTGTAGAAACTCAACATTAAACTCTCCTTTAGATTTGGTTTGTACAACATTCCAATCTATTATATAAGTAAGATCTAATATATATTTATTTAAAAAAACATATAAAATACATTAAAATTCTAATAAAAACTAATAATGCTGGTAAGCCACTAGCCCTACTCTTGCCATTAGCTTACTAACTAGCATGTGTTAATTACTCCCTCTATATTTTATGACCTCAGAGTGCTCATAGCAGATTCCAAAAGAACTACCAGTATTCTTTCTCGTTCGATTTTAATAGGGCCCCAAGGTAGGTTGCAGAGTCTTCATATAGTTACCGCACTTTACCCTTAGTGATGTCCTGAACACAAGCGATAACGCACCTCACTGCTGGTAACATTCACAATTCAATCTCCTTAAGCTGGCACAACATGATTTTCTATATATGTATTAGCCAACAGTGTTAAGGGGACATTCCTTTTCGAATATCATTATCATGGGAGCTGCAAGTCATGCTCTTAGTAACGATATCAATGATCATTGCTTATTTACCACAATGGACCAATCTGTGGGGCAAGTTAGAAGGGAATTATTGGCACAAACGGACACGGAGCAAGCATCGAACAAAGCATCCACTATAATCTTATATCTGTATGATATGAACTCATCAAACTGTACCAAAAACATGTCATATTTAGAGACTAAAGGTGGTACCACTGTCATTGTTTGTACATCATTATATATGATTACAGCTGTTTTTTTTTTAATAAAACAATATTCAATTTTATAATACAAAATATGTTTTATTATATATGATTTGATAATACAAAATATGTTTCATTATATATGATTATAGTTGTGTTTTTTAATGAAATAATATTCAGATAACATAAAAATTGTGAAGATCTTACTCAAAAATTGTAATGAAAAAGTTTAAAAAATATTCACTGTAATTTAAAAAATATTTTGTTTGTATAAAAATAACAAGCAAATTTTGAATCATAAAATTATTTTCTCAATAACAATTACAATAGTTGGGTTATGTAAATTAAATATTAGATAAACATGTATAGATATAAACACATTTCATCATTTATTATATACATTAGATTGTCAAAATTTAGAAAACATTATAAAATAAACTAAATTATAACTTTATTTTAAATAAATATTATTAATTTTTTGTTTTTTAAATTGTGTGATCCTTAGATGATTTCACTCTTAAGCTTTGGCTTGATAAAACATAACCCATGGTCATCTAAGCTATCAAAATCACCCAATAACCCTTGACATGGTTGGATTTTTTCCTAAGAAGTTTCTAACAACCCTTGACATGGCTCTAGTTTTGCTCAAGAAGTTTCCAACAAGTGTCTTTCACATGAAAAAGTGCCTTAACATCAGTACCACAAGAAATAAGTATTCTTATTATTATTATTATTAAAAAAATTAATATATAATTTAGTAAAGAGACATGTAAAATGAATATATATAATTAAATTAAAAATAAAATAAATAACCATCTTTAAAATATTATATAGATATATGGGAGTTTATATCCTTACTATCCATATTCTATATCTACCTTTAAAGAGAATACTCTTCATGAACCCAAAAGAAACATTAAAGTATTTCTGGAAACTAGGTTTCATGTATTTGTCACTAGTGCTTCAAACTACATCTAATTACCTTCCAAAATTTGTTGTATACATTTCATGGGAAACATATAAAAACACTCTTTTTAGATACTTAGCTTGTAAAGGAAAACCCTTCTTCCATAATATGACTCCCCCAACATCTTTTATGTTGCCCCAAATCCTCAAAAACATCACCTTCATTACCTACAAAATATATATATATATATATATATAGATATATCAAAATAATCCAATTAAACTACAATACTCATTATCTTTGATATTTTTCATTAATATCCTTCCTATCCACCTTTCATTAGTATCCTTCCTATCCACCTTAAAAATTGTAAAAATATTATTTTTAAATAAATACATCTAAATATATAAAAATATTATATAAATATTCTATTAAACTCTATCTCAAACCCTATGCAAAATAAAAGCATATCCAGGTAGCCCTGGCCTTGTATACTTCAAGAGGCACAATTTGGCAGTGATGGGTCGTTTTGTTATTTACTCTACTTTTATGAACAAAAGTCATCATTGTTAGATTATACAGAAATTGTAAGGATAATTTGATAAAAGCATTTTGTGTGTACTGTAAGAAGAGTCCAAAATATTCGATGACTAAACCATTTCCAAAATAAAAATAACAATGGTTATAAAGAGTTTATTTTTTATTAATAAAAGCTGTGACATTTTCTTCACTTCGTACGTAGCATATGCAGTTGCTCCGGGGCTAAACGAAACAATAGAATTCAAACTAATATTTTTTTTTAGAGTTGGCAGTTTAGCCCACATTTAATAAATATTATAATTGCTAAACTGCTTCATATATGGTTGTTTTATAAATATTAACAACTCTTAAAAACAAATTAAATTATATACCATTCCCTTCAACCTTGCAAGCTGGTGGAAGAGAAGCCACGTTGGAGAGAAACCTGCAATCTCTACCGCCTAGAACTGAGAGGTGAAATAGTGTTGTTGCCTGAGAGAGATGCCGCCACTTGCAGCCTTTGGCCACCTGTCCCTGAAGTACAGATCACTAAGAAAACCTTAGATCAGAAGTCCCAGTATTTATTTAATTTTTTCTTTCTAGAATTTTTTGAAGTTTTGTTGAGCATACAGTCTGAAGTCTTTTAAATACAGAATTTTTTTTCTATTTGAGGCAATCTAAGGGTTTGAGTTTGAAGTCTTTGAAGTAAATTAAAAAGAAAAAGTCTGGAATTTGTAAAAAATTTCAAAAAAAGGTTCCATTGATTTCCAGAAAAGGATTCTATTTCATTGATTTCGAGAAAAGGGTTTCATTGAAGAGTTGAGGAAAGGTAATTATTCCAGAAAAATTATTGTAGATTTTTAAGTCAATTTGAAGAAAAAAAAATTGGGAAGAAAAAATTCTGATTTTTGTTTGAAGTAGGAAAAATTGAAAACTCTTGGAAAACTCTTCTTGGAAGAAGACAAATCAATTTTTTTTCTTAGTTGAAATACTTAAACCCTAGGAGGAAATAAATGACCAACATGATGAATGCAAAGTTCTAGATGGAGAAATTCATGGCAAGAACAACTTTTCTCTATGGAAACCTTGGTGTTGCACAAAGCATTACATGGGGCAAATAAGTGCATGAAACATTCGAGCTTGGAGGGCTTGGATGTAGGAGCTCTCACTACTATGAGGTTTTGCTTGGCGGATGAAGTTCTCTTCAACATTTTTCAAGAGAGTACATTGACATGTTTGTGGGAAAAACTCCAGAAACTATATATGAAAAATCGTTAACCAATACAATTTAGGGTACAAAAGTTGGAGAACATTTAAATATTTTTAAGGAAATTAAAATTCATAAAGAAGTCAAAGCTATAACCTTGTTGTGTTCTCTTTTGTAGTCATGGGCCCACTTCCTAACTTCAATCAGTTTGAGCACTACTGATTCTTTGAAATTTGAATGAGTTGTAGAAGCTCTCTTGCCTTAAGAAGTATGAAGGAAATCGAGTAAAGAAACAGTTGCACTAGAAGCCATGATAGCGATAAAAGAGTCAAAAGAAAGAGGAGAAAAAGCAAGGGGATCTTCAAGATCAAAATCGAACGGAAAGAAATGTAAGGCAAAATGTTGGCACTCTAATAAAATTGGACACCTCAAGACAAAATGTTGGAAATGAAAAGAGTCTCATAACCCAAAGAAGGAAGAAAATGACGTTGATTGTATCATAGACGAAGTTTTATTTGTTGAAGAATTATGTATGATATATGAAACTTTACCTATGTGCAATGTCTCTTAGGATTTTGAAAGTTGGTTGTTAGACTTTGGTGCTTCTTATCACATGTCCAAACAAAAATTGGTTTAATTCATATGAAGTTGTAAAAGGTAGTTTTGTGTTTGTGGGTAATAATGTATCATGTGAGACTGTTCGAATGGGAAATATCAGGATTAAAATGTATGATAACACAGTTAGAGCATCAATTAGTGTTAGACATGTACCTAAATTGGAGAAAATTTTGATAGCTTTGGGAGTGTTGGATTCGGATGGTTATAAGTTTACATGTCTAAATGGAGTGTCGAGAGTCTCAAAAGGCACTCTATTTGTTATGAAACCAGAAAAGGTCACAAATCTTTACAGACTCAAATGAAATACTCATGTGAGTGAAGCAACGATTGTGTGACAGAAAGAAGAACAAGGTACTTGCCTATGGCATTAGCGATTGGGTCACATGAGCGAGAAAGGTCTTCGGGTACTCATGAACCATAAATTACTTTCTCATTTGAAATCCTTGAAGTTAGATTTCTGTAAACATTGTGTGTATGGAAAACAGTGTAAACAGAGGTTTAAAACTCGAAGTGATAATAGTACAGAAATTTTGGGATATATTCATTCTCATCTGTGGGGACCATCTCCTCTTGTATCATATGGAGGTTCTTTATATTTTTTAACGTTTATTGATAATTTGTCTCGCAAGGTTTGGGTCTTTATGCTGAAAAAGAAAAGAGATGTATTCAATGTCTTTAAAGAGTTTAAAACAATGGTAGAAAAAAGAACAAGCAAATCAATTAAATGTTTAAGAACAAATAATGATGGTGAATTTACTTCTCTAGAATTTCAGCAATATTGTAAGGATGATTATTACAAGTGAGTATGATCATTGTGTATACTTCAGGAGTTTCAATGGCATATCCATTATATTATTTTTGTATGTTGACGATATGCTTATTGCAAGGAAAAGCATGGAAGAGATTAATAGGTTAAAGGCTCAGCTCTCTAGGATGTTTGATATGAAGGATCTTGGAGCTATAAAACATATCTTGGGCATGGAGATACAGAGAAAGAGGAAAAATGGTAAGATTTGGTTATCACAACAGAACTATGTAGAAAGAGTACTTGGAAAGTTCAGTATGAACAGTGTGAAACCTTTTAATGTCCCATTAACTTCCCATTTTAAGCTTTCTTTAGTTTGGAGTCCTAGAACTGATGAAGAAAAGCAGTATATGCCTAATGTACCATTTGAAAATGTTGTAGGCAACTTAATGTATGCAATGGTATCTAGGAGACATGACTTTTCACATGTAGTTGGAGTTATCAACAGATTCATGGAAAATCGAGGTGAAGAACATTGGTGAACAGTGAAATGGGTGCTTCAGTATTTAAGAGGCACAAGTGATCATTGCATCATCTTTAATGGTACTAAGTGAGCAAGCACATTGATGTAAGGTATCATTTTCTGAGACATGTGATCGATGGCAGAAGAGTAGCTCTCAAGAAGGTCCATACATGGGAGAATTGTGTAGACATATTCACAAAGCCAGTTACAGTAGAGAAGTTTTGATGGTGTTTAGCTTCTCTTGGCTTGTATAACTAGAGATTATGAATGGGCATGGGCAAGGGATTAGAAAAATTGTTGTCAAGGTGGAGTTTATTGGAATTTGACAACTAATTATGTAAATATGTCTAAATTGTATTAGTTACTGGCAAGTTAGTTTTGTGCCGAAGCACCAGTTATGTAATGGGGGATGCTCAGATGCTCTTATAAAACTGATTAATGCTCAAACTATTGTAATTGTGGAGAATAATTGTCGATTTAATAAAGAATTTAATCCCTTGCCCCCTCGATATTTCCTTGACACCCTACAAAGGTTTTACCACATAAAAATCTTATGTTTTTACTTGTGTCTTTGTGTTTTGTTTCCATTGAGGTTCATTTATATTTTTCTTGTTTAATTAACCACTTTACCAACATTTATGTTATTGGAAAAATTTCATATTTTTTAATTTGTTAATTAAGTGTTTGTGGAAAAAATGATTGGTTAAATAGAACAAATTTTAATTATGTTAGTTATCAATAGATGTGTTTATTTCTTTACAAAATTTAATTTAATTGTTAATAATAATTAGGTAGATAGTAGAAATTTAATTTCTTTGGAATATTCTAATAGTCATAGTATTATTTACAAATTAATAGTTAATATTTACTTCTTAGTTAGTTATAATCTCATAATTAATTTATTTCACATTAATTAATTGAAAAATGTAATATCATTATTGGGAGTTTTAGCATTGCATTTTTTGGATTCAACTTTAAGTAAGTCATTCATCTATAACCATTTCCATGAGAGATAGTGGTAAGTGACTAGTTTCAATCCCACTTCTTCACCCGAGATGAATGAGTGATAGGTGGACTATTAAAAAATCATAAAAAATTAGTGAGTTAGGACTACCTCTAGTGGAAATGGAAATGGTCATAGATGAATGACTTACTTAAAACATTTGAATCCAAAATGTAATATCATCAAGTGCTATATTACAAATGTGATATTGATAAGTTATGTTGTTGGCCCATAATATTGCTAAAAAACCTATTTACAAATTAATAATTTCCAACTTTAAAATTTAAGATAAAAAAATTTAATAATTAATTATAAAATTATAATTTAATTAATTTTTGTCTTTTAACAAATTAAAACTTACTTTTATACCACTGTAATAAAATTATAATTTTTATATAAAATATATTATTGAAAAATTGTTTTAATGTTTATCATATATTAATAACTATATATAACTCAGTTTGTTTGGAATCCAATGCATCACTCTCGGGGAGTGTTGATGGAAATGGTGTGAAAGGGGACTACAAGAACAATTACAATTTACTTTGGACTCCATATTCTCATCATCCATTTTATCGGATTAGTGTCATCTAAGATGTATCGCATCAGTGTCATCAGTGTCTGCATAACAAGAAATGCATATGTCAGAATCGCAGAACCCTCGGCTTCAAAAGTGCGATAAGAGACAACTACTTCATGTACCAAAGGATCCTTTGAAGAAAGATTCGCAGCACTTTTGGGTGTTTGATGTATCCAGAGATGATATCATCATGAAGAATAAGAAGGAACATTGGGGCAGGCGTTACAGTCATGTTCCCATAAATGTGACCACCACAAAATATTTCCACGTAACATTTCTGACAAGGTATATTGGCTAAGATAACTCCAAGCTGACAAACCATTTGGCAGCATTCATTTACAAGAAGATAAAGCCACTACTTTGATTTTATCAATAGTGTGAACCATTAAAAGTAAAACTGTACTGACAGTTGAACCCATAGAAATATCTCGGACAACAATGGCAATGTAAAACCTTAGTCAGCAAAGCTTTTTTTCAGAGAGCGAATTATGAACAAAGTCAAAAGCTGAGTTATTATGTTCACATTATAAATGGAAGATGTATTTATCGTTACACAGTTGAAACATTCATTTACACTTCAAAAACTGTTTTAAGTTCAGTGTGTTGTTTAGTCAAAATCTATAGCCCAAGTTATTAGATTTATATCCTATATTAAAGTTTCATTTGTTACAAACAGTTATATAACTAGTTAATGCACAACATATTACAAAGGTAACACTTCAAGCTGTAGTATAGGAAATAATAGTAGGGAAAGAAGAAATAAAATTTTCATCTAATTTTGTTTATTTATTGAGTTTTTTCTTATTATGTTGTATATAAAATTTATTTAGGTTAATATTCTAAAATATGTTAAAATAAAGGTAATTTGTAATATTTATTTCTTAAATATTTATGAAAATGTTCTTCTCCAAAAGATTTATGAATTGTTATAAGTCAATGATTTAAATCAAACATTTAATAGCATAAGCAATCTTATATCGCCTTAATTCACAATGCAATGAATAACAGTTTCTCTTAGAAGGGATTCAAGATAATGTATGTGTATTTTAAGTCATTTTTTATGTCAATTAGAGCATGTTGTCACAATTTTGTTTTTGTGACCAAAATTATAATTTTTAGGATCATGTTCTATGCTCAAGCAATATGTATGGGGGGTTTCATTTTCAAGATATGTATGTCTAAAGTAAAAATGTTTTCTACACAAGATTAGGTAGTTGCACTTTCTAGTGGTCATGTCACTCTTGAAAAAAATCTAGAAAACATGAAAGCTGATCGATTTCTTTGAGTAACTCAACAACTAGAACGAGAGCTTATGATTTGGAATCCTAGAAATTTGAATACAAAGCTTGAAGTGGTGAAAAAGGTTCCCCTTCATTTCATGTTATTTGCAAGGTGCCACTTGGGGACAGTGCATATCACAAGGCAATCCTAGAAATTTGAATACAAAGCTTGAAGTGGTGAAAAAGGTTCCCCTTCATTTCATGTTATTTGGAAGGTGCCACTTGGGGACAGTCCATATCACAAGGCCAAGTAAGAATTAAGATATTTTTTGACAATTTTTTGTTTGTTTTTGAATTGAGTTTTGTTGGATATTTTCTATGGAAATGGCTATGATTTGGCTTAGGAGAAAGGCAAATGGCATGTTTCAGAAGTTTCCATGGATATTATGAGGGATTCAACTTCATTGGGAGAACAAAACACTAAGAATTATGATATTTTTTGACATGCAGGTAAGAATTATGATATTTTTTGACAATTTTTTTGTTTTTTTTGTTGTGAGTTTTGTTGAATATTAACTGTTTGGAAATGGCTAAAGACCAAATGATATGTTTTAGAAGTTTCCATGGATAGTATGAGGGATCAAAGGGAGAAAAGGGTTCCAGTTCATTTCATGTTATTCACAAGGTGCCACTTGGGGACCATCCATATGACAAAAGTAGGTGGTAAGAATGGTAAGAATTATGATATGTTTGACCATTTCTTTTTGTTTGTTTTTGCAGTGAGTCGTGTGGGATATTAAATATTATTGTTATTAATAAAAAATTTAATATATGAGTTAATAAAAATACATGTAAAATATTTTTTTTATTTAAATTAAAAGACAAATAAATAAAAATATTTAAAATATTTTATAAATATATGTGGAGTTTAAATCCCTACTATCCACATTAATAATTAAATTAAATTTTGAAAATACTATATATAATTAGATACATTTAGCTGTGCAAACATACTTAGTAAATATTCAGTTGAACTCTTAAATCCTAATACAAAATAAACTCATATGCCATATATGCTTTCAGAGTATACAATGTATGCTTTAAGAGAAATTTCGCAGTTACTACTATAGTTTTGGTATTTACTTTATTTTTACTAAAACTAGTTGCAAGAATAATTTGATAAAAATATTAGTTTTTTACATTAATAACAATCATCTAAAAATATTGGATTACTAAATCATTTCCAAAATTATAAAAATTCACCAAATTTTAAATAAAACTAATCTTTATTGTAAATCGCCTATTTAATTCCCCACTTTAATAAAATTAATATATTAAATATAATAAAAATATAATACTACAAAAACATATATATATATATATAATTTATTCTTTGTGAAATTTCCTTAGCTTCCTGCTTACCGTACTTAGCATATGCAATTACTCGACGGCTAAACGATCCCATAGATATTATAATTACTACCCTGCTTTATATCAGTTTGTTTTATAAAGATTAATAACTCTAAAAAAAAATGCATTATATGCCATAAAAAGAAATCAAGAAGCTTGCTCTCATTTACGTCAAAGTAAGTTTTTGAATGTATATTTTGCGTTCACTTCCTTCTCACTTTTTCGGGTTTCAATTGAACCTGGCGTTAACTAGCTGCACTTTAACGGAAAAAATTTGTCAACTTTCAATATTATCATGATTAAATAACTTAGCTAACGAACATCTTGACTTTAAAATACAACGGCAAATTTCTATTTATTATAATAAGCACATAAATATGTCTTTGTTACTAAGAAACAAAATCGATATTTCAATGTTCACCGCACGTTATTCCTTACATTCAAGGAACATGGATTCCCAAGTTTGCAATGGAACTCAGAATCAAAACTTTAACCTAACATCTTTTTTTGTGTCACTGGTAAAATAAGATATTTTTTAATTGTTAATCAAATGTTTAATGAAGAAATTAACTAGTTAAATAGAATAAATTTAATTATGTTAATTATTAGTAGATGTATTTATTTTATGATGCAGCCCAGGCCGCAAATACCAGGATCATCCGACAACCATACACACAAAACATGCACTTCAACACACGCAAGAGTGTACACTTGAATTTTCGGAAGCTTACTTCAAATCGTTGTAATCTCATGACTTATAAAAACCATGTTTGGAATTAAACACACGGTGCTATGATAACCATACTCTTCTACACACAATGCTCTTCTCTGAAATTCTCAAAAGAAACATATTGAGAATGACCATGCGCATACCGTATATATATATACCTTCCCTTTCTTTGATGTCGCCGCTGGTTATAGTCTCGACTTTATTCTAAACAAAAGCGCTTGTGGGTATACATCGCCTTTATTCTAAACAAAATATGTAGCATCCATATATATGCATCGGCTTACCATGGATAAGGAATATACATGCCTCTGCTCCCTCCAATCGACGCAGATATAACTCTGCGATGGCTCAAACCATGGGCTTCCTAACAGACCGATACAATTAGATGCCGCCTTCTAATACGTGACCAGTTCCACTGTTCATGATGGCTCAAACAATGGCTTTCGTTCCTCCTCAGTTTTTATTCTCATATGCAGTCGTTAATACTTCCACGGTTCGCTATTGGACGATCCACCTCCGCATGACGGTCTAGCGATACATTCAGGTTGTAATTTCTATTAAATCGCTCCCCAAATTCTGGAACTTTGTTACGCTATCACACAATCTTTGGCGCTGATATGATCCCCAACTGGAATGGTTAAAACTTTAAACTTCGATGCGTTAAAACCTGTTATCAAAGGTTACTCTGCAACCGATGGATGTTTGTCACAGGAAGGATTCAACTCTTGGTGGCACATCTTCAGAAAAACCCACCTGCATAAAGCTACACTGTCCCAAATATATTAGAGCAACTTAACGAAAGCAATCAACACGTGAATTAACCAGCATACATGTGCGCCACTGTAGAATAAGAGTCAAAGCAATCAACACGTGAATTAAAGGAAAGGAGCCTTCGATGACTAGCACACACACAATGGCGCATTAAAATTAAGAACCATTATCGCTTCATGCAAATTCAATGTTATATAACATCAGTTTCAGCCACCATGTGCAGAGCCATATCTTAGAATCGGTTAAACACAAGCATATCCATACAAAGTCAAATTCGGCATACTCATATGTATATAAAAACAAACATTCACAAGAGCTTTACATTCATGGCCAGATATACAAATCTATGGCCCTTTTACAAACTGCCCGAAGGCTCCCAAGGAGAATCCTTGCTCACTTCTCACACTCACTCCTTACACACCCTCCCTTCTCAATGCCTTTGAGCTCCATAATTTATTAAACTTAGCATGATCTAAAAATCCTAAAATCACTCAACTAAAGCTCTAAGACTCTACATGCAATGCATACATATGGCAAAAGCATCTTTTCAGCTTTATTCCGTCTTTTTCCCTGTTCTAAAATAGAAAAAGCTTCCTTATGATCCACATCCATTCCTTTATGCCTAAAAGCTCTCCTTAATTCCTATTTCCTCATTTATTTTGAGAATGTCCAATTAAAAGCCTAAATATTAAAGTGACTTGAAATTTAGGAAACTAATTCCACAATTGCATGACCCCTATGTCTATTATTTACAATAATTTCCCCTTTGAGTTGAATGCTCCCGGATCATACTCCCAAGGTAGAAAAATTTCATGATCTCCTGATCATGTGTTCAGATCTATGTTTCCCTGGATCCCATATCTTGTACTGTAACTTTTCATTTTCCGCTGCTTTTGTCTGTTGTTCTTCTCCAAGTCTCCACACTTTATGCTGCTTTGCTCCACTAGCTATACTCTTGCAATCTTCTGTTGTCTTCCTCTTGCTGCTTCTCTTTTGTTTCACTGTTGCTGGTCTCTTCCGGAATTTCTTCATCATCATTCGCCTCATCATTTCAATTTCTTTGTCTAGCATATTTTCTTCAGCTTCTTCAGTAAGACTTGTACTTACAAAACAATTGTTAGAATAAAAAATATAAGGCATCAGTGCCTCTTTTGCTGCCACTTACCTCACCAATCCTTTCCTCCGGATCTGGTCTTTTGGTAATCATTGGTCCTCTGCTGGAACCTTTCGAGCATCCTCTACTGCTCCTGTAAGCTTCTCTTATCTGCAACTTTCTTCAACCTCTGTTGATTCTCCTTTGCAACAAGCCTCTGCAACAGCTAGTCCTCCTGGCTACAATCTTACCTCACTAAGCTCTCCTTACTTAGTCTTTTGGTAAGCACGGTCCTTTGTCTGGAACCTTCTCCTGAGCAACACCTTTGCTCCCTCTAGGCTTCTGCAATCTCCTTCTCTCTCCTGAGAACACTTCAGTTGTCTTCTCTATCCAATTTCTTATTGGATTCTTCAGGTTCACTGCCACTTCTCTGCAACCATAAACTTCAATTCACAAATTTCAAATCAGGAAATCATCTTACCTTTAAGATCTTGCATGATCTCGTCCTCCCTTTGTTTCTGCAATCCTGTTCACTCGTGTAGTTTGCATATCAAAAAAAAAAAATCATTCATCACACATTCAAAGAAACACACTTCAGTTCTCGACTGTACTCATTCAATAAAACAAACTTCTTCAACAAGGTATTCCCGCTCTGATACCACCTGATGCAGCCCAGGCCGCAAATACCAGGATCCTCCGACAACCATGCACACAAAACATGCACTTCAACACACGCCAGAGTGTACACTTGAATTTTCGGAAGCTTACTTCAAATCGTTGTAATCTCATGACTTATAAAAACCATGTTTGGAATTAAACACACGGTGCTATGATAACCATACTCGTTTACACACAATGCTCTTCTCTGAAATTCTCAAAAGAAACATATTGAGAATGACCATGCGCATACCGTATATATATATACCTTCCCTTTCTTTGATGCCGCCGCTGGTTATAGTCTGGACTTTATTCTAAACAAAAGCTTGTGGGTATACATCGCCTTTATTCTAAACAAAATATGTAGCATCGGTATATATGCATCGGCTTACCATGGATAAGGAATATACATGCCTCTGCTCCCTCCAATCGACGCAGATATAACTCGGCGATGGCTCAAACCATGGGCTTCCTAACAGACCAATACAATTAGATGTCGTCTTCTAATACGTGACCAGTTCCACTGTTCAACGATGGCTCAAACAATGAATTTTGTTCCTCCTCAGTTTTTATTCTCATATGCAGTCGTTAATACTTCCACGGTTCGCTATTCGACGATCCACCTCCGCATGACGGGTCTGGCGATACATACAGGTTGTAATTTCTATTAAATCGCTCCCCAAATTCTGGAACTTTGTTACGCTGTGGCTCGCCTATCACACAATCTTTGGCGCTGATATGATCCCCAACCGGAATGGTTAAAACTTTAAACTTCGATGCGTTCAAACCTGTTATCAAAGGTTACTCTGCAACCGATGGATGTTTGTCACACGAAGGATTCAACTCTCGGTGGCACATCTTCAGAAAAACCCACCTGCATAAAGCTACACTGTCCCAAATATACTACAGCAACTTAACGAAAGCAATCAACACGTGAATTAACCAGCATACATGTGCACCACTGTAGAATAAGAGTCAAAGCAATCAACACGTGAATTAAAGGAAAGGAGCCTTCGATGACTAGCACACACACAATGGCGCATTAAAATTAAGAACCATTATCGCTTCATGCAAATTCAATGTTATATAACATCAGTTTCAGCCACCATGTGCAGAGCCATATTTTAGAATCGGTTAAACACAACCATATCCATACAAAGTCAAATTCGGCATACTCATATGTATACAAAAACAAACATTCACAAGAGCTTTACATTCATGGCCAGATATACAAATCTATGGCCCTTTTGCAAACTGCCCGAAGGCTCCCAAGGAGAATCCTTGCTCACTTCTCACACTCCCTCCTTACACACCCTCCCTTCTCAATGCCTTTGAGCTCCATAATTTATTAAACTTAGCATGATATAAAAATCCTAAAATCACTCAACTAAAGCTCTAAGACTCTACATGCAATGCATACATATGGCAAAAGCATCTTTTCAGCTTTATTCCGTCTTTTTCCCTGTTCTAAAATAGAAAAGCTTCCTTGTGATCCACATCCATTCCTTTATGCCTAAAAGCTCTCCTTAATTCCTATTTCCTCATTTATTTTGAGAATGTCCAATTAAAAGCCTAAATATTAAAGTGACTTGGAATTTAGGAAACTAATTCCACAATTGCATGACCCCTATGTCTATTATTTACAATAATTTCCCCTTTGAGTTGAATGCTCCCGCATCATTTTATAATAATTTTTTCAAATTTTTAATTTAATTATCAGTAATAATTAAGTATATGGTAGATATTTAATTTCTATAAATATTTTTTAATAATTATAATATTATTTTTTCCAGTAAGAAAAAAAATGGTTGATATTAAACTGGTTGATATTAATGTATATAAAACGTGGAGTTGGAAGCTACATATAGAGTCCATCATATGTTGGAAAGTGCATCATATGAGAGACATTGAGCAACAAATGCAAAAAGTAAAGCAAAAATATAAGGTGAGTATGGTTGATATTAATGTATATAAAACTAGTACATCTCGTCGAGTTGGAAGCTGCATATAGAGTCCATCATATGTTGGCAAGTGCATCATGAAAGATATTGAGCAACAAATGCAAAAAGTAAAGCAAAAATATAAGGTGAGTAGATCCTCCAAGGCCTCTGGCCAAAATAGGTATACATCCATTTGGCAAATTATGAGAACCAAAAAATTGCAATCATTCAGGCCCTCAAATGTCAATGAAGAAAAAGTCACGTATGAGCAAATCCCAAAATAAAGTATGGTGTCATGAGTGTGTAACAGAAACAGAAAATCATCATCCTTGGAATGGCATGTTACCAACATACATAGAGTCCTTGTCCATCCCCAAAGTGACATGCATTCTTCTAGTGGAGTCCATAATGCCGAGCTTAGACATGTCATCTCCAGATTCTATGTGAATATGCTAGAAGGAAATATTTTGAAATGTACCCTTTAGATATACAATGTTCCTAAGCCAACCCCTTAAATAAATGATTAAGATTTTGGTGAAAGTTAATTAAAATCTCTTAATTAATTATCTCACATTAATTGATTAAAAAATATCATATCAACTGATCAACTATATAGTTGACTCATAATATTGTTAACAAAACTTATTTACAAATTAAGAATTTCCATATTAAAGTGAGGTGAATTTTCATGATTAAAATACTGTTAATATTTTTAAATGTATATTTACTTAACATATATTTTTTTTTTTAATAATAATAATAAATATTCAATTTAACATTTAAATTTTAAACTACTTTAATAAATTTTAAAGTTTCTGTTAAAGAAAATTATTAATTAATTCAACTCAATTACTGGTTATTAATTGCAATATAATAAAATTATAATTTTATCAGTTTCATCTTTTTTAATCTAGAAAATACAAATATATTTTTGAAAATTTAATTTTAATATTTGTATTTTGAATATTTGTATTTTGTAAATACAAAGTAATTTAATTTATATATATATATATAATTGAAGTTGTTTGCCATACAATGCAAAACTCTTGGAGCGCGTTCATGGCAATGGTGTGAAAGGGAACTAGAAGCCGAGACAAAGAAGAACAATTACAATTGACTTTGGACTCCAGATTCTCATCATCCCTTTTGTCATTTTTGTGGAGAGTTGAGATATATCGCATCAGTGTCTGGATAATTTGGGTAATAGATATGTCAGAATCGCAGAAGCCTCGACTTCAAAAGTGGCATAAGAGACAACAACTCCATGTACCAAAGGATTCCTTCTATGGTCTATGAAATCCTTGTGATCTCCTTGTACTAAATTTTGAAGAAAGATTCGCAACACTTTTAGTGATGGATGTATCGAGAGATGGATTATATCATGAATGTGAAGAATAAGAAGGAACTTTGGGGCAGGTGTTACAGTCATGTTTTGATAAATGTTACCCCACAAAATATTTCCACGTAACATTTTTGATAAGGTATACTGGCTAAGATAACTCCAAGCTGACCAACCATTATCGACCACCATTTGGCTGTATTCATTTTCAGGAAGATAAAGTCACTACTTGATTCTATCAATAGCGTGGAACCATTAAAAGTAAAACTGTACTGACAGTTGAGCCCATAGGATTGATATCTCTGACAACAATCACAATGCAAAACATTAGTTAGGAAAGCTTTTTTCAGAGAGCGAATTTAGAACTTTATGATACTTTTGTGTCTATATATGGTTACTATTTAGCCCTTTCTCTGTATTTATGAACAAAGTCGAAATCTGAGTTATTCCGTTCACGCTATAAATGGAAGATGTATTTATCGTTACGGAGTTGAAGCATTCATTTACACTTTAAAAACTGTTTTTAGTATGCTGTTTAGTCAACATTTATAGCCCAATCAAAAGCTAAGTCATTAGATTTGCACAATATACTGAACCTGCATTTGTTAAAATAGTTATATAACTAGTTATTACACCAAAGGTAAGGTAACACTTACTTAAGGCGGTAGTATAGGAAATTGTAGCATAGGAAATAATAGTATAAAAAGAAGAAATAAAGATTTTATGTAAACTTGTTTATTTATTGAGTTTTTTTTAATAATATGTTATGTTTCATAGAGATTTTATTTAGGCCAATTTTCCAAAATATGTTAAAAATGAAGGTAACCAACAACACTTAACTCCAAAAGATTTATGAAAATATTCTTCTCCAAAAAATTTATGAAAATGTTCTTCATTAAGATTCAGGAACTATTATAAGCCAATGATTGAAATGAAACATTTAATACCCTAATCAAAATCTAAGTTATTAGATTTGCATCATATATTGAAATTACATTTGTTAAAACAATTATATAACTAGTTATTGCACCACATATTGCAAAGGTAACACTTAAGGGTGTACCATAAGAAATAATAGTATAGAAAGAAGAAATAATTTTTTTTATGTAATTTTGTTTATTTACTGAGTTTTTTTTAATGATATGTTATTTTTCATGGAGATTCTATTTAGGCCAATATTCCAAAATATGTTAAAAATGAAGGTAACTAGGAACACTTAACTCCAAAAGATTTATGAAAATGTTCTTCATTAAGATTCAAGAACTGTTATAAGTCAATGATAATCTATGTGTATTTTGAGTCATTTTTTATGTCAATTAGAGCATGTTGTCACAATTATGTTTTTGTGACCCAAAGTATAGAATTTTTAGGGTCATGTTTTATGCTCAAGCAATATGTATGGGGTTTCATTTTCAAGATATGTATGTCTAGAGTAAGGAAGATTTCAAAGGTTTTATGTAGTGGGAGAAGACTAGGTGGTTTCACTTTCCAGTGGTCAAGTCTCTCTTAAAAAAAAATCTAGAAAACAAGAAAGCCCTTGGATTTCTTTGAGTAACCCAACAGCTAGAACTAGAGCTTATGATTTGGAATCTAGGAGAGAATTTTTCCTCAGAGACACTAAATCTGAATGAAAAGCTTGAAGTGGTGAAAAGGGTCCCCTTCATTTCGTTTTATTCACAAGGTACCACTTGGGGATAGTCCATATGACAAGGCCAATCAGATGCAAGTAAGAATTATGATATTTTTTGACAATTTTTTTGTTTGTTTTTGCATTGAGTTTTGTTGGATATTATCTATGGAATTGGCTATGATTTGGCTTAGGAGAAAGACAAATGGCATGTTTCAGAAGTTTCCATGGATATTATGAGGGATTCGACTTCATTGGGAGAACAAAACACTATTGATTTTGAAATTTATAATAGCATGTCAATGACCAGAATATGCGAAAAATTATCATCACATTTTTTGTACGGTAAACTTTCTCTTGTTTTGACTCAAATGACCTTGTTGGCCAGTTTATTTTCAATGTGACTTATAAATTAAGAGTTATTATTTTTAATTGTGAATGGTTTTCAATTTGAAAATAAAAAATTGCCCAAAAAAATGACAAAGAGGGGGTTGAGAGACAAAAAAGTTTGACTATTACCAAACTAGTATCTACACACAACTCATTTGCAATTATTACATATGGGTATGCATATCATCCTCCCAATATACAACATAATACATATGGTAATTATTATAAAAGGGTATGCATATCATCCTTCCAATATACTACACAATACATATCCTATTGGTCATATGAAGTCAAAAAACATCTCTTCCAAATATTGCCAACAATCTTAAGGATTCTATATTTGAACTCTCAAGCACAATCCCATAGCTTGAAAGAGACTTGCAAAAAGACATAAAGTGGGCAAGAACAACCCTTATTGGGAACAAGAGAAAGTGAGGATATACAAAGTTTGAAATGAGACTTGGTAATAAATATTGCATTTAATGCAATTAATAATGAAGAATCTCGAAGGTACAATGCCTTAAGCTACCTAAAAAATCTATATTGTTTGGAAGCTTCATCATACACCATCTTATATTTTCTGTGATCTACTGATTCTTTAGAGGAACAATCATGGCACAATGCCCTAAGCTACCTAAAAAAATCTATATTGTTTGGAAACTTCATTGTATGCGATCAAATATTTTTTTGTGATCTACCCATTTTTTAGAAGAAAATTCATGGCAATCAGTGCATACAACATAATACCTACCAAGTAGATATTTTCTTTGTTGCTTGAAATTACTAAAATCAGTCCTACATCCCAACCTACTAGAAAATATTTATGCTCACACTTTACAACCACCCAACGATCATCTTCTCGAATATATGGCTCATAACCACTAAAATCAATAATACAAAGCTTACCATCCATAGCAGTGCTTGGCTTCCCCTTTCCTTCATGTAAACCATACTTTATTTCGAGCCATATATCTGTAACGAGATCATACCTTCCCCCATTCATCCGACCTCTAATGCTCTATGGTCATGTTACACATAAATTCCCATGTGTCACTGCCACTTGTTTAAGAGGATTAGAAGGATTGTCTACAATGGCACAAGGTGCAATTGCTGCATACCACCATGTGTTTGTAATGGGATCATAAAATTTCAAACAAGGGAGGGAATAGCCTGTGAGACGACATATACCACATCCTGTAGTAGTGTATGTGAGAAGAGAGAAATTCATATTTTGTAGTAGTCTATGTGAGAAGAGAGAGTTGCATACAGAGCAAAGCAACCTCTTGAGCTAGCGCATACACACTTGTGTGGACCTATGAGGACACAGTCGATTGGTGGAAGCTGTTACTTCTTCACTTTCATTGATGCCTACATTAGAAAGACTTGGGTTTACTTCTTGAAGTAGAGGTTTTGAAACTTTTGCAAAGTTCAAACAATTAAAAGCCTTAGTAGAGAACCAAAGTGATCAAGATCAAGGTATTGAGGTTAGATTGTGGTGGAGAATATAATTCAAAGGAATTCCATGATTACTGCAAACAACATGGAATCAAAAGATAGTTTACAACTAGGTACACATCGTAGTAGAATGGTGTAGGAGAGAGAAAGAACATAATTATTATGAACATGGTAAGAAGCATGTTGAAAGGAAGAAACTTGTCTAATGAGTATTGGGCAGAAGGAGTTGCATGTACTATTTATGTGATCAACAGATAGCCTACAAAAAGTGTGATGAAAAGTGTACCAGAACAAGCATGGTTAGGTATGTATTGCAGTGTATCTCATCTCAGAGTGTTTGGATGTGTAGTTGATGCACACATGCCTAAAGCGTGAAGACGAAAATTGGATGATAAAAGTGGAAAATGCATATTTACTGGTTATAATGAGCAATCAAAAGCTTACATATTATATAACCATGTCACAAAGAAGACCATAATTAGTAGAGATGTTGTGTTCAAAGAACAAGAATCATGGAATGGAACTGTAGACAAAACAGTTGATGCACAAGTGCCATTGATGGAAGAAGATGATGTAGTAGAAAAGGAGCAGCAAGAATCATAGGTGAAGACACCAAACAGAGACATTCCAACAAGGACTCCAAGATTTTCAAAGAAGCATGGATCTTCAAGAAGATCAATAGATCGAGATTCTCCCAGCAATCAATCAGGTGATCAATCAAGCAATGGTAAGAGAAATATGAGAAGTTTGAAAGATATTTATGATGATTTGGATGTTAGTTTAATTTTTTCATTGTTGTCATTCCAACCTTCTTCATTTGAAGAAGCAATCAGATATGAGAATTGGGTGCAAGCCATGGATGAATTAATTGAAGCTATTGATACATGGGATTTGGTTGATTTACCAAAGGACAGAAATATTATTTGTGTGAAGTGGGTGTACAAGACAAATTTGAATGAGAAAGGTGAAATTGATAGATTTAAAGCAAGACTTGTAGAAAAAGGATTCTCGCAACAATCGGGAATAGATTTTGTAGAAATTTTTGCTATAGTAGCCAGATTGGATATTATAAGAGCAGTTCTAGCCACAGCAGCTCAGAAAAAGTGGAAATTATATATCGATGTGAAATCATCCTTCTTGAATGGAATTCTAGAAGAAGAAATTTATGTGCAGCAACCTCCAGGATATGAAGTTGAAAGTAATGAAGAGAAAGTTTACAGGTTGAAGATAGTGCTCTATGGACTGAAGCAAGCACCGAGAGTTTGGTATAGCAGAATTAACAGCCACATGATTAAGAATGGATTTTGTAGAAGAAACATTGAGCCTACCTCGTACACAAAGGTAAATGAGCATGAATAGATTTTGATTGTTTTCTTATATGTTGATGACATGATTTTTACAGGTGATTTTGAGATAGATGAATTTAAAGTAGCGATGATGAAATAATTTGAGATGACAAACCTTGGTCTCATGAAATATTTTCTTGGAATAGAAGTTGAGCAATATGAAAATGGAATTGTTATTTGTCAAAATAAATATGCCAAAGATTTGTTGAAAATATTCAAGATGGAAAATTGCAAACCTGTCCCTACACCAGTTGCAACAAGTACAAAGTTAAGAAAGGATGATGAAGGATCATATGTTAATCCAACCCTATTCAAAAGATTGGTTGGAAGCCTCATGTATCTCATAGCTACAAGACCAGATATCATGCAAGGAGTGAGTTTGATTTCCATATTTATGGTGACTCCAAAAGACACACATTGAAGTGTGGGAAAAGGAATTCTTAGATACATAGTAGGAACTAGAGATTGTGACATAATGTATGCAAGCATGGAAAATAAATATTTGATTGGATACATAGATAGTGATTTTGCAGGGAGTTTGGATGATAGGAAGATCACTTCTGGTTTTGTGTTCCACCTTGGTTCAGGTGTGATTTCATGGGCATCTAAGAAGTAGCTCATTGTGACACTTCATCAACAAAAGCAAAATATGTAGTAGCAACATCAGTAGCATGTCAAGAAATATGGTTAAGAAGAGTATTTTATGGACTGAAGCAGAAACAATAAGGATCAATAGCAATATATTTTGAAAACACCTCAGCGATTGCACTATCCAAGAATAGTGTGTTTCATCAAAAGAGCAAGGATATTGATACTAGATATCACTTTATTAGAGGACTTGTGAGCAATGGAGAAGTTCACTTGAAGCCTTGTAAATCTAGTGATCAATTGGTTGATATATTTACTAAGTCATTAGCGCAAGATGTGTTTGAGTTTCATAAAAGAAACTTGGTTGTTGTAAGTCTAGCTGAGACAGAGACCAGCAAGCATGTTTGAGTTGTCATGAGTCATGTTTTAGTTTAGTGGTCTTAATTAAGGGGGAGTGTTAAAATAAGATAATTACTCTTGCATGAGGTGTTGGATAAACTTAGATAATCAATTAACTGAGTGTTGAGTGTTGAGTATTGGAGTGTTGAGTCAAGTCGAGTTAAGTTATAGATGACTTTTAGTGTGTGGTTGCATGTCAAGATATTTTAGGCACGTTGCTAGTTGGAATAGGATAAATAAGTTTTACCGGGTTCATTGTAAGCATCATGTTTTGTGTGATCAATAGAGGAGTCGCAGCTTGTGTGGTTTGTGTGTGAATTTATGCTTTGTGTCCTCCGCCTTTCCAACACATACAATTTTTTGTCAATTAATCCCACTAGGCAACGAAAATGAAGAGTTGACATCAATGCCATTCTTTTCCACTTATCCTTCTTTGAATCACGCATCCATACGTCCCTACACATAATCGTCACTATTAGTGTGGAAACAAAATAGCAACCACATTGTATTATAAAAAATCCACTCATCAAAAACAAGACAAATGAATCCACACTTGATCATATTTAATACCATGAATCTTGGCAAGAAAATGGAAGCAATAATTTGTATATAGGAGTAGAAACAAAGACTCTTTCATTTGTGAAGTTAAATTACATTTTTTGAAATGAGGAATTTTTCCCTGGTTGCTTTAAATATAGAATGCATTTATGACTAAAATGACATTTTATTCACATGCAATAACTTGGAAAAATACAATTCCTACTTGTCTTTGTTGTGATTCATTCTATGTGTAGGATCTTGTTCCTAATGTTTAGGAGTTTTTGAGATCTAGATGTTTCCTATATTGGTGTGTGGTTGAGATATTCTCTCAACAAAGTGATTTTGTGTCCAATATTGTCTACCTATCTTAAGGAAACACTACATGTATTTATATGTAACATTAATTGATTAATACATAGTTTTATCTTCCGTAATTTAATTTGGTATCTGATCTCGTATGGTCCTTGGCTTGGGGTCCCTCATGGGAGTGTTGGGGAATAGAGAGTGTTGCTTGTGAGTAATTTTTCCCTCATCCTTTAGGTCCAACCAATAAATTCCTCAACGTCACTTAGGTTCACAATTGTCATCAATCAAGTTTTTAGGCAAGAAGATATTCACGCCTCCAAACCTAAAACTTCTAGATCTCTGACTGTTAAAATTTGCGTACTAGAGGACAAGTGCTTCCCTAAGGATTTGATCTTTCGCTTAGGGAAAAGTGTCCAAATTTATTTGTACTTTTCTCCTAAAGTGACTTTATAAGTGGTAAAATCAATTTAATATAAAAGTGACTTTATAAGTGGTAAAATCAATTTAATATAAAAGTGACTTTATAAGTGGTAAATTTACACTCTAATTTAAAGGTGACTTTATTAAAGTCAATGAAGAATTAGAAAGTGAAAAACTGACTATGGAAATAAAAGGCTAAGTGGGTCTTTATTTAAGTTGGTCAGTTAAAAATAGAAAGTGAGAATTAAATGCACATTTATTCTCATCCCTAGATCTAAATGAATCTCAGCCATTAGATCTTAGGGTCACCCAAAAGGTAATTTAGAGAGTAAAAGGATAAGAGAAGAGAGAGAAGATTAATTCATTCTTTCCTGAGTATTTGAGAGAAAGGAGAAAATTTCTGAGCAGTGAGGAAGTGAAGGAGAATTGAAAGAAGACATTTCAGCAAATATAGGAAGCAACATTTATTGGCATGCATCCCAAGGAAAAATTATATAGTAGTAGAAAGGCACAGAAATTGAGCAAGGTGGATAGCAGCAAGCACATGAATTTCGAGGCAGATTTGGGCATGATTTTCGAGGGAGTCGTACTGCTAAAATCCATACAGTCCATACAGTCCGTACATCAAGTTCTAGGCACATTTCTTGAGGCAAGTCGTATAAAGTTTAATGTTTTTTTAGTGCTATAAAAATTATGTTTTGGTTGTTCACTCATTGGCACAATTTTTGAGGTGGAGTTCAAGCACGAAAATTGAGATAACTTGTAATTTGTGGTTGCTGGAAATTTTACTATGTATTTCAGTTTCTCTATAAAAGCATTTTCAAAAATAAAGAAGAACTCTCAAACTGGTTTTCCCCAAGAGTTGTAGGGGGTTTTCCTAGGGTCACATTAACAAAAAATCACTATGTTATTTTCTATGTATGGATGTCATAATTTTGTTGTGTCTTATTTCTGTAATTTGAACAGTTGTGAAATCTCTAAATTTGTCTTTTGAGAAAATATTGTCATTTCCAAAATTTAGAATTTTTATCATGCTTGGATTTAAAACTAAATGCATGGAGTGATAAGGAAAATTGATAACCGAAGAGGGCATTGAAATTTCTTCATGGTATCAGAGCTTGGTTGGCTGAAAAGTGCATTTTGGGACAACAAAGTGAAAATTATAGCAGGCTGATTTTTACACAGAGAACAGAAACCTTTACCACAAATCTGAAAATTTCAGTTTGGTAGGATAGTGAAACATGTCGTTGGCTTTGAGAGTGGAAGATAGGTTGGATGGGCAGAATAACTAAAGTGCATGGAAGGAGAGAATCTAGAGCATCTTTGAGGAAGCAGAAGTCTGGGGCATTATGGTAAATACCACATAGCACCTAGTAGTAGTACATGTTGATCTTATACAGTTGGAAAAGTTTAACAAAAAGAATTCTAAGGAAAAAATTTGATTTTGGAAGGAGTCAAAGATTATGTCATTCCTCATGTGAGAGGAAAGAATTATGCACATAAGATGTGGACAGCCTTGACAAACCTTTACCAGAGCTCAAATTAAAATAGAAAAAGGGTCCTAAAGGAGAAACTGAAGGCCATTAAAATGGCTAAGAATGACAGTGCTACAACATACCTCACAAACATCACTTCAGTGAGAGATGAGTTGGTAGTCATAGGTGAGATCGTTGCACCCACTGAGTTGGTGAGGATTACTTTGAATGGTCCTCCCAGGACTTGGGATAATTTTGTGGATGGAATTGTTGCACGGGAAAACCTTCCTGATTGGGAGAGGTTGTGAGATGATTGCATTCAGAATGAGATCAGAAAGAACTATCTTGGGGTAACCAAATAGGTGGAGGAGGATGGCAATGTGGCATTGTTATCAAGAGGCAAGAAGGGTAGGGAAAATAAGCAAGCTTCCAACAATGGAGGCAAAGGAAAAGTTAAAGGAAAGCTACAGAACAAGGAGAAGGACTATTGCAAACTCAAATGTTGGAATTGTCAAAAGTTGGGACACTGTGTTGTTGTGTGTCTGGAGAAGAAGAACAAGAAAGGGAGAGACAAAACCATGGCAACTTCTACATAGATAGAGAGCTTTGATCGAGAGTTTGGGTTCATAGCTTGTGAAGCCACTAGTGCAGGATCACCTTCCATACAGGTTTAGAGGGAGTGTGCATTCCCCGCTACTAGCAAAGCATCTTCTAGCATTTGGTGTGTTGACAGCGGCGCTTCCTACCACATGACAGGAGTCAAAGAGTACTTCTTAGAGCTTTCAGAGGACGATACTGATACGGATGTAGTACTTGGTGATGACAGCATGGTTAGAGTAGTCAGTGTGGGGACATTGACATTTGATAGGGGACCCAAACCTCCCTTGAAAGTGTCTGATGTTTTATATGTGCATGTAATGAAGAAGAACTTGATATCCGTCTCAGCACTTGAGGAAAGAGGGTATGATGTGTTGTTCAAGATGTAGATTAGTTGATGTAGGTTAACCTGATAATGCAATATAAATCAAAGCAGAATACTATAACCTACTTCTACTATCCATTTTCAAAATCCTAAAGATCGAGTTGAACAATATAACCAGAAGAAGAAGAATCAATGCTCAATACACATGAAAATACTTTCAGCAAAGCCTCAGCTAAAAACCCCACTATTTGTATTATCATACAAGGTGGAAATACATAGGAATTATAGAAAGCCTTAGCTCTCACAGCTAGCCAGCTCTCAGTACAATCCTCACAGATTCTCACAAGCAATCTTGGATGCTCTCTAGTCTTTCTCTCTACCCTCCATGCTCCTATTTCCTTGCGTTATTCCTCACAGATGATTCTCTTATTCACTAAGTGGAACACTCCTCGCAATCATCAAGGAATGGTTCCTTGACTCCATGCATGAGTTTTCTTTATAAGAAAACACATGCAACTGATAGTATAGTGTCCTTGTCTTTAATATCAACTGGTTCTTTCTCAGAATAGACATGCATGAGTTTCTAATGAGGGAATCTTCAGTTAACTGGAGTAGCACTAGTTGAGTGCATGCATGCATCAACTAACTGTTAACTCTCTATTAGTTCCTCAAACAATTTGGAACTAATTTAACTTGAATTAACTTAGTAAACTGAGTTAACTAATTACAACTGAAATATAACTCAATCCTATCTCCTTAATTTAAGGGATAACTCTTGCATGACTTAAGAAAGACTTCTAACTTGAATTTCTCCAACTAATTAATTCAAATCAAATTAATTAGTTTTTTCCAAGTAGTTGTTAAGACTAAATTCGATTTTAATTCTCAATTTAATTCAAGGAAAAAATAAATTGGAATATTCTTATTCCCATATTTCAACACTCCTTGTCAACAGGAAAGGGATTATCTACCACCCTTATCATGTCTCTATGGAACTCAAATTTACACTTTGACAATGCCTTTGTCAAAATGTCAGCATCTTGCTCCTCTGTCGAAATATATTCTAGAAACATGATCCTCCTCACTACACAGCCTCTGAGATGATGATACTAGATGTCAATGTGCTTGGACCTATCATGAAATATTGGATTCCCATAGAGTTTGATACAACTTTGATTATCACAATAGATCACAGTTGGATTCATCCTCTGATCAAACAAACCAACTAGGATTTTCCTCATCCAGATGGCCTCACATGCTTCCTGACTTGCAACCATGTATTTTTCCTTTACTGAGATGAGTGCAACCAACCTCTGTTTCCTGTTGTACGAAGAAACTGTCACTGACTCAAGGTTGAAAAACCCTCCTAATGTGCTCTTCTAATCTGATGGACTTCCTACCCAATCTACATCAGTGAAGCATGTAGCTTCACTCCCTCTGTCCGTTTGTACCACAATCCATACTGAGATGTGCCTCTAAGGTATCTCAATACATGCTTTCCCACCTTCCAAAACATATTGGTAGGTTGAACCATCGCTTGACTCAGCTGATTCACCGCATAGCAAAAATATGGTTGTGTGTTCATCAAGTACATGAGTGAACCCACAGGCTATCTGAACACAGTAGCTTCCACTACTTCTCCTAAAGTAGCATCTTCCTTCCTCTAGTTACCAGCTAGAGGAGTCTGCATGGGCTTGCACTTCTCCATGTGGGATCTCCTAAGTATCTTGTTGGCATACTTTCCCTAAGACACAAACAACTCCACGTCCTTCTACCACGCTTCCATGCCAAGGAAGTAATGCATGAGACCCATGTCTTTTATCTCGAATTCTCTTGCAAGGTCCTCCTTGCAAGACATGATCAACTCATCATAACTAGTCAATATGAGATCATCAACATAAAGTACGATGATCAACAACTTACCTTTCACCACGATGTTGTGTAGGTTCACACCTGCTTCACTCTTTATGAAGCCCAACCTGGTGAAGTAGTTGTCTATCCTGGTGTACCAAGCATGAGGTGCTTGCTTCAGCCCATACAACGCTCTCTTGAGTCAGCACACATGCGACTCACAGTCGAAGGTCTCAAAACCTTTTGATTGCTCTATGTACACCCCTTCCTCAATCTAGCCATTGAGGAATGCAGTCTTCACATCCATTTGATGGATCTTCCAAACCATCTGTGCTGATAGTGCCAACATAGATCTGATATATGAGTACCTTGCGAGAGGAGAAACAGTCTCATCATAGTTAATCCCCTCGTCCTGTGAAAAGCCATGGGCAACAAATCTTGTCTTACGCTTCCCCACACTATGATCAGTGGCTTGCTTTACCTTGTAAAGTCAACAGGAACCCACAACTGACTTGTTCTCTGGTCTCGGAACCACGTCCCAAACATTGTTATGAACTATGGAGTCATACTCCTGCACAATAGCATCAACCCAAATTGACTGCTACACTACCTCCTCAAAGGAAGATGGCTCAGTCTCAACACATTCCCCAGCAAGGGCCATGTATCCAGTCTACCTCTCAGGTGACCTTCTCTATCTACGCTGAGAAGATGGTGCTCCCACATTCTCTCTCGCATCCTCCAACAATCTGCCAGCTTCTCTTGTGCACTTTAGTCCATCTCTGGAAGACTCTACTTGAGTTGATGTCTCCACTCCTGGAACCTCTGCATGAGGCTACTCCACATCAGTCTGAGGCTCCTACTCCTTAGGAACCAAAAGTTCCTCCAGAGCCTGTAGTTGGAGCTCGCTCTCAAGGAAAACTTGCATGGCCTTCTTCTCATCAAACTTGAGATATTTGCAAAGCATTGTCCTCCAACTGGTAAGGTAGTACACCCGATAGTTGTGAGGTGTATCAGTGTACCCCACAAGTATCCCCAACTCTACTATTGGCTCAAGCTCCTTCTACGCATCCTTTGTCACATGGAAATATACCGATGAGCCAAAGATCATGAAGTGATCCACATTTGGTTTCTTACCAGAGAAAGCTTCCTTTGGTGTCTTCATCCCAAGTATGTGATGTGGGCTTCTATTCTGTAAATAGACTGCTGTGTTGCATGCCTTATCCCACAAGTGAAGTGGTAGGCCTTGGTCATGCATCATTTCCTTGTGATGCCCCTACAATAGTTTTGTTCTTCCTCTCGGCCACCCCATTCTACTGTGGGTTATGAGGTGTTGTCAAATCTCATTTAATTCCTTCCGCTACACATAATTCCTTAAAATCTCGAGAGACATATTCTCCACCGTTTTTGCTTCTCAAGGCCTTGATCTTCTTCCCCAATTCTTTCTCGACCAAAGCTTTGAACTCACAAAACTTTGTGAAAGTTTGGTCCTTCTTCTGCATGAAATATATCCAACATTTACGAGAATAGTCATCAATGAAAATCACAAAATACCTTTGCTTCGTTGTGGATGCCTTCGAGAATGGTCCACACACATCAGTATGAACTCGCTCTAAGATAGCCTTTGGTCGACTATCTCTATCATGAAAGGAAGTCTTGGTTTACTTTCCCGAGGTACAACCTTTGCATGTGTCAACTTGCCCAAGTTTACCTTTGGGAAGTTCTCTAGATATCTATTGCATTATCTTCAAATCCCCATGATGCAAATGGACCAATTGCTTGTGCCACAACTCACTAATGTCTTGGCCTTGCACCAATTCTACTTTCATACTCAATGTTTCACAATCATGTACCTCTACTTTATAGAGATTCTTCACCTGAATCACTATCCTCTTGGTCTGGCCCATGGCTATGTGTCTTAGGAATGCCTTTCCTTTACTGAAGACAACATTGTAGACTTTGTCCTCCAACATCACGACTGATACCAAGTTCTTCTTCAATCCAGGCACATACTTCACATATTTCAAGGCGATAGGAGCTCCATGATCCCTCTGAAAAGTAATCATGCCCACTCCTGAAACACTATACCTTCCATCGTCACCCATATCTAAGCGCATCTTGAGGTCTTTCTCCTCCAAGGCACTGAATAAAATTTTATCACCGGTCATGTGGAATGAGGCTCCACTGTCAAGATACCAGACACAACCCATCATCGATGACACCATGCATGCAATGAGGGTAAAGTCCATTTCCAACTCAGAGGCTAATGCCTCACCTTCTGATCCTACTAATTATCGGGATTTAAGCAGGAACGCAATAGATTACAATATAACCATAAATACAGAGATGTGATAACCATAAAAACAGAGATGCAGCGGAAATAATACTTCATTTCATTAATGGAGAATATTGAAATATGCTTACAAATAGAAATAACCTAGCTAGGGCGATGGTAGCTTATCTCTGAGAAACGATGTGTCGGCTACATGCCTCTGAACTGTTTCGAAGTGTCTTTACAATGAGGCTCGAAGGCCTATTTATTATTGAGAAACAATGGAAAACCCTTCACATTCCAAAACCTAACCCTAGAAGATGAAACGCCAAATTGTGGGCCCCGTTTCGGGGTGAGTTGGACAACCAACTTCCCGGGGTCGCGAATTGGTCGTATTATCTCTGTTTGATGTGCATGATAGCCCGTTGGAAAGATCTCTCCGAGGACTACGACAAAAAAGGCGATTTCCCAAAAAACGTCGTTTAGGGCCTCAAAACGGCTCCGGAAGTTTAGGACCCGAAAAACTGCTAAAAATAGTAAACTGTGCTATAATTAAGGAAACTGAAAAACTGAAAGAGATAGTTGTGGGGGTCCAAATGGGATAGGTGGGTGGCCACCAACGTCCACCCGGATCAACTAAGGATCCCTTCTTGGACTTCTTCAATGGGCATTTAGTCGCATAATGTCCCATCTCGTGGGAATTAAAGCATCTCACTTTAGACATGTCACCCTTCTTCCCTCCATGAGAAGAATTCGATTTGAAATGGGAAGCCTTCCCCTTCCCTTTCCTTGCCTTACTTGCTAAGGCAAAATTTTCTTCATCATCATCCTTGGATGAAGAACCATCTCATGTGCTCCTCCTGATCTCCTCCTACAAAAGATCCGACCACATTCATCCCCAATCCAATAGTTTCTCCCTTCCATTCACAGAGTCCTGGTAGCTATTCCAACTCTTTGGAAGGCCAAGGAGAACGAGGCTCACAATATCATCATTGGTAGTAGTTATTCCCACACTACCAAGCTCATCTCTGCATGTGGTGAGCTTGTTCAGATATGTGGAAATAGTATCGCCCTTCTCCATCTTGATTCTTCGAAGCTTATCCTTGAGCGCCAATTTCCTCTGGTCGCTACTATTCTGGTAGAGATCCTTCAATATCTTTCACATTGAAAATGGAGTATCCTTCCCATGGAGACTAGAGACAATATGCTCTCGAACTCCCTCAAGGATGATCCATCTTGCCTTTGCCACACACTTCTTCCACTCAGCTAACTCTTTTGCATTAGTTGAAGCTGGCTCTAGGATTTCTTGATCAATAAATTCCTTCAAGCCATTGTCTTCTAATACAGCCTCCATTTTATATTTCCATGCTATGTAATTCGAGCTACCTTCCAAGGCATACTCGAGTCTCAAGCCATAGAACGCCATTAGCCAACCTTGAAGTATGATATGAATTTGATTTGCACCTGCAACCCTGAACTTCAAGCTTCGAATTCTCCTCTCAGTATATTGTTCATAGCTCTGATACCATGTAGGAAATTTCTACAAATCCAGCTCTGATACCATGTAAAATATCTAATATAGGTTAACCCGATAATGCAATATAAATCAAAGCAAAATACTATAACCTACTTCTACTATCAATTTGTGGAATCTTAAAGATTGAGTTGAACTATATAACCAGAAGAAGAAGAATCAATACACAATACAAATGAAAATACTTTTGGGAAAGCCTCCGATAAAAACCCCACTATCTATATTATCATACAAGGTGGAAATACATAAGAATTATACAAAGCCTTAGGTCTCATAGCTAGCCAGCTCTCAGTACAATCCTCATATATGCTCATAGGGAATCTTGGCTACTCTCCATCCTTCTTTTCTACCCCCCAAGCTCCTATTTCCTTATGTTGTTCCTCAGGGATGATTCTCCCGTTCACCAAGTGGAACACTCCTCTCACACACTTTAAAATTGCACAATCCCAAGGAATGATTCCTTGACTTTGTGCATGAGTTTTCTTTATAAGAAAACAAATGCAATTGATAGTACGCTATCCTTGTCTTTAATCTCAACTAGTTCTTTCTCAGAATAGACATGCATGAGTTTCTGATGAGGGAAACCTCAGTTAACTGGAGTAGCACTAGTTGAGTGCATGCATGCATCAACTGACTGTTAACTCTCTATTAGTTCCTCAAATAGTTTGGAACTAATTTAATTGGACTTAACTTAGTAAATTGAGTTAACTAATTACATCTCAAATATAACTCAATCTTATCTTCTTAATTTAAGGGATAACTCTTGCATGACTTCAAAAAGACTTATAACTATAATTTATCCAACTAATTAATTCAAATCAAATTAATTAATTATTTCCAAGTAGCTGTTAAGACTAAATTCAATTTTAATTTTCAATTTAATTCAAGGACAAATTAAATTGGAATATTATTGTTGCCATATTTCAACACAAGAGAGGGAAGGTGCTTATATATCCTTGGGGAACTCCAACTTCTTCAGCTAGAGTGATTGGTGCTTGCCATGCCAAGGTGTATAAGTTATCATTCTGGCCCCTTATGGCATTAAGTAGCAGCGCTGAAGAAATGACTGACAACGAATCTAGCAGTTCAGAGTTGTGTGAGATTTAGCACCATAGGATGGGGCACATGTATCATGGTTCCTTGAGTAAATTGTGGGAGATCACCACTAGTGTTCCAGACTTCAGTTTTGATCACCTTGATGTATGTAGAGGATGTGCTATGGGGATGTTTTCCAGATCCCCTTTTCCCAGTAGTGACAGTAGAGTGATCGGGATCCTTGACTTGATTCATACTGATGTGAGTGGTCGGATGTCTCATGTATCCTTGAGTGGCTATGAGTACTATGTTTTATTCATTGATGACCACTCTAGGAAGACCTGGATTTATTTCTTGAAGACCAAGAGTGAGGTATTCAAGCGGTTTCAAGAGTTCAAATCTCTTGTGGAGACCGAGACACGTAGGAAGATCAAGGTCCTCAAGCCGAACAATGGAGGGGAGTATACCCTTGGTGAGTTTGTTGATTTTCTTCTAAGGTAGGCATTAGGATGGAGTTCATAGTTCCTTACAACCCCATGAAGAATGGGGTTGGGGAGAGGAAGAAAAAATCCATTTTAGGGGCTACCAAATCCATGCTTCATGATTAGGGGTTACCTTTATTTTTGAGGGCAGAGGCCTATAACACTGCTATGTACTTGCAGAACAGGAGTCCACAGCATGCCTTGGAGAATGTGACTCCAGAGGAGGCTTTTTCTGGGAAGAAGCTTGATTTTGGGCACTTTTGTATCTATGGATGCCTTACATATTCCTATGTCCCCAGGGACTATAGGACCAAGCTAGGGCCCACTTCAGACAAGGGAATCTTTGTGGTAGGGAAAATTTTAAGAACCCCCCCTAAATTTATATATATAATAAATGGGTGAATCTCCATGGTATATAGGAAAAATGGAAGGCGATTTTATCAATAATATAATATGTATATATAATTTTTTGGCGAATCTCTCACCAGGCATGGCGAATATTTTACTCAATTATAAAATCTTGTAAGCTCTTGGTATTACCATGGGTCAATACCATGGGTTATTATAAACCTGGAGCTTAAAAGTTACTATTAGTAATTTATAAAAATTAATAAAATTAATAGTTGATTTTTATTTTATTTTTTATTTTAACCAAGCTAAAATGTTTAACATACATTAAATTACAACATCCATTTTTACTCTTGATCCACCCCCGAGAGGATCAAATATTTTTTCACTCTATGCTAGTTTGCATATCACGATATTTGATACCTCTCGGGGGTTAGTAGATCCAGAGTAAAGATGGATCTATGCTAGTTCAATTCCCCCATTTAAATAGGCTACATTCCAGGTGAATACCATGGGTCAATACCATGTGCCATTTTGGTGAATACCATGGTTCAATACCAGGTGTCATTTTGGTGAATACCATGGGTCAATACCATGTGCCATTTTTATTTTTATTAATACTAATATTAGGGTTAATAATGTTTTTTTGCATGGTATTAATCACAATCTATTCCATGGTATTTGTCCCATAGTATTTTGCCCATAGGTTTCACCTAAATATAACACATTTTTTGAGTGTTCGTAAATATAAGGTGACTTATGGAGTAAATATAAAAAAATGTTTTATTTGTTTACCATACCTCTCGTTTATTTATATTTTTATTAATTTACCATACCTCTTTTACAAATATGGTATTTGGCCCATAGGATTCACTTAAATAAAACCTGTTTATTTATATTTTTATTAATTTACCATACCTCTTTTACAAATATGGTATTTGGCCCATAGGATTCACTTAAATAAAACCTCTTTCTTGAGCCTTCATAAATAGAATGAGGGTTATGGACTAAATATAAAAAGAGGTTTTATTTATTTACCATATGTCTAGTTTATTTATATTTTTATTTATTTACCATACCTCCACTTTACTTATATTTTTATTTGTTTACACCCTTGCATGTATATAAGGTGACTATGGAGTAAATATAAAAAAATGTTTTATTTATTTACCATACCTCTCATTTATTTATATTTTTATTAATTTACCATACCTCTTTTATAAATATGGTATTTGGCCCATAGGATTCACTTAAATAAAACCTATTCTTGAAAATGGGCGAATGGATTCACTTAAATAAAATCTATTCTTGAAAATGGGCGAATGGAAGGTTGTAACTCCTAATTTCAAGGGCTAAATTTACCTTTTTTACCCTCTCCCTTAAAATAAGGTGGGCTATTTGAGGTGATTTGTAAAAATGTACTATGATACAAAATATTCGCCCACTAAAAATTTAAAACCCCTTAATTTCGCCAAAGGGCGAACATTCGCCCCTAAAATTTTCTATGCTTTGTGGGTTATAGCAAGGCCTCGAAAGCTTATCGGAAGTATATTCCTCCGCAAAGGAAAGTGGTTGTCAGGCAGGATGTGAAGTTCGAGGAGGAGAGAACTTTCAGGTGGTGATGCGAGTTAGAGTATCCAGAGTCACCACACCCTCAGGAGTAGCTAAGTTAGTCACAGGAATCTAGTGGTGAGGGATCAGGAGGTACATCGATTACAGTGCCAGGTCCATCAGTGAGCAATGGCTCTTAGAGTCAAGTGGGTGGTTCTTCGGGTAACATGTAGGGCAGTCTGCAAAGAAGTTGATAGGGTAGTCCACTAATGGACAGTTCGCATGGTACTTCAACATCTACAGACAGAGATTCAGGAATGAGGTCAGTTGGCAGGCCTTCAAGAGTTCAGGCTTTTGATGTTGATGAGGATTCTTTCACTCCAATGGGAGAAGTATGCTAAGGGAAGATGAATCCCAAGTGGCTTCAAGATACCTTACGCTAGGCCACATCAGTTGTTGGGCAGAAGAGACAAGTTAGAGAGAGTAAACCACCTGAGTGGTTCTATAGCTACATGGCATTGGTAACAAGCATTGTTCACACCAAGCCTTCTAGTTATGAGGAGGCAACCAACTAGTAGGTCTGGAGAGAGGCCATGATGGAGGAGTACTCTTCTATTATGAGAAATGATGTTTGGGAGGTAGTACCGTGGCGTGAAGGTAAATAAGTTGTTACTTCAAGATGGCTCTACAAGATAAAGCATGTTGTAGATGGAAGCATCGAGAAGTTCAAGGCTCAATTTGTAATGAGAGGGTTCTCACGAGTAGAGGGAGTTTACTATGAGGAGACTTTCACTCCCATGGCTCGGTATACATGTATTTGCTCTATTATATCAATTGCAGTAGATATGGGTTGGAAGATCCACTAGATGGATTTGAGGACCGCATTTCTCAATGGCTTCATTTAGGAGGAGGTCTATATTGAGCATCCACAGGGCTTTGAGATGCATGGGAAGGAGTCCCATGTATGCAGATTGAAAAAGGCACTCTATGGCCTGAAGAAAGCTCCTAGAGCTTGGTACTTGAGGATTGATACATACTTGCACCTGTTGGGTTTCACAAAGAGCGAGGCTGATCCAAACTGTTACTCATTATGGTGGGTGAGGAGCCTCTCATTCTAGTGTTCTATGTTGATGACTTGATCATCACTGGTTAGGAGAGAGTCATTGAGGGCTACAAGAGAGATCCTTCTTTAGAGTTTGAGATGAAGGATATCGGCTTGATGCATTATTTTCTAGGATTGGAGGTGTGGCACAAGGAGGGGAAATTCTTCTTAGGACAAGGGAAGTACACTGTGGATATTCTTAGCAGATTTCACATGGAGGACTGCAATTCCATGTTTACACCTATGATCCCTAACTGGAAGAAGCTTCACGCTTCTGATTTTGAGTTGGTGGATCCTACTCTATACAGATAGCTGATTGGTAAATTGATGTATTTGGTCAACACTCAACCAGATATATGTTTTGCAGTTAACACTATGAGTCAGTTCATGTGTGAGCCTGGGAGAGTGCATTGGGTGGCTGCAAAACACATTATTTCTTACTTGTAGGGAATTGTGGATATTGGTTTGGATTATAGACAAGGTGATGGAGTGAGACTGGAAGGATACATGGATTCAGATCAGGTAGGTTATGCTTCAGATAGGAAGATTACCTCTGAGTGTTCTTTTGGGGTGGGTTCGGCAGTTGTGTCATGGATCAGCTGGAAACAACAATCATTTGCATTGAGCTCAGCTGAGGCAGAGTATACGGCTGCTATTTTGGCTAGTTGTGATGCCATATGGCTTCGCAAGTTGTTGTTTGGTCTATTTGGTCAGGCATTGAGACCTTAAGTAATTTACCATGATAATCAAAGTTGCATAAAACTGATGGAGAATCTAGTTTTTCATGATATGTCCAAGAATATTGAGATCAAGTATCACTTCATTAGAGACTATGTCTAAAAGGGAGTCGTCGAGCTTGAGTACATTTCCACAAATGAGAAGGTACTGGACATTTTCACCAAAGCCTTACCACGGGGCAAGCATGTATACTTCAGAGACAAGATGGGAGTGGTGAGGAAAACTTTCCTTAGTAAGAGGGAGCATTAAAATTTGGGTACCAGAGGACAAGTGGTTCCCTAAGGCTTTGATCTTTGGCCTAGGGAAAAGTGTCCAAATTTATTTGTTCTTGTTGGAAATACTGAGGGGGGGGGTGAATCAATATTTCTTTTTAATTTTTCTTTTTATCACCAAAACATGTATATATGGAACACAGAAATAGATAGCTAGAATAAATTCTTTTATTAACACAAACAGTGCAATGAAATAGATACAATATGTAAATATTTGCAATCAGTTTCGAAGCACCAACTTGGACTTTTGTGAGGGTCCAACCTCCAGAGCACCAACTCTGTTTTTCCAAGGAAATAGTTCTACACTTAGGAGCGCCAACTCCCAGGGATTCCAGTCCTTTTAGTTTTGAGGCTCCAACCCTAACCTAGTATAAAGTGATTTGATGTAGTTCTTTGCTCCCAAACCTGCTAAGCTTCCACTTCACTCCTGTTCTCCTGCTTCATCTTCCTCTGATGCCTTTGCTGCCTCTCACACTGATTATTCGCACACACTTCCTTGGCTTTTCCTGTTTTTGTATTCACGATGCCTCTAACTATTCGTTTCCACTCTCCACTGGCTCTTCAACTTCTTCAATGCTCGCTCCAGCTTCCTCTACGCTTTCTTGTCCTTTTGCTTTTCGGTTTCCTCTGTGCTGGCTTACCCTTTGGCTTCCTGGTTTTTTGGTCACTGTAGCTTCCTTTGTCTCTTCGTGCTCACTGCTGCGTGTTGAAATTGTAACAGAGTCCCTTTTTATTTTAATGATAATAGGCATACATAGGACTTTATTGTTTAATGGAGAGATCGTACCAATCAGGACGGACGCACATGCCACGTCCCAATCGAAATCGCAACCAGCTTTTGCTCAGGCCTCCTGAACTATCAGGACTGTTTCTTATGCATTTTTGGCCTTCAAACCCCTCGCAATGCATTTATTTGAATACATAGGAAATATGTGAAAAACGTGACAAAAATTCTTAAGGGAGGACTTCAAGGGAATCTACATCCACATCTATAACTGCTTCAGGTCTGCCTTTGGTTGCTATCGCAAGCCCACCATTGATCTGCAGGATCCTCAACCCACTGGTCAATATTCATTTTTGGGTGGCCCAGAAGTATGGAGGTTACCTTCCTGATGAAAGTGGTTTCTCTCTTTCCTTCTCTAGCCATGCATCGCCCATTGTATGGAATCAGGTGGAGCTAGCCCGAAACCGTTTACTACCTAATGCCCGCCCAAAATCCTTCTTATGGAACTCAAGTATTATAGGGCTGCTTCAAAAAACCTTTCGGGTCTGGTCTTTATCGCTTCAAGGCTTTCCTTTGTATTTCCATTTTTACACTGAAACCCACCAATACACTGAAAATCCCATTATGCGTGGAACTCAAAACTTATGCAGTTGGGTTTATAAAACCCATTGGGTCTGACTATGCAATCACAATCAGCCCTAGTAGGAGGACAACCCTTTTAGTATTGCGCTATGTGAGTACCGATAGGGCAGATGCGATATTGCATTAAGTCAATTGTAATGTTGCATTAGGTCCGCAACATATATCGCAATTGGTGCTTTCAGGGTAGAATGGCCTTAAGCATTTGCAATATGTCGGATGCGACATAACAATAGACCAAACCGCAATGTTGCATAGGGTCCACACATATATATTGTTGTTGGGGGTTTTGGGGTGATGGTATAGTAGAATCTGCCGATTAAACTGTCACCGATATATATATATATATATATATATATATATATATATATATATATATATATATATATATATATATATATATATATATATATATATATATATATATATATATATATATATATATATATATATATTTCGCTGCTCTAATAGTGTATTCCAATACAACTATGATTTCTGCCTCCGATAGTGTACTTGAATGCATATACACTATATCGTTCCTGATAGCTCCCGATAGTGCATTCTTTGGCATTCTTTGCCATACTTTGCTCCGCTAGTGTATTTGCATGCATATACACTATATTACTCCCAATAAGACTACTCCTGAGCTCCGATAGCTCTGTTTTCTCCTCTAATGGCTCTGTCTACTCATTGCTCCTCTAATAGCTTTTTTTACTTCCTCTAATGGATTTATTTTCTCCTCTTGGCTCCTTGAATATTTCCATATTGACATCAATGACAATCTATGTCAACAATTCTTTTCTCCTAAAGTGACTTTATAAGTGGTAAAGTCAATTTAATTTAAAAATGACTTTGTAAGTGGTAAAGTTACATTCTAATTTAAAGGTGAATTTATTAAAGTCAATGAAGAATTAGAAAGTGAAAAGGTGACTATGGAAGTAAAAGGCTAAGTGGGCCTTTATTTAAGTGGGTGAGTCAGAAAATAGAAAGTGAGAATTAAATGCATATTTATTCTCATCCCCATATCTAGATGAATCTCAGCCATTAGATCTTAGGGTAACCCAAAAAGTCATTTAGAGAGTAAAAGGAAAAGAGATGAGAGAAAATACCAATTCATTCTTTCATGAGCATTTGAGAGAAACAAGAGAGAGAGAAATTAGAAAATTTCTTAGTAGTGAGGAAGTGAAGGAGAGAAGCAAGAAGACATTTCAGCAAATTGGCAGCAACATTTATTGGCACCTATCCCAAAGCAAAATCGTGCAACAGGAGAAAGGCACAAAACTCAAGGAAGAGGGACAATAGCAAGGGCACAATTTTTGAGGCAATCATACTATTGAAATTCGTACGGTCCCTACAATCCATACAACAAGTTCTGGGCACATTTTTCGAGGTAGGTTGTACAACATTTAATTTTTTTTTATTGCTAGAAAAAAATTTCTTGTTTGTTGATTGCCATGATTTTCGAGGTGGAGTTCAAATATAAAAATCGAGATAAATTGTAATTTGTGGTTGCTATAATTTTTACTGTGTATTTCAGTTTCTCTGTAAAAGCATTTTCAGAAATAAAGAAGAGCTCTCAAACTAGTTTTCCCCAAGAGTTGTAGGGGTTTTTTCGAGGGTCACATTGACCAAAAATCACTGTGTTATTTTCTGTGTGTGGCTTTCATAATTTTAATGTGTCTTATTTCTGCAATTTCAGTAGTTGTGAAATCTCTAAATTTGTGTTTTCAGAAAATATTGTCATTTCCAGATTTTAGAATTTTTATCATGCTTGGATTTAAAACTAAATTCATGGAGTGATAAGGAAAACTAATAACCGAAGTGGTGGTTGAAATTTCTTCACTGAGGATTTCTTTCTTTAGAAGTGGCAGGTCGAATTAGATTGACTGAATCATGGCATCCACCTAGCTTGTCAAATATTTGGAATGGCGTGAGATCTGGAATGCACCACCTTTCACGTTTTCTTTCAATTTTAAAGTCATCTTCTCATTGTTTTTTTTGAGAAATTGCTCAGTATTTTGATTCTAGTTGTGCTTGTATCCCCTCATAAGATGAGTGTGAGGGAGTATGCTCTTCTTGTCATTAAATGATAGCGTGAAGGAAAATATGAGATCAATCCACATATCGGAGCTATCAACCAAGCGAATATTGCAATGTGAGTGATTGTTGTAAGCGTGACTGTGAATATTGCAGTGTGTTTTTATCAAAAGAAAAATCATTGGTGTTTGATATGAGAGAATATCATGAGATCCAAATATGAATTGAGTTGGAGAGAGAGGATCTAGCTTAGCACCCACTGTGGGGTCTGATGGTGAGTGCAAAGGGTTGAGCATTGTTGTGAAGCCTCTGATTATGGATATCGAGCTAGAGAGTCATAACAGCTTGAGAATTGTGAAGAACCCTTGATGAAGCCATCATTGTGGAGTGAAGAAATCATAAATCGATATTGTGGCCTAGAAATTAAGCTTTTGTGGAACAATTTTTTTTTCAAGGTTCTCGTCTTGTGAAGAGGCAACCGAATAAGAGGTGAAGAAGATGATCGAAGAAGCGGACCATGAGGGAGACAGTTTCATTGATTTGAATACAAAAGGAATTTTGTTCGAAATGAGATTGCAAAGTGTGTAGGGAACTATATAGGACTGGTGCTATGGGATCATATACAACTTGAATTATCCATAACAAAGTGGAACCCGTGGTGTAGAACTCGCTATTTCGAGCTTCCTGCAATTCAATAATAAATTTTCTTTTGCATCATCCCTGGTAGAAATTATGTTGGTCCATTCTCTCCCTTACTAAAACATAGTTGGGGCTTCTTCAAGTCATGTAACTATTCAACGGAAGAGACTTACTACAATTGGAATTCAGGTCATGCTTGGGTTTTAGACAGTTAATCCTCAGGATTAAGCTTGGGTCAATTTGAGTAGTTTTTGGAGTCCAAGATCACCCGAAAACTAATTCAATTGTTTCCTGTATGTATTCATATGTACACATTACACATCATTTATTGATACATCATTTGATTTATTTTCTAATTCGTTTATCTTACAATGGTATTAGAGAGGGTTGTTCATCCACCCTGTTTATTGAATTAAGCCATTTGTTTTTGTGGTCTAAACTTGTGAGTATGATTTGTTGTTGATAAGAAATATCCATGCGGTGAGAGGTGGTTGATGTCAAATGGTCTTCAGCAAAAATTTGTGAAGAAATATTATGTTTTCTTAAGGTGGAAGAGTGATTTAAAAGGGTTGCACAGTTATTACTCTGGGTGGATAGTGTCTCAAGCAACCAGGAGAATGCCACATCGCCTTCTTGAGTGTGTTTCCATTGTAAGAATGTGAGCAGGTGAAGTCCTAAATAGGTGAGATAGTGAAACTTGTGGAGTCGTTGCTTAGAACTCTAGCTGGAAGGATGTTAGGGTCATTTTTCGAATGAAATGAATCGTACATCCCAACAACCCCTAAATTTGTTGTTGATATCATAAACTTGATATTGTTGTTGATTTGATAATAGGATGAATTTTAATGTAACATTTCCAAAAGAAGCAATAAGGGGTGACTTAAAAATGATAGTTCCAAAATCTATTTATGTATTTGATTTTGGGGTTCTACAAGCAGAAAATTGAAAGGGGTCTAGAGTAAAATCTCTAGCGTATTTCTACTTGATAAACTGCCCATTGTGTGATGGAAATGATTGAATTGATGACATGGATGGTACTATTAGTGTCAGTCTTTCCAGCCTTCCTACAGTGATCAAATATGCTCTTACAAAGTGGTCTCAGAGTGTCAAGGTCAAATTTTGTCATTTGAGTGAGTCTTCAAGCAAAATTTGGTCACTAGGCATTAGGTCTAGGGTTTGCCCAAATGTCAGTCCATGTCATCATTCAGCTGAGCCTATCATCATTTAGAGGGTTTTCATTATCATGTCAGTGTCTAATGAGTCATTTTACATCTTGTTCATGTGTCAGTTGTGCCTTGGCAAGGTCATTTCCCTCTCCTAGGGTTTTGAAAGCCAATTTCTCTTGGACGGTAAAATCATCGACAAAACTTGTTTCCTGATGTTCATACACCTTCCCCTATCCTTAAAATACCCTGTAAAATGCTTCCCATCCCTTAGATCCCCCAAAATCCTCATTTTTGCACAAATCCTAGTTTCTAGCTACAACCTGGCAATTTTCTAGGTTTGGCCTGTGTTTTGCCCTTTTGGACCCCTTCACCTCGCTCAATATCTGAGATTCCACTTTCCCCTGCTTCCTAACATCCCTCCCTACTCCCCAAAATTTCCCCAAGGATTTAGAAGCCCCTTATCCCCTTCATTTTGCTCCATTTCGACAAAATTCCTTGTTTCACACATCGGGACAAGTTTCACTCAAATGATGTTTCTGAGCAATCAAAGATGCATTTTTGAAAAATGAGAGAGGTTATTTTCCACAACATTCCAAGGAATAAAAACCTCCTTCACGTTTTGCACAGGTGTCATTGTTTTAGAGAAATGTCAAGAATACTATTGCCTCAGGAGAATCAAAGACACCTCTGAAGTGACCTTGGGAAAATCAAGTTTTCTCCTAGCTTGGTTAGCCAAATGATTTGCTTGATGGGTAAAATGATAACTAGACACAAATAGCTTTCCAATGAGCTATCATGTGCTCAATGTTGGGTTGAGGAAGGCATTCAAAAGTGGACTGCAACAGAACTCTTCTTTCGGGCAACCTCATTTGGCACTTTTTGACCAGTTTTGGGAGATTTGATTTTTGACAGGTCAAATCAACTCCAAATTGAAAAATTCTACTTGGGTTGGAAATTAAATTCAAATACCTTTCCAACGAGCCATCCTACACCCGATTCTGAAACTGGGAAGGCCTCCAAAAGCCTCCTGAAAAAGCGCGACCCGTTGAGAGGTGCGCGACCCGTTGAGAACCCTTCTGCAGTTCAAATTTTGAACTGGCGCGACCCGTTGGGAGGGGCGCGACCCGTTGAGCTGTAAGCTACAAATTCACTTCAAAATCACTCAAATCTTCTTCAAATTTGCAAATTGGGTTGAGGTAGGCTCTCTACAAATTGTTTTGTTGGTTGATGATGAATGATTGACTTCCATACTTGTTTTAAAGCCTCCAAAGATGCAAGTGAAAAAATCATTCAGTGGCTGCTTGTTGATGTTTGAAATTTGCTAGGGTTTTATGTGATTTCAATAAACTTCCCTTTGCACATTGTTTTTCCCTTCCCTTATCACTTACATGTTAATTTTCCCCTATTTTCCCATGCCATGTTGAAAATAAAAGTGTAGGCCATCCCTTGTCCCTAGTCACAAAAAATCAAAAACCCTACCCCCTCCTAAAACAACAAAACTGTAAACCCTAGCTGGCCTCACTATAAGCATATTGTGAAAAGGAAAAGTTGATGAAATTGCAAAGGACATTGTGGACAAACTTCCCAAAACAATCCCCATGATTTTCCCTTTGTCCACACATGTATTTCCCTTATTTCCCTTATTTCCCATATCCCTGCTATGCAAAAAAAAAAAAAAAAAAACAAAACAAAAATCCCTGCATATATACATTCAGATCTTCATGAGATTATCAAGCAGAGAGAGGCAGAGAACCGCTTGTTGCAGCAGAAGCTTGACATGGCTCAATGGACTATCAACTATCTTGAGCAGCGCAACAAGCAATTAGAGATATGAGAAAGTCATTGATGAGCTATGGAGGATTCGAGGAGACCGAATCTTATAAAGAAGGAGGCCCGGTGACCTATTGCCTGCTGACCGAGAGTCATTGCTCATTCAGGAGAATGCTCACTTGGAGAGGCTGTTGGCTAAGGCCAACCAAGAGAAAAAGCTGCTAAGGAATATGAAGAATCACTATTGGGCGAAGATGCATGTTTGCAAGGCAAAAATGAAAATGTTCCAAAGGAGGTTGACCGAGGCACTAAAACGGAGAAAAAGGCCAAATCCACTCCATATCTTGGCCGAGGCATCCCTCAAGGATCATGACACCCACTAGCCTCTTCATAGCACCAAGCACAAAAAATTTTGGAAGTTTTGGCTCATTTTTGGCATTTTTGGGAAATTTACAGGTTTTGGCTTCTCAACGGGTCTCACCCCCGGTGAGACCCTTTGTCATCGTAGTTCCGTTTTGCAAAAACTCAGCATTTTTGGATTTTTCATGCAAATTTACATATGCCCATGCATTACCTTGAGTTTTCATGGAGTTTTGGGCCTCCAAAAGGTCAAAATACAGCCAAATTTTGACTTTCTGCCCCTTTTTTGAGCTGCAGAAGTAGTCTTGGGATAATTGACTTTTGACTAGGACAATTACCTCCAAATCCAAAAATTCTAGTTGTTTTGGAAAGTAGACTCAGAGACCTTTCCAACGAGCTATCCGGCACCTCATTCTGACACCGGGAAGGCCTCCAAACAGGGCTCCAAAGTGCGCAACTTGTTGAGGATGATGTGCGCGACCCGTTGAGGAATTTGTGCCAGATTTGACCAGTTCAGCCCAGAATTTGCAGCTTAGCTCCAGTTTGACTTGCTGAGGTCGATGGTGGTCCTTTTGACTATACTTGTGGCACTTTTTGGATACTTTTACTCTTGTTTTATCTCTTCTAGAAGTTTCTTTCATGTAAAGGGTAAAAATTGAATGTATGAACTGGTTTCCAAGTTTATAGAGGCAAGTTGTTTTGACTGCCTATTTTGTAGTGCTTAGTTTAGAAGTGGTTCAAACAGCTCCTAGAATAGTGAGCTCGACCCATGGAGGCAGGGAAAGAGTTTAGATCATCTATATTATGTACTTTCTTGCTCATTTTCATGGTTGGACTCTTGAGGGAGGAGCTATCATTGTATATTTCACTTGTATCTCTGCAATTTTTGGCTAAGGAAGACCAGGGTTTTGCAGTCATCTTTGGGATTCATGTGGACTCAGGTGTTGATGGTGTGTTTCTTCATGTTATTGTAAGCTTTGTTATGTGATTCATTTCCTTTCTGTACTGCTGCATATTAAACGAATGAAGTGATAAAGTTAGAATTCATGCTAGCCATGCTCTGCTTTTAAATTTGTTTAATTTCTATGTTTTCTGCTGTCTAAAGAGAATTCAAATCCATTGTTTGCTCTCTTTAGCCCTCTCATCTTTCATTCTTGATCATCCATCTCAAGTTAAGGCATCAATATTGTTTCCTACCTCGCCCCAAGGAACCCCCTGCAGAAACTGTGTCAAATCCCCACACCCAAAATTGGAATTCCTCAATTTGCCACCAAAAACCCAAAAAACCCCAAATCAACCTTTTTAATCAGTTTATTAGCCTAATATTAGTGTTTACCTTGTTTGTCATCTCATCCCATTGAATATCTGCCGAGATTGACCGAAGAGAGCCTTCTCCTGCCCCGTAGGGCTAGCTACGAGGCTAAATGGTTTGATGTAGCCTTGAGGTTTACCTTTCTCAGCCTGAGGTGAAATTTCAAGTGCTAACAGGTAGGATCATTTTAGTGAGGCTTCAACCTTTCATTTTTTAATTGGAAATAATCCACCACAGTGATTGAAGATATGTCACCTTTTCATTGTTTTGTTGGTTACAAGTATTTGATGGTGGCTAATGTAGATACACTAGTGCAAAACTAATAAATCAATTAAAAATAATTTAACCAAGATTTGAAGATATCACTTCCTGGTTCAATTTCCTATAACATTCAAAGTTATATTACCCAACCATTCAATCTAAGTTGCAAGGTGAAAATTGATAATACATCACATGCTGCAACAGATGCATTTTCTTTTACAAGTTGTTGTTTGTCTTCCGTGAACAAAGAATAGAGGAGGCATGTGAATTGTGGTTTCTTCCAGTGAATTGGTGGCAAGGAAGATTGCGCGGAAGAAGAACTATGAACTCGAGTTCATCCCAGTCAATAAAAAAAAAGACAAGCGTGACAGAATCATTTATGCAAAGGAACGATTTTGTTTTTTTTATAACTTGGGGTTGTGCATCCATATGCGTAAACCGTGACAAATTAATCTTTGAGTTTTCCTTTTATTTACTCGATTGTGATTTCTGCATTGATCACTACAACAATGTTTACTATGTAACTATGAAAACTTTGATTTTTAGAATGATTGTATGGGTTGCCAATGCCGAAGCCATATTTTGTGCAACACACTTGACTTATTACTACATAATATGATGTTTCAATTATTTTCCATTCTAAATTTGTGATTAAAGATATTGGATACTTCTGGTTAAGAGTTGACAAATACACATTTGTCAGTAGATTTGACAAGAAATGAAAATTCTTTGTTGAATATGATGAATCCCAAGTTCAAGTTCCACATGAAGTTGAATAACCACAACCGAAAAAAGCTTGGAATTTCAAAATTACAATTTTCCTTTGGAAGACCATGTTGAGTTGCATAGGGAGTTAACAACAAGTAAGGGTCAGTTTTACATTTATGAGAAGTAGATAATTTGAAATTTTGAGGTTTGTAGGGTTAGTCTAGAGTGAAAATCTTTGAGAAGTTGTTTATGAGGAAGCAAGTAGTCTTCTATCACTAGTTCATTTTGTGTACTTGAAGGTTTTTCCTTCATACATTCTTATTTTCCATTGTACTCGTGACTATCCATTTTTCACTTGTTGAATTTTACATTTTAATTGAGGGTGCATTATCGGTTGGACCTCATACCCATTTATTGTTTGTATTGGGTGCATTTGCATTTTTGTTGGTAGCCAACACCCCTTGTTAAAGTTGATTGCTATAGAAAATGGCCAAACTCGATAATTTGCTATAGTTATTAAAAAATTTATTGTCGTCCACTATTCATAATTGTGTCCAAGTCATCAAGGACACGCTCTTTGACATCGAATCATGTTTTCAAAATGCGAAAAGTAAAATTGAATTCTTGGAGCTAGAGTCCTAGTTTTAGCGAGATGAACTACATGAACTACAAAAGAAGAATTATGAACTTGTTCTTCCGTAGAAAAACAGTTTGTTTGAGCTTGATTATTAGGCAGAGAATGATCAGAGTAATGAAGTGATTTCAAGAGAAAAATTGGGTGCAGCGAAAATTTGTGTTCAGGCAATTGTATGCGAGAGTCATTTGCATACAGATGTGAACCCTATCATTACCAACACTTTCATAAGACCATGGGAAGAGATTACACACAATAAACACAAAACTGGTTTGGGTTACAACAAGGATATTATGGATTTATCTTTTCACATTACATATTTTTATGCCTATACAATTCTGAAGTGTTGGATTTTTGGATGGTGTTGTTCCAGAACAAGTTGATAGATGTCAATAGTGTAATAGAGGTGGACATGTAAAATATTATTCTTTTGATCTTCACCTATGTGATCATTATAGAAAATGAAATTACCATACAAATAGATGTTCCAAAAAGAATACTACTATGAGAGAGCAGCTAAATTTCAGATGGATTTCTTCTTGGGATTGGAAGAAAACATCCAAGAATATTTATAGGTTGTACTCAACAATATGTTCGAGAGTGATGACCATCCTTGCAGTGATGAAGAATACTTCTCACCCTATATCTGACAAGAGGGGAATTGTTGATGGTCTGCTACAAGTTAAAGTTCGAGATGTCAAGTGAGCATGGGTTAGAATTGAGTTTTTGAGTGCTTACATATTTGGAATTGTTTGAGGAACTATTGTGATATTTCTATATTTTATGGCAACCTTAAAACCACATTTTTGGTTGTTCTAAGAACTAATATGAAGGTTCCATTGTTGGTGTTTGTTGAGACCTTGAGTTCTCCCATATTGGTTTGTGTTCATTGTTGACAAGATTAATCCTCTCTAGAGACAAAGATGATCCCTCTAGCCCAATGAGTGGGTCTAGCAACTAAGTGATAATCAAGTAGACATCTTCCTAGATTACAATTGAAAAGTAGAACGAGAGAGATAACCTACCTCGTTCTAATTCTGTTCCAATTTCCTTTGTTGAGAGCCTCAAACCGCTTGTGTCACACACTTGTTCATGCTTCTCTCATCATTTATGTAACTGCACAAGTGATTAAGAGACAACAAAGCATACCAAAACCAATAGCAAATCCAATAATAACCTACTTACCTGATCAAGGAATGCCAAGCTAAAACATACATGAACATATATATTTCGGGAGGATGAACGAGCAATTGTATATTATTTAAAGAACAAAGGGAATCTTACAACCATAGCCTTCATGTTGAAAGGATTTTCTTGAGTGTTAATCCAAGTCCAAGCCAAGAAAATCTCCAAACACTCCTTCTCCAAGTCTATTGAATAGCCTCTAAGCACAAGCTCAGCATAGGGGTGCAAATGGACATAGACCAACCATTTGGGAATGGGAGAGGAGGAATTTATAGGCTAGGAGAGGGAGTTAGGACTTATCCAAAGATAGGATTAGGCCCACATCTCAAGGAGGTATCTCATAGGGATGAGACCAAGAGGTCAAATTAGGAGGATTCGGCCTCATCTATGTGAAACCACCTCCATCTCACCTCTCTGGAAGCTTCTAGATCACGAAGCTTCTCATCCTCTTTGGGAAAAATTCCTTTTTGAGACCATCACGGGTATGCAAGGGAACAGAGCGATGCCATCACTGGCCTAACATGGTGCAATAGGCGATCATCACAGTTTTGAGCTTCATAAGGGCGATGAAATTCATTTTAGGGTTTTAAATGCTATTGTTGAGACCCAATTTTTCTTAATTTTGACAACTTTCCTAGACTTTACCTCTCCCATTTTGAACTCTCCTTGACCCCTAGTTGTGCTTATTTCGGCTATATCATCTAGGTTTTAACCAAAAGGGTGTTATATGCTTGAGGTATGCAATTTAACATAAAAAGTGTCATTTTACCTTAATCTTAAGCATTCCTTCAGCTAGTTGTTCCCTTATTTAATTATCATGCCAAATAATCTAGAAACCTTATGCAAATTTATTTTGGTTTGAAATAGTCATGCAATTTTCTATACACAGCTCATGCGGTCACATTTCCTGTAGATGTGAATTTCCTACAACTGCCCATATTTCCTGTAACAAAATCAGTGGTTTGTTATGTTCCACTCACTTCCAGATCAAATGAGAACATGGGTTTTGTGGGGAATTCATCATACATGGATGTTGTCCTATTGGCTATTTCAAATCCACCATCAAAACTACCCAGATTTGTAGACCTCTTCTCATTGGCCACATTAGGAGAAACTCCAGCTATGTAACGAATTTTGTCTAATCCATGCTTTCAGTCATGGATTAGACTCAACAGGGCTAATTTTGATAGTTTGTACCAGTATTGATAGCTAATAGCTCAGTTTAGTAGTTTTCCTCATTCGAGCCAAATATGGGCTTTCGAACTTGTATAAATTCAATTATGTTTCATATTGTAACGGGTTGGGTTGGGATTTGTTGATCATAAATTTCAAATTGTACTCAGCTGTAATATCTTCATATTAATATAATACTTTATGTTATGTCCATTCTACTCAACAAGCCCTTTTAATATTGAAGGAGTTCTAAGTGAGGGAGGGCCCCCTTTGCCAAAACTCCCTTAGTTGTAGTGTGTGCGCATTTTAAATTACTTTATGCAGTAATAATTTGTTTATACAGCTGATGTACTCTTTCTGAAATTTTAGCAATTTTCTATTGATTGAATGACTAAGTTTCTGTGTTAATGTGTTGATTTCATTTAATCAAAGACTTTATTTACATTGTTAAATTGATTTTTTTATTGTTGTAAGTTGGATTTCTTATCTTTTCTAATCAATGTCAGCAATATGAAGAGCTGTAGAGGGATGTTTAAATCCACTCCATGTCCTTTTTCTCCGAAATGTTGATGCAGAAAAGAGGCATTAGTTCTGTGTATAATTCATTGGTTTGATTTGTAAGCACTCGAGGTATTAAGCCTGCATATATTTTGCACAACATCTCATAAGATTACCTGCCCCGGGTTGATGATTTATGTTGACAAATTATGAGTCTATAATTTGGCTCAATGACTATTTCTTCAAGGAAAGCTCTAGATATTTTCCAAGCAAATTTAAAGGAGGGATGTCAATTGTATACATGGATGAGTATACTATATAATGATGTTTTCTCAAGCACTTCAGGCTATGTCACAGGGAAGTGCAGGAGGCGTGACAAAATACTATGTAATAGTCATCCTTAAGAACCATTTTTTGAGAGACATTTAGCTCTTGGTTGAGATGTATATTTTAATTTTGATCTCTCATTCTTGTAATTTGGTACATCCCTTGAGATTAAATGAGGAATGTTAGACAGATAATCCTCTGGATTAAGCTTGGGTCAGCTTGAGTAGTTATTGGAGTCCAAGAACACCCGAAAACGGATTCAACTATTTCGTGTATGTATTAATATGTACACATTGTACACCATTTATGGATATCATTAATATACATTTAATTTAGTTTCCAATTCATCTGTCTTACATTGGGAGCTTGGTAGGATTTGTTTAGGCATGTGTTGAGCGGCTACAACTACCCTCCAAAAATATTCCTTAGCTTCATTTTGGAGCCTCCCTACTGACCAACCTTAGTAGCATGTCTTGCACTGTCAAGCACATCAGCTTCAGTTGTTTCATAGAGTTTTGTCAGCCTGTGCATGCAAGTTTCTTCCACCCCCTTCACAAGCTGCTTTCTGAACTTAGTTTAAGTTTTTGGTTGAGCATCGCCTTTTGGGAATTGTGCAATTATGGAGGGGAACTAGCCTTCACTCTAGAAATTGTACAAACCCCGCTGGACACCAAGTTGGGATTTAGAATTGCGTAATTTTTCCTGACAGTCTTCCTCTCAAAATTTGCACAATGCATCCGAGGATAGCTTCTCAGCCCAGAAATTGCACAATTCTAAGCAGCAATCACCTGTTGCTCCCAAAAATTGTGCAATACCTCTGGGACAGCTAGCTGAGCATAGCTGAAACTGTGCAAATCCATCCAGGTAGGCTGCTAGGCTCAGAAATTGTGCAATACAGTCAAACAGGGTTGCTTACAAAAATTGCGAGGTCTAACCCAGGATAGTTGCTCAGCCTAGAAATTGAGCAATCCTGGGAGATAGTCACATGTTCCTCTCAGAAATTACATGATTTGTATGGGACATCCATCTCTGCTCAGCCCAGAAACTATGCAGATTTTCATCCTAGGCTCGCAGATTGATGCATGTGCCTTCAGGTTGACCAATTCACTCTGAGGCTGAGAAAAACTCATTTTTATGCATGGACTACTTCTCCCATGGCATCATACAAAGGTATCCCTTGATATATGGATCTATTTTTAGCAGTTGGAGGTTACATGCAAGGATCATTTTAGAAACCTCCCGCTAAGTGTCACTTTTCCTAGATTTGTAGCATGCGTGTCACAACCTTGATTTTATCAAAACTCATCAATCGGATGCTACAAAGATCATTCCTCACATTGACCTTGCATATCTGACATTCCACATTTCATCTAGGAGTTGTGGCACATTCAGCTCAGTTGTTTCAGGGTAAGACCACTTTTCATATCTTGCACAATGTTTCTGTCATTTTTTGTGTTTCACTTCGTGTGAGTGTTGTCTACTTGATTCCAATGAGCACTTACTATCGTTTTGATGTATGTTAGCTTTTAGAATAACCATTTCAATTTTAATTTTCATCTCACTACTGTCACATGCACAACACTGTTTTTACATCGACGATCGTTGTTGCATCAACTCGCTTCACTCGCATGCATTTTGTCCCCTTTTCTGAATCTTGCACTTAGTGTTTGCATGCATAATTGTTTACTCTTGTTTGCACTCATCTCATCATGCATTTAGAATTCTCATGTTTTCAATCACCCATCGGTCGATCTAGCCTACCTTGGCCCAAATCGTGCCTTGCCTGGCTAGCACTACGCATTTCCAGCTTACACTGCACAATTCTTGGAGGCAGTGTCCTGCTAGCCCTAGAAACTACGCAATGCAGTTTGCTGCTTACATATCACTACCAACTAAAATTTCACATTGCACAGTTTCACTCCTAAGCAGGCTAAGCTAGATTATCCATTACATAGTTCCAGCAGTCAATTAGCCTCCTGGCATTCCAGAGTATGCCTTGTGAATTTTTGGCAGTCATTCTCCCGACCTCCCGGTGTAAATTGCGTAACCTTCACGTACAATCACACACATATGTTGCAAGTCATTCCTAAAGTTCGTTTTGGTTTTCGACTGATAGATTGCTTGCCATGAGTGTTACTATGTCTCCAGGCATCACAGATATTTGTTTGTCTCTCAGCAGCACAAGTATAATGGCCTTTGGGAGAGCAGAGTCAAAGGACACCATTGAGAGCACAACAAGGGTTGTAGCCAAGCAAGTGTCTATGATCTTGCCTACCTATGAATACATCAAGTTGTTCGTAGATAATGACAATAAGATAATATGGCATCAGCATCACAGTGAGAAGCACCATCAACAACAATAGAAGGCAGCACACCTACACATGATGAATAAAAGAGGAAGGTAGTTGACGACACAGAGGCGGACCAAAGCTACAAGTTCAAAGAAGATCCACTCATGAAGAAATAATCTTTGGAGATTGAGGCTATGAGGTGACGGTGTGACACGGAGATTACGTGAAGGTCGTGAAACAGACAAAGAAGGAGTTGCATGTGCTGAAGCGGGAACTCAAGGAAGAAAAGGAGTTTCACAGATGAGAGAATGAGTTACAGGAGGAATAGGTACAGCAGGGGGCGCAACATGCATAGACAGATGAAACTGTGCCCGTACAAGCTATAGATCCATCCTAGTAGCTGGCACGAAGCAGACAAGGTGAGAATTGTTGTTGATCACATGCAAGGGAATTCAGTAGCATGCATGTCATTGTGTGCATGCATGCGATCCCACCCATTTGGCACACTCATTGAGATAAAGACAAGAAGCAAGTCTGACTGGAGCTAAACATGTATTTTGAGAAGTTGATGTGCATGGTCACCAGCACACACTTAGAGATCAGCACAGACACCATGCATCAGCGTGTTGTTGGTCCAACTGCACTTAAGACAATGATCCGCATATTATCAGACGAGTTGGATGGAGGAGACTTATCGATGTAACCAGATGCAACAAAGGTAATAATTCGCTTTCAGTTGGATGTCACCATTTAGCGCACGGACACCATCACGTATGACCAAGCTTGGAATTAGTTTTCCAACATCGACCGTCACAAGGATGTTAAAGAGTTGGTCTCACCACAATGGTCTGAGTGTTAGTGATGTCTTACAAGGCTTGCTCAAGCCATTTTGTATCACATGGGTACATGCGAAGATTGTATGAAACGTCTTGTCAAGAAGAAGTTCAAGTGTCGATAGTTGATTCTAACAGTGATAGAGTAATTGAAGAGTCATGAGGATAGATGAATGGTCACAAAGGGGAATGTTAAGGGTCACCCCGCCCTTAGCTATAAATAGCCCCTCATAACTCATTATAGTGGCTTTTAGTCAGCCAAGCTTCCGATAGGAGTATCTTAGAGAAAGCTTTGACAATATTGTAATGTGCCTCAACTTCTCCATTATGTAGAGCTAGTATATCTCTTTGGAGGAGCAGGTGGTTGTGACTGTAACATTCTGCTATCGAAACTAGTGGTTGGACATGGATGTCTTGTATGATTGGAACTTACACTTCATAATATAACAGATCTAACACATTTCATGCATATTTCATAATATATTCTAGTTATCTTGTTTACTCTAAATGATATATGTATTTGTTGGCTTACGCATGCATGTATGGACTATTATGTATAGGTATGTATGAATCTTACTGAAATGTGTTGATTGGTTTAACCATCACTTTGGATTGCTCTCTAACTTGCTTTCCAGCTTTTGATGCATCTTCGCTCGTGTGTTCCCTTCCAAGCCACATACTATTACAGTTTCCAAGGGGCGCACTCACCCCACTTTCTGTGTGTTAGAACCATTCATCCACCCTCCTTAAGTCGTCGCAGTTGACACAACCTTGCTACCAATAAGGACATCTTACTTGCCTTTGTGCGAAACTGCATCAAGGCGATACTGTATGACCCACTGCTGGGACTCCTACACCAAATGTTCTGAGGTCTAATTAGGACTTCTTACAGGGGATATCCCCTGACATGATGGTGGGTCCAACACCGTCAACATTTTGGCGCTAGAAGGAGGGCCAGATGACAAGTTGATTCCTCACATCTATTTTGAATCTTTGCATATCTATCATGACTAACTACAGATTTTCTCTTCCGGAGTGTATGTCTTATGGAAACGACTTCATTATCTCGAAAAATCTCTCAGATAACTTCTCAGATAAAACATATGCTGGTGGAGGCTATGTAGCCTTGGTTAGGCATGTAGTCCGCATTGTAGGCTCATGTGAAAGACATGGAATATTTGAAGAATACATGACATGTTCTTTGTTCATCTACATGATTCGAGGGCACCCAATGCACTAATGTGCCATGCTGCCTAAACTATATATTAATTCTCTTGCTCATATGGTCATAGAGATAGAACATGCTTTCAATCACTTTAATTGTAAAGCACTCAACAAAGAAATTCTAGAATTACGAAAAACACCTAATGAATCCATTGAATAGATTCACACACACTTTTTAATCTTGCATACAAATTTCCTAAAGATGAAATTGATTGGAAATTTATCGAAATTTATCGATGGAAGAGTTGAGTATCTTATTCACATATCCGAAAATCCGTAATTATTGAAATCACTCGAACCCCACTCAGCACAATTTAGTGATGGAGTTGTGCAATCACAGGAAGGCACAGTTGTTGTGACATGTGACTATCCACCTTCACCTCATCAAACATCTCCACCACCATAGAGTGATGTGGGAGAACATGCACACACAGTTATTGAACCATCACATCCTCCCACCCCACCTTCTCTTGATATCTGTGCAGATTTGGATTGAAAGCCTGTTGGTTGTCATGTGGATTCATTCCTTCAACCCCTGTCCCCGCATTCTGTTGATCCTCCGGATTGTATTGTCTTGTGCTCTTCCATTCTAGACTCCTCACCCACTGTGAAGGAGGATCCAGTTGTCAATAGATTTGGTACTATGCAACCAACTTGTGCCATCATTCATGATGAGTGTGTGCAGGAATATAAATAAGAACCCACGGTGAAGGATGACTCCCTTCCATCCGTGCCTCGCCCACTGTATCCCGACATCCCTTGTGATTCTGCCACTATTGATTTCCCCTATGAAAACTCATTTCTAGATTTTTCTACTTTTGATCATTCACAGGACACGTTAGATGTTCGTCTGTCATTACATTGTGGAGAGCACACATCTTCCTCTAAAAATCCATCCAATCTGTCATCTTTCATTTCTGAAAACACAGAGGGTGAACATATTTTCTTCTCATCTACCCCTCTGCATGATTCATCAAATCATCAGGATGCCGACAAACATCCTAGATTTTCTGATATTGGTTATCATGATCTTTCTACTTCTTCATCTGATCACGATGTTGATTCAATTGTTGTTAATCCATCTAATCCACTAGTCTATGATGATCTATCTATCGACGAAGTCGAAACCCCGTAGATTGCTGGGGCACTTCAGCTAGAGATGATGGTTATGTCAAGCCCTCGCTATGCTAAGGTTGGTTTCGCTTCTGATCAGAAATTGTTGAAACATGTACAGCTCCTCATCATTCTTTGCTTTGCATTCAATATCAACCCAACAATCAGATTTTGGTTCCTCCACTCGAACTACACGATCTCGTCGCTCATGCATTGGAAGAATCTTACACAGAAAGCACACTCGCACAACGTAAGTGGTCTACCTTTCTCACATTTGTTTTCTTGCATGTCACACCATGGCAAGTCCACAGAGTGCATGTCATGTGCTTTCACTCATTTTTTTTCTGTGGACATTTGTAAGCTCGGAGTGTGTACATCTTCATCATTATATCTTTTGTGCTTTTTGGTTTATGCAACTACAATGTTTGTGAACCATGCCTTCACCATCATGGGTCAACGAATGCGTCAATGGCTACATTGGAGGTATCACTTCACGTGAGATGACCCATGAACTATTAGGTTAGGAGTACGAGTAGTTTTTTCTTTGAGTTGTTTTCTTGCATGCATGTTTGCTTCTTCCTTTGTGTGTTTTTTTGCTTGCTTGTTTGTTTTCTTACTCACGTTTCTCTCACATTCGGTTCTTCTTCTTTCTTTTATTTTTGGTTTGTTTTCTTGTTTATGTTGTAGGTTAGTGTCGCATGGACCACGTGCAACTTTTGAAACAAGTTGGGTAAAGTACAAGAGGACTTGTACAACTATAAACATTTGGTTATATGTTGTTCGCTCTCTTACGTAAGAACTTGTTATCTCCAGCCTGTGATACGTCGATGGAAAATACATAGTGTTCAAAGTGAACCTTGGTGAAAACACAACGCTTGTGTGCTAACTAGTGTCACCTACACTAGTTGGTTGTTTTTGGGTTGATTCTTGGCAACTCACTAAAGTAGAGTAAGGTGAGGGGGGAAATCTTAATAGGAATGTCAGAGGTATATAATAAAATACTTCTCTGAAGGAACAAACTCTTCTACTCTCAATAAGTCAAGATCCCTGTTCCACCTCCGAAATGAATAAGTGGTATACACAGTTATGAAAAATGAAAAAATGAAAAGTGAAAAATTTCAAAATGAAAAATGAACAAGGTGAAAGAAGAGAAAGGCTTCCTACACAGAGAGGTGATGCAAGTAACTCCTCCAGGGTACTGACCAAGCCCATTGGAAACGGAGCGATGCTTGTGTTCCTTTGTGACTCTGCCAGAGTACGGTCTAGACCTACTAGCAGCAAAGCAAGACTAGAGATGAAACTAAGACTCTAACGATTATACTGCTTGTGCATCAATATACCCCTCAACCCTAATCAAAAAAACTGTGTTGGCTTGGCATGGAATGTGTGTTGACCGACCAATGGCTTGGCAGATGGTACATCTTACAATTAAGAAAGTGTGAAAACTAAGATGAATAAAGAACTGAACAATACTTACGAATGTGTTAGAATTGTTTTTCACGAACAAGGTCCATTCAAAGAGCTGGAGTTCTACCAGTGTGTCACCAAGTGTTGTAGCAACTACAACCACCCTCCAACATTTTTCCTGAGCTTCATTTTGGAGCCTCCCTACTGACCATCATTAGCATCATTTCATGTGCTTTCAATCACATCACCTTCAAGTGTTTCATAGAGTCTTTTCAGTATGTGCATGCAAGTTTGTTCCACCCCCTTCAAAGGCTACTTTCTGGACTCAATGTCAGCTGCTGGTTGAGCATCTCCCTCTGGGAATTGCGCAATTCTGGAGGAAACTAGCCTTCCCTCTAGAAATTGTGCAAACCTAGCTGGACACTCAACTAGGCTTCAAAATTTTGCAATTCTCCCTGATAGTCTTCCTCTCAAAAATTGCACAATTCATCCCATGCCAGCTGATCAGCCTAGAAATTGCGCAATTGTGGGCAGAAGTCACATGATTATCCTTGAAATTATGCAATCCCTCTAGGACGGCTAGCCCAGCAGCTAGCAAAAATTCCGCAAATCCAACCAAGCAGCCTGTTGGGCTCAGAAATTGCGCAATACAGTAAGACAAGCTTCCTTGAGAAAATTGCGAGGTCTGACCGAGGAAATCTCCTCAAGCAAAAAATTGCACAGTCTTGGGAGAAAGTCACCTATTCCTCTCAAAAGTTGCGCAATCCCTCTGGGACAACCATCTCTTCTCAACCCAGAAATTGTGTAGATTTTCATCCCAGGCTCGTAGACCGATGCATGTGCCTTCAGGTTGACCGGTTCCCTCCAGGACTAAGAAAAACAGATTTGCATGCATGGAATTCTTTTCCCAAGGTTGAATGCAAAGGCATCCCTTGATTTAGGGATCTATTTTTAGCATATAGAGGTTATATGCAAGGATCATTTTAGAAACCTCCCACCAAGTGTCATTTCTCCTAGATTTTTGGTATGAACATCACAACCTCGATTTTATTAAAACTCAGTAGTTGGATGTTGCAAAGATCATTCCTCACATTGAACTTGTAGCTCTAACATCCCACATTGCATCTAGGATTCATCGACACATTCAGCTCAGTTATTTCAGGGTAAGCCTGCTCTTCATGTCTCTCTCAACGTTTTTGTCATTTTTTGTGTTTTGCTTTATGTGAGTGTTTTCTACTTTATTTTAGTGAGTTCTTGTTGTCGTCTTGATGTATGTTAGCTTGTACAAGCACCATTTTTCTTTTCATTCGCATCTCACTGTTGTGGCATGCATGACACTATTTTTGCACCAACAGTCACCGTTGCGACAACTCGCTTCACTCACTTGCATGTTGTCCCGTTTTCTAAATCTTGCACTTACTATTTGAATGAATAATCATTTACTCTTGTTTGCACTCATCTCAGCATGCATTCAATGATCCAAGGTCCGAGTGTTAAGAAGGACACTTCCAAGACCTTTTACTTTCATGATGTGTTAAATTTCATTTTTAAAAGAACATTAATGAATACATCTACATGTTGTAAAGAAGAGGAACAAGACAATCATCAGCACATGAAAACATAAGCCGTTGATAATGGGGCTCGTCCAGGAGGGACTACGTCTCCAGGCCATGGTTTCAAGATGGTGTAGGCCGCTGCATTAGGTGTTGTCAATAGTGATGATGTACATAAGATATGATGTCGCTATCATACAAGGAAAGTTCCCTCATGCAGGCGTGGCTCCAAGAGATGTTCCACTATATGAACTCTCAGTCAAAAGACTCCTATTAGTATGGTATAAAAATCATGCATGATGAGCATCCTGCCAACATGGCATAAAAGGGAACTCAAAACAAACATGCATGGTGACACATGAGTATCCCATCAACATACAACAAAGGGATCTCAAAACACAACATGATAAATCATGACAACAAGTACATCACATAGGAGATTCTGCATCACATCAAGAAAGAGTCATAAAAATGAGTAAGAAACAAGACCCCACATCAAACATCATCAAGGACCTGTGCAGCACAATGCATGGAAAAAGAAGTACATCAACAATGCATATACCTCACAACCAAGGGCCATATGAATAAGTGGATGTCAAACTATTGAAGTTGTTCAGACCATTGATCTCACGGCATCAGTCGCATGACTGCTCACACATATATGTTGACACCTACTCTCCACTTAGAAAATTGGTTGAAGAATAGAATGAGAGAATGAGAAATCTGAACACACCATTAGATTTGTGGCATTGAATAGTGCCAAATCAACTGTCCAAAATCTAAGTTCTAAGAAGTTGAGAATCTGGGGATCAAGGAATATTTTAGATTCCCCCTAGATTCCTCAAAGATTTTTCTCCATGGGTGGACTGGAAATCTACAACTCCAAAGACGAATCTGACTTTGCCATTGTGATCCTTGCGGAAAACCATGAAAAACGACTGTAAAATTGACTATATTTCGACATGGAGAAAAATTACATCCTCAGGAAAATTGCAAGGATCATGGTTCTGCTCCCTCATTTTGCAGCAATCATGGTTCCACCCTCCTACTGAAATGATCAAAAAATGTAGAACTCTGATGGAGACACAAATATCACCAATCAATTTGTGGCGTCGAGAAGTGCTAAAACCATATAAAATTTGTCAAAATCTAGCAAAGTGAAAAATGCTTCCTTGAACTGCATGCCAAGATTCTGCCTCCTTTGTCTCGAAATTCATGCCTACTCTTGGTTCCTCCATCTAGGTGCAAAAAAGAATGAAGGTTTACATATAGTTTGGTGGGAAAAATAAACAAGAAAGTAGTTTGGGTGTGTTGGTTAAGTTTAAAAATTTGTTGAGGAGGGGTTAGAGGATCAAAACCCACCCCTCCTAAATTTACCATTTTATATGTTGTTGTTTTTTTTAAACAAAAATGAATTTAAGGGGGGGTCGGGTTCTCATTGGGCGGCCCGCCCCCATAACTCCCACACTTAACGTTCTGTTGACTATATAATGGTTGGCGCAACAAAGTTTTTGTCGTATTATATGCGGCCACCCAATCGTGGGCCGACCACGTGGCCGAGTGGGTTCAGCCCCCGCTAGCTCCTTTACCCAATTTCTAGCTTCGTTGTTTGTTAGCACAATCGGTGGAGACTGTTGGGGTGTGGGAGAGGTCCACCGAAGGTGGCCCGTGCCGACCCCATTTATATAACATAAATGGTTGTGTATGGTGGTGTGGAGGGCTTGATGGGGTGATGGCCACTGAGCCATGTGAAATATGTTTGTAAGGTTTGAGGTTAGGCTGGCGGGAGTCATGGCCCATTGACCTTATAAAAAAAAAATTGTCATGTAGTTTTTTGGGGTGGTGGGGGTGGTTTCCCGCCACCTCATTTATAATTTTTTTTGGATTTTCAAAAAGGGGGTAATTTTCAAAGTTTTAGAAAATAAGGGATATTGCACAAATTAAAAAGGTTGCAATTTCGACCAATTTCGGGAGCTAGGTTTCATGCCTTGGGGTTGATCAAATTGTAGGACACTTAAACTTGGCCCACGGCCCAAATTTGACCAAAATTTCAACTAGCTCGTTCTCCCTCATACGAGCTTGGATTGATGAACCGTTCGCACTTGCACAATCAAGACGACGTGATCTACGCTCTGGTCCTGAGTTGACATCATTATGAATGCTTTCATTTTCGAGCATTCATAAACCCTCTTTGTCCTATGTTTCTCTGGAGCCACCTGGATCATTCAAACTTCTCATGTTTTTAGTCATCCATTAACCAGTCTAGGCTACCTTGGCTTGGCCTGTGCCTTGGCGACGACGAGATCTACGCTCTGGTCCTGGGTTGACATCATTTTGAATGCTTTCATTTTCGAGCATTCATAAACCCTCTTTGTCCTATGTGTCTCTGGAGCCACCTGGATCATTCAGACTTCTCATGTTTTTAGTCATCCATCAGCCAGTCTAGGCTACCTTGGCTTGGCCCGTGCCTTGGCCCGGCTCGTTCCTTGCCCAGCTAGCACTGCATATTTCTAGAAGCGAAGGGTCTTCCTTCCCTTCAAAAATTGAGCAAGTCTGACCCAGCATTGACCTCCAGGATTTCATTGCACAATTCTTGGAGGAAGTGTCCTACTAACCCCAAAAACTGCACAATGCAGTTTGCTGGTTGCATGTCACTGCTGACTGAGATTATGCATTGCATAGTTTCAGTCCTCAGTAGGCCAGGCAAGACTTTCCATTATGAAATTTCAGTAGTCAGTCAGCCTCCTGACAACCCAAACTATTCCTTGTGCAGTTTTCGTAGTCATTCTCTCGACCTCTCGGCATAAATTATGCAACCTTCACAATTAATCACACAGGTATGTTGCAAGTCAATCCTCAAGTTTGTTTTGGTTTTTTACTGATAGATTACTTTCCATGAGTGTTTTTATGTCTCTAGGAATCACAAGTGTTTGTCTATCTCTCAGCAGCACAAGTATAATGGCCTTCAAGAGAGCAGAGTCAAAGGACACCATTGAGAGCACAATAGGGGTTGCAGCCAAGCAAGTGTCTATGAGCTTGCCTACCTATGAAGACATCAAGTTCTTAGTAGAAAAGGAAATCAATATAATATGGCAGCAACATCACAGCGAGAGTCACCATCAACAACAGCAGAAGGCAGCACACCTGCACATGAGGAATGCAAGAGGAAGGTTGTTGACAACAGAGAGGCAAAGCAAAGCTGCAAGTTCAAAGCAGATCCACTCATGACAGAAACAGTTTTGGATATTGAGGCTATGAGGTGATGGCGCGACATGGAGATCGTGTAAAGGCCAAGAGAGAAACAAAGAAGGAGTTGCATGTGTTGAAGCAACAACTCAAGGAAGAATAGGGGTTTCGTAGATGAGAGAATGAGTTGCAGAAGGAACAGGTACAACAGGGGGTGCAACATGCATAGACGGATGAAACTGTGCCCATACAAGCTATAGATCAATCCCAATAGTTGTCATGGAGCAGACAAGGTGAGCATGTTTGTTGATGGCATGCAAGGAAATTCAGCAGCATGCATGTAATTGTGTGCATGCATGCAATCCCACCCATTTCGTACACTCACCGAGGCAAAGACATGAAGCAATTTTGACTGTAGTTGAACATGTATTTTGACAAGTTGATGGGCATGGTCACCATCACACACTCAAAGATCAGCACAGACATCATGCATCAGTGTGTCATTGGTCCAACTGCACTCAAGACAGTGATACACATATTATCAGATGAGTTGGATAGAGGAGCCATATCATTGTACCTAGATGCAATGGAGGAAAGAGTTCGCTTTTAGTACGATGTCACCATTGAGTGCACAAACACCATCACGGATGACCAAACTTGGTATCAATTCATCAACATTTACCATCACAAGGATTTCAAAGAGTTGGTCTCACCACAATAGTCTGAGTGTTAGTGATGTCTTGCATGGCTTTCTAAAGCCATTTTGTCTCACATGGGTACATGTGCATATTGTATGAAACATCTTGTCAAGTCAAAGGTCAAGTGTCAATAGTTGAATGTAATAGTCATAGACTAATTGAATATTCATGAGGATAGACGAATGGTGACAAAGGGGAATGTCAAGGGTCAACCCACCCTTTTCTATAAATAGTCCTTCATAACTCATTGTAGGGGCTTTGGTTAGCCAAGCTTCCAATTGGAGTATATTAGAAAAGGCTTGGACAATATTGTAATGATCCTTGGCTTCTCCACTACACAAAGCTAGTATATCTCTTTGGAGAAGCAAGCGGTTGTGATTGTAACATTCCTATATTGGAACTAGTGGTTGGATATGGATGTATTGTATGACTGGAACTTACACTTCTTAATATAATAGAGCCAGCATGTTTCATTCATATGTCACATTGTATTCCATCTATCTTGTTTACTCTAAATGATATATCTATTTGTTTGCTTATGCATGCATGTATGGACTATTTTGTATAAGTATGTATGAATCTTACTGAAATGTGTTGATTGGTTTAACCATCACTTTGGATTGCTTGCTAACTTTCTTTCTAGCTTGTGATGCATCTTCACTCGTGTGTTCCCTTCCAACTTGCATACTATTATAGGTTTCCAAGGGTCACACTCACCCCACTTTTCGTGTGTTAGAACCGTTCATGCACCTTCCTTAACACACCACAACTGTCACACCCTTGCTTACAATAGGGACATCTTAGTTTCCTCTGTGCAAAACCATGGTCAAGGTGATACTGTATGACCCACTGTTGGGACTCCTACACCAAATTGTCTGAGGTCTAATTGGGACTTCTTACCGGGTAAATCCCCTGACATGTTGGCACATCCAGCATGGTCAACAACGTGTTTATGTTCAATTCATGATATATTTTGACAAGAGAGAGTGATTGCACTAATAAAGAGACAAGGCCCTTTCTATGGTGTATCTAGATCAAGTAGATTGTTGCATAGAATTTAATGAATCCAAGGGAACTATGAAGTGTCGAGCATGTAGCCTCTTGGAACTGATTTCTATGGTATTCTTGGATCGTTTAACCAAATTTTCTCTACTTTTAATTTTATTTTCCATTGAAATCTTATTTGTGAAAAACCATGGCATGATAAAGTCAACACTAATTTTTGTTATTTGTGTTGGGACATCTTGGTTATAATTATGTCTAGTCAAAATCAACTGTTAGAGTGTATCAAGTCATGTAAAATTTTATTGATATATGTCTGGTGGAAAGGATGGGATGCTTGATAATTAGTTTGGCCAACTATTGTCACATGTTTGATTCTATATTGGAACTGGCCATTCCAACATTAGACAATTTTTTTTGCAAGAATGATTGACAACCATATATGATGAATATATGACAATGAAGATTACATCAAAGTATTGTGGTTGGAGCTACATCATAGATTAAAGTATGATGGAAAACAAAGTGAAAGATTGTGTGAGTTAGTGTAAGTTTGTGGGATAGACTCATGAGCATGTTATATTATGAGTCACACATCTCAACTATAAGAAATTCTATGTTCTTTTTTAGTTGTCCTTGAAAGGTCCTTTATAGGTCATTTTGTCACATATGCTCAATAGGGTTTCAACTGGATCAATTACTATCCTTTGACCTCTTTTCATCATCGTTGCACAAATCCCTAAGCATGACTCATTCTAATCCCTAAGATTATGCCTGAAAACACCTTTTCTCAGTCACTTTAAGGACCAAAACACCCTAGACTCTTACTAGATAGTGTCGGCTACCAGGTTTCCCTACTTTGCACATGTGTTGATCACTAGTAGGTTGCTCAACATTTGGTGTGAGTTGATTCTAGAAATTCCAGAAAACAAAAATAATCTTGAAGCTTCCTCTTCCAGAAGCTTCCAAGATCTGTTGTACCCATTTACTTCAAATAAAAGTTTCAAACCCTATCCTATCCTACCTTGTATTTTTCATCCCTTATCCCTTGAGCTTATCCTCCCATCAAGAGTGGATCTCAATCCCAGATTGGAAAAAGGATAATAATTCATGAACTGCATCCTTCACCTATATATTTACTGTCATCCATAGGCAAGGGGTTGGCCTCTCGAGAGTGATTCTACCCTTATGTTGTTGTGAGAGATATATTTCCATGCATTATGGGGATTAGAGTTGCACTTGTGACAAAGAAAGGACAAGTCAAATTGGAGGAGCTCTTTTATAGGATCAAAACCTATTTTTGGTTCTAACTCACTCCATTTCTATTAATGAAAAGAGTTCCTTTTTTCCCTATATATGATGTTATGGTTTCATGTATTTCAATACCATGTTTATATATTGAATAAAGGGATTAGATGATGCTACATAGATTTTGTGGATCCTTGGCTTATGTTATTTGACTGTGAAGGTTCTAATTATAGTGATCAAAGCTAGGGCTGGACCATTCAAGCCAAAGAAGGAGAAAAGCATATGAAAAATTCCAGGTAGGCTTCATACCATTATCTATTTAATTTAAGGAAAACATTAGTCCTTTTGTCTTTCTATTGTTCTAGGTTAGTACACCAGGCCTAAGGAAGATGCGTCTGTCTGCAGTAGTAGATTTTGCATAACAAGTTTGTAATAAGGAATTTAGACTTCTGTGATCTATAACATTGTTTAGATAATCTTCGGCAAAATCACATAATCAATCTTTTTGTCGACGTGTTTCGAACCAACCAGTGTGGTTCATCGTTAGGACAAGTTGAAGAACTAATCTGGCTTAGCTTGATTAAATAGAGTGTGCAGAGACTCCAACGGCTATATTGCAACGGCTAATTTTGGCCTGATGATCATAGTCAAACCCCTAATTTTATTATTAATAGAAGCATATAATTCATTATTATTCGTTAATTGAATAATATAATAAATTTATTGTTTAAAAATAATGGTCATTAATAAATTATATCTTCATATTTATTAAATAACCTATATTTATTATTATTCCCAAATTATTTAAATACAAATAAATAGTATTAAATTATTATTATTGTTAGAATTTAGTTACAATAGGTAACTGTGTATTTATTTATTAATAATTGTTTAAATCTAAGGGTCCAATGGTAATACTAGATATAATGGTCATTAATGGTAAACTAAATATAATGGTCATTAATAAATTATATCTTCATATAACCTATATTTATTATTATTCCCAAATTATATTTAAAAATAAATAGTATTAAATTACTATTATTCTTAGAATTTAGTTACAATAGGTAACTGTGTATTTATTTAATAATAATTGTTTAAATCTAAGGGTCCAATGGTAAACTAGATCTTCTCTAAAATAAATCATTTTTATTAATTATTTAACTGTAATGGCCCAATCGAAATTAAAATAATAAGTTCTATACGATAATTATGTTTATTAAATAATCTATATTTACTTAATAATTTATAATTCTAATATTATTAAAAAATAATAAATAGTATTCTAGTAAAATCATTATTATGAAAATACCATAATTAAAGTACATGTATATCCATTAACTCAATGTTATTGGTATATCATAAATTTCTAATAATTTCTTGTTTATCATTTAAACCTAAGGGTCATTTGGTAAAACTAGATAATTAATTTAGTAATTTATATTCATTAAACAATCAATATTTATTTACTAAAATTTTTATTAAAATTAACTATGTTATTACTCATAAGGTTTAAAAAGGGGGTCTTTATTAATACAATATATAGGAAATCAGTTAAAGGTAAATTTCAAGGTGTAGTAGAATTAAATATCAATGCAAAAAATCTAATCTAATTTTAAATGACCCCTGGGATAAGGTTAATACAATAATTAGCCCGAAATTACTTAATAACATATTAATAACTCATGCACTCCATAATAATATGACAAACCCGCCAAAAACAGAACTTGAGGAGAGGGAAGACAGAAACCCTAAGACCTAACAAAAAGGGAATGAGGAGGCTAGGAAGACAAGGCTGGGACCCAGCAACTGCTAATCTTCCAGCCATCATCCCTATTATTATGTACATGAAGTCATGTTATTAGCCTTATAAGGCATGTGTACCCCCATAAATTTTTTTGTAATATTAAAACCGCTTTGGAAGTGCAAGTTTGTTGTAAGCCAGAAACTACTTGTGAGATTGAAGTGGACATGGATTCTTGTACCATGATTTAAGGTCAGCTAACAAAACCATGGGCATGGTTTAGGGTTAGTTGACAGAACCCTGGGCATGGTTTAGGTTAAGTTGATAAAACCCAGAGCATTGTTATGGGTAATCCAAGAAAACCAATGATGACGATGATGGAGGGGGATTTGTAGGTACAGGTACAGGTATGCATATAATGGTTGACTAAATCATGTACACAAAGGAAATCCTAGTAGTCTGGCGGTTGCAGCGGTTGGTACTTAGGAATTATGATATATTGTTGTTCCTTTATATGGACGTCATCATATTCTTCTTTTTTTTTATCATGTTTGTAAACACCAGGACCACAACTAGATTTTGTTGAATAAGATAGATACCAGTAGTCATTAAGGGGATGACCTGGAAAAATATAATTCCTACTTGTATTTGTTGTTATTCATTCTATGTGTAAGAGTTTGTTCCTAATGTTCAAGAATTTTTGAGATCTAGATGTTTCCTAGATTGGTGTGTGGTTGAGATATTCTCTTAACAAAGTGATTGTGTGTCCAAGATTTTCTACCTATCTTGAGGAAACACTACATGTATTTATCTATAACATTATTTGATTAATGCAAAGTGTGATATTTTGCAATTTAATTTAATAGGGTATAAATAAACTTTCCAGAGTTTAAATTACATTCAAAAACATGGATTTGCAATTTAATACAATGGCCATTCAGATGAATTATTGAAACCATGCACAAACTAGAGGGTATTTTTGTATTTCTCTTGAGTCTTTCCACCATGATTGTAATTTAAGGGGTTTTAAATGAGCACATCAACCCAAGTGTATTTAATGATGAAAATACATTTACCACTCAAATGTCATTTTATTAACATGCAGTAAAGGATAAATTCACATTCCAGACTTTAAATTGCATTTGAAAAACATGCATTTGCAGTTTAATACAATGACCCTTCAGATGATTGAAAGCTTAATTATTTTTAAGATATGCTCATTGCATGGAAAGCTAAAGGGATGAATAATCAGGAAAATAAGCAATCATGTATGCCATATGATCATAGTGACGTGCATTCCTTATAAGTGGAAAATATTGTGTCTAGAAACCTTTCATGAGGTGACTAATATTTCTTCTAAGTGGAAAATCTTGTGTCCAACAACCTTTCATGAGGTAACTAATTCAGTCCATTTGGGATAACTTACAACTTTTAAATCATAGTCGGTTTCCATGAAAGAAATGGTTGTTTCTTTCCCTCCTTGTTGGATTGGGTGTATATATGTATGCTTGATGACGGACCCTGGTAATGGAAAATATCTTATGTGATTTCTAGTTAAAAATAAAGAATGGGAAAGAAAAATGATAAAGAGGGGAATGAGAGACAAATAGATTTGACTATTATTAAATGAGTATCTACACATAGTTCATTTGCAATTATTACAGATGGGTATGTACATCATCCTTACAACATACAACACAATACATATCATATTGTCCATATGAAGTCAAAAAGCATCTCTTCCAAATAGTGCCAAGGATCTTAAGGATTCTATATTTGAACTCTCAAGCACAATCCCAGAGCGTGAAAGAGACTTGCAAGAAAATGGAAAGTGGGAAAGAACAACCCTAATTGGGTACAGATAATCTCAATTTCTCTATGTATATGACCTTTGAAATATGCTAGCACAAAAGTGAAATTGTACTCATCAACACCTCATCTTTCCAGTTTCTAATAATATGTTCTCATATATTTGTTTTAAAGGCCAAAAAATTGCATTAATATGATCCTTTTAGATGCAGGTAAACATTATTGCATAAAGAAAACACAATAGTATAAATTGAGAAATAAAATTTAAAATTGTTAAATTCAAAGTGTCATGTGTTAGGAAATCAGTTTGAACATCCCCAAAACCTATCTTGATCCATCATTTATTTGACCTAGCTACTTCATTTCACCTAGAGGTTTGTTAAAGACTATTCTAGTACATTTTGCAAACTCCTTGGAGAGCCATTTGGCTAGCATCCCCTTAGTCATCTAACCTCTAAGTCTTGTTGGGTAAGCCTCCGTCATGGGGATAACATTTTCCCACAAAACAAGAACAGATTTTGCTACTAAGGTGATAGTGGTTGGGTCATATTGTTGTTGGGGATCTAGTGTGACCTAGTGCTAGGGTGCTATATTTTGTAGTAACAAGCCCCACATCTAAGTTTTAAATTTATAAATGATAACACAAAACAAAAGTAGAAAAACAATATATATATATATATATATATATATATATATATATATATATATATATAGATATATATATATATATATATATATATATAGATATATATCTATATATATATATATATATATATATATATATATATATATCTATATATATATATCTATATATCTATATATATATATATATATATATATATATATATATATATATATATATATATATATATATATATATATATATATATATATGTTGAGAATTTAAAGGAAAAAATGATTTGACCTTACCTCCATGCTGATAGATAGAGAAAATCATTTCTAAATCACTATAGCGTTTGTAGCTTTATATTTCTTCTTAAAATAATTAGCGAGGGGGAAATGGCATTCAAAAATCCCAAGTTTCAAGAGGAGAACCCACAAGCACATTTTTTAAAAAAATGTACCCTCACACTGGAAAAACATTTCGTAGTGTGTTTCACAAAGTTCACAAAAAGGGAAGCGTAGTGAAACATTTTGCCAAGAAACCCCCATCTCGATGGCATGGGGAGTGTATGCCCTTGTAACACTAAAAATTATTTTATCTCTATATTTTATTGTCACTCTTGTTTACCTACTTTATTTTTCATAATGTAACTATTCCTAATCCACAATAGATTCTTTGATTTGTAAATTAAATGGTTTTGGGCATCATATGTAGCAATCTAGGGCTAAAAGATGAAAGGAAAATCATGGAGGACAAGCTAGTGGATTATATGGAGGATGAAGAAGATTTTTTTCAACTTTAGACAACAACAGTCCTTAGACCTCTCTCAGTTCTTAGAAACAAATTACCATAAGGTGAAAAACCCAAAAACAAAGGCACAGATCTTAATGTGATAGAAAGGAAAGGACTGTATTCCATATCTCGCATGATATAAATGGGAATAATTCATTGAGGAATCCTATCCTGGAATGCTCAGTTGAAAAGGTGAATGGCATGATAAATAACCAAGTGTGGTAGGAGCCCTTATGGCTTGCAAAGGTAGGTGGATGTTTCCACAATTTTGAGAGCTAAAGTTTCATAGTGATAAATCTAAGGTCTTTGGTGGGATATACTTGGATGAATGAATTGGATGAGGAGAATCATTCTAAAGGAAGGTCAATCTAGCGAAGAAATGCAAGGAAGAAAACCCACAAGAAGACTAAATTCAAAAGAGACAAATTAAGGTTATACAATAGTGAGGATGTTGGAATCAAAGCTATTGTAACATTAATTCATAGAGCCATAACAGGAAGATTTAAGAAAGCATGTGACAAAAGTATCATTTCACAAGAGGATTTAACATGTGTGGTCCAAAAACCTTGGTTACTTGTCAGACTTCCACATTTTAGTTCAAAGTTGGTTGGCATTCAAATTTTGGTCTAGGGAAGACATAGAGAAGATATTGTCTTAAAATATGGAGTTGGAAGCCATCTTATATGGATATTAAAGATGGGAACTTGGTTTTGGCCCACGAAAGGAGGTGATATAAATGAAAGTAGTCAAAGTGAAGATGCCAGGGCTACTGATGGAATTATAGAATATTGATATCTTGAATGTTGTGGGAGGAAGATTTGGGAAATTTATAGACATAGAGGAATTTTGGCTTGATGGGCCCTGACCCAGGTTCAGCGTTAGTCAACCAAGCAAATCCCTACACAACTGGCCCTTTCAGCATCATTTTGTGGAGTGTGGACCAAAGTCTCACCTGAAGCAGTATGGGGGGATGCAGGAACCAAGTTTCCACACCCTGAGATGGTCGTGATGTCGATCTACATATCCTAATCCTACCTTCGTGCAGATCGATAAGCTTTCAAGGCTTATCTATGTTCCTTCTCTTCCGTCCTTCAGTACCTCCACGAAGGTACTCGACTAATATTTGTGCAGCCCTAACCAGAGGTCCAGGCACTTATGCACCTCTATAGCTACGTTACTGTATAAGTTCCCAAGTTATCTTAAGTGTTTACCTACTCTATCATGCATTTACAGTTATCTTCGCATAAACCTATATTCTTTCTTGCATTCAATTAGCAGACATAATCAAATACATTTGTGCATCAAATAAGCATTATAATGTAAAACTAGATCGTAATATAATATAATCAAATGCATTAAACAAAAACAAAATACAAATTGATTGCATAATACTTTACTTTATTGATATCTCAAGTTCAGTACAGACTCTATACACCCTGCGCACACAACTGCAGGGGTCCGTGCAGTCAACTGCAGACTTCCACCCTAGGCCTCTGCGCACTCAGATACAGAGCCTCTACCTATGCTAAGACCCCAGAATTATTAGAACTTCTTACGCACAAACTCTCATTTTCTTACTTTCCCTTTTTTCCTTTTTTACACTCTTATAAGACTCCATTTTTATACAATCCCATGGTCTGCAGTCCATGGGTAAATCTTTACAGCCGACATGAGACTTTACAAAACAAGGGAGGACAACCCTTTATGACTCTTGACATCTTCATGCTCTGCAAGCATAAAATGTAGATACTTTACATCTTTATTACAAAATTTGGGCTTTTTTCCCCAAAACATGGGCTTTTAGCCCTAAAATTGACTCTTGGGGGAACCTATTCCCAACAGGCCCCCAACACAAACATGGTGACTCGCCCTCGATTCACTCTGTGGGCATGGAGATCTTAGCACAAAAACCCCCTAGTTGGACTTGTACGACTACTACCTCGGCAATGCACTGCCCGGTTGCCTGCTTTATCTCCTCGACCAATTGCTCTGTTGGTGGCTCTGCACTGTTAGCTTGAAGCTTCTGCTAAGTCTCTTGCAGACTAGCTAGCTTACCTTCAATGGATGTCATGATCAAGTAGGCCTCGTCCAACCAAGGCTTCAATCATGCCTTCAACACTACCTGTTTCTGTTGAGTTGCGTCTACCTGTTCCTTCAATGCCTTGGCCTCCTACAACTTTGCAAGTCTGTGTGTGATGGCGACAGTACGTGTTGTCCCTTTTACCCCATTGTAATGTTGTTGTAGCTCTCATGCCTCTGTTTCTAGCCACTACATGGTAGGGTCTTATTGTAGGTTGGCTAGCACTTCGAACGACTGTTCAAAAAGCATTATGTAGTCTGCCACTACACTTTCTACTACCACTATTGCCTCTGTTATAGCAATCACACACTTCTCCTTGACTTCTAGTGGAGTCAAAGGTTGGGCCTTCAACTGAAACTTTGCAATTTGAAGGTTCAGCACCAGCTGAACCTTTGCCAACTCTGTGCAGGCGTAGTGCACTCTCATAGCGAGTTTTCGAACACGCACATATACCCACTCATCCTTAGGAATGGCCAACTCTGGGACCATTCGGCATGCTTCCTCCATCACCTTAATCATGCACTAATTCGTGTCAGTGAGTTTCATCATGGAGGCGATGGTAGATTCTCGCTACACACCCATCTGAGTATTGTTGATATTCTGTTCGATGATCACCTGCAAAGCATGCTGTTTGTGAGCCCTTAGTACTACGATCACCCCATCTTACAGCAGGTGGAGCGCCTTGCTAGGAAGCACTTCCATGTTTAGCATAATCCCTTGAGGGCATTGACAGCGATCCTATTAGCTTCGGTCTCTTTTTTCAATTCTCCATCTCACAACACTATGGTTCAAGAGTTTCTCACACACAACATCCCAGTGGCTTCTAAAGTACCAATGGCCAAACTAGTGGATATTGCGCTGGTCTATGATTCCTAGATCTATAGTTCTCACAGATCCACCTAAATGGACTCCAACGCCTGTTGTTGCTGCTGCTCAAACAGCTGTAGTAGTTTTGCAGTGGCATCCCACACTGTATCTCCAATGTCATTCAGATCCATGGAAAATTTTAGGGGCTAATGTTCGCCCAGTGGGCTAATTTTCCATGATTTTTCCAAACAATTATTTGCCAATTTCCAATTTTTATAAAAGATGATTCGCCCAAATTTTAGAATATAAAATTATTTTATCTTAAAAATCGCCAACATTATATAGAGACTATATATAAAATCATTATAAATTTGAATAATTTTGCAAATATATCATTAAAAAATTTATAGTTTGCATATTAGGGATTAGTGAGATTCGCCAATGTTTTTAAACTTCAAGAAAATTTTCCATCCTTAAAATTTTCCTTGTTCAGATCCCACTCTATTAGGGTGATCAGATCCACGGATGCCTTGTTGGCCTTGAACTTCTTCCGCAGCCCTACTTTTACTTGTCCCCTTGGATGCTTGATATGGAATAAAGGTGTCTGTGGGTCCACTCCTCCTTGCTCTGTGTGATTGTCCTATTCTTCCTCTGCCTTTGGGGAGGGTGACTTCCCTTTGTCAGAGTCATGCTCCTCTCCTCCTGCCTATTTGCATGTCTCCTACGTGGCAATGTGGTCTACCTTAACCTTATCCTCAGCCTCCTTTCTCCTTTTCTTAGCGAACTTCTCCATCTTAACCTTGGTTTCTTCCTTCTTCCGCTGCGTAGTTGTCTTGCTAGATCACGCAGTCAAGTCTGAGGCAGTGTGCCATTATGTCAGCTAGATGTCAATGACCACTTGAATTGCATTATCTATCGCTAAGTAGGGAAAGTCGTGCCACTTCTGCCTAGGGTCCTTCCACACCCTTATTGATACGTGGCGAAAATCAGCCTTGAAATCTGGGTATGCCTGCAATTTATCAAAGATATTAGGTGACAACCATAGCTTGTGGTTGATGGCCATGTGCACATTCATATCCATCAAGATCCAAAAGATATTGTTGTCCTTGATCCGCTGAGGATCCTTAGTCACCCACACTGAGGCGTACTTCATGGCCTCAGGTAGGTCTAGCACGATTGAGGGAAATTGATTGTCTTTTGGTAGCTCCCAGGCTACCAGCATGATGGACAGAGAGAACCATGCATAGTGGAAGGTCTTGCTGAGATCATGTGCCTCATAGCAGTTTTCAAGGAACTCGTCGTAGAGGTAGTGCACCCAATTAAACTGAACCCCCTCCGCACATTGGGCCGTTAGAGCCATGACGAGCATTGATACTTCATCGAAGCAACACTTCCACATGACCTTCCCTGCCAAAATTTGTGTGGCCACTTTGACCGCAGGGTCGGAAATGCTTGTAATAGCATAGCCACACGGCTTCTTTACTAATCCGAACTTCTTCTTCATGGCCTCCGCAAGGGTCTACTCACTCACCTTTCCACCAAACATCATGGCCGGATTCTCCCCTGAGTATGGCATCCTCATGATACTATATATTAGTCTATCAGTAATGGGTATTAGCTCCTCTAGCCACAAACACCCATTATGTACCAAGCACAATAGTTGCTTGAATACCAGCAAGGTAATGGGTGTGCGATTGTAATGCAACACCCATAGCAGGTTGAGCAGGCCTGCCTAATCCACGCCTTTGAGCCACTTCTACGATTCGAACGCGGTCATCCCGGTGGTCTTATGGAAAACACGGCGCATTAGTTGGTTTATCACCAAGTGAGGGAATCGCTCGGTGTCATCTAAGTCTAAGTCCTCCAATTTCAACAGCGGAATCAACCCCAAGCGCAGTCCTTAAAAAACAATTTGGTCTGGTAGAAGAGGTGTGTACAAGGTGACCTTGCTCTTGTCAATGTCCTTAGGCACCTTGGCCTTGCCCCTGCACAGAAGGACATATTCAAGCAATTTAGTAATGGGATCATACCCCTCAATTTCAACATCCTTCCTTTCCAACCTAAGCTCCTCATTGTCCATTGGGATATCCTCAATTTTTTCCTCCTTAGGTTCTAGTTTAATTGTTTTTCCCTTTTCTTATGCGCTGGGATTGTCCTTCGGTAGGCTTTTCCTAGGTGATGCATGCACCAACTGCGATGTCGCGGCCTTCTTGTCTTTCTTGCTTTTCGCACTCTCTTGCATTGAGTTAGGCCTTGGTCTAGGCAACGGTGGTGAATTGGGGACTTCAACTAGTATCTCTGCAATCTCTGGAGAAGCTCCCTCTGCTTCCATAACAACCTCTGGCATGGCCCCTTCGGTTGTCACTACTTCCCTAATATCTATGGTTTTTGTCGGTATCGACATGACGCTATTCAACAGTTCTTGTGTCTCCTTTGGTAATTGTTTAAATGTTGAACTCACTATCATAGCTTCAAAGAATTCACGGTTCATACACACCTAAGAGCTCAACAACTCAATGCTCAAAATTCCAAGAGTTCTTCATTAGGAAGCCAAATTTAATTTATAGGCCATTTTGAATTCAAACTGGACCGTTCCCACAAAATCGGTTCATTAATGCTAGATTGGCGACATATTTTTAAGGATCTCACCCATAAATTTCATCGTAAATTCCGCACTCCATTTGGCCATTTTTTCATCGTCAAATCATGAACAGTGACATTAAGAGTCACTTTCCCGCTGACCTGTGCAATTTTTCCCTAGGTAGCGCACCCTTCTGTGTGTTTGTGTGGTCTTTGTGACATTTCCTCATTCCAGGCAGTGTAGTTTATAGTCCCGAACCTTCTTTCAGTTGCCTGGAGCACTAATACTATGCTACCTTCATATAGCCACCTAGCCAGATCACTAGTGTATGGATTCAATGGGCTACCATTCACCTTTCCTGGGAAGGGATCCCCATTTAACTTAACCAACTGAACTGCTCCACCGTTGGTAATCTCTTTCATGACATAGGGCCCCAACCAATGCATCCTAAATTTCCCTGGAAATTTATCAAACTTGCTATCATATAATAAAACCATATCATTTACTTGAAGGTGCGTAGTTTAATGTGTCAACCATGCCATGCCTTTTCATGCTCCTTTTGAACTTGTTGATGAAATCCAGCTGGAAATCGGTCTTCATCAAGCTCTGCTAGCTGTGCGAGCCTCTCCTCCAAGGCTCTGCTGTCTGCCATTCTTATGATTGTTGCTATGCATAGACTAGGTATAATGTATTCCATTAGCATCACAGCTTCTATGCCATACACGAGTCTGAAAGGCGTTTTCCTAGTCAACTTCTTGCAAGTCATTCTATAGGCCCATAACACCATTAGCACACACACATCCCAGTCACTTCTCTGAGCATTGTAGACCTTTTCCAGTCCATTATCCAGTATCTTATTGAAGGCTTCCATCGTCCCAATGGCCTATGGGTGATAAGGTGTGCTCTTCTGATTATACACCTGAAATTCTTCTGTCAATGCGTTGATTGTTTCATTAAGAAAGTATGTACTGTGATCGCTCATCAATATGTTTGGACAAAAAAATCTTGTCAATAAGTATTCAAAAAGAAAATTCATTGTTTTCGTGCCTATTCAGTCCTTCATAGGCTGCACCTCTGCCCACCTGGTCAAGTACTCAATCGCAGTGATGATGTACCGCACACTTGTCTTCCTTCCCTAAGGCTGAATTGGGCCCACAAAGTCGATTGCCCATTTCTCAAACGATTGTAATGTCACATGCGGCATCAAAATTAGTTCATCCCTCTGTGATGGCCTGTTAGTCCTTTGACATGTGTCATAGGCCCTATAATATGCTTTCGCATCATTATACAGAGTTGGCCACCATAACCTAGCACACAGAACCTTATGCACTGTTGTTTTTCCTGCATAATGTCCTCCTGCAGCTCCTCCATGAGCCTCCGCGAGGATAATGCTTCGCTCAAAGTTAGGTGCATAATTTCACAATATCTCATCTGACCTCATTTTGTACAAGTGTCCTGCAATGACAGAGAAGTCTATTGCACACACTACTAACTCCTTCTTCTGCTAACTTGTATACCCTTATAGAGTAGTCCCCATTATCAGAAAATGTATGGTATCTTCAAAGTGACTGTCCATGACATGCACTGCAAAGAGTTGCACATCAGGTAGTCCTTCCTCCAAATTAGTGGGCTCCTCTCCCATTTCAATGCATGACAGATGATCTGGTCTCACGTTCACTACAAGAAAAAAGGTCATTGGTGAGGGTCATGCTTGTGACGTACCTTTGAGGTCTGTCACCAATGTGACATATGGTGACGGTCTTTAAAAAAGTGTTTTTGTAAGTGTATATAGTGATGTTCCTTTAAGGTTTGTCACCAAAGCCATTTTCAATGACCCTTTTGGCTAGGGTCGTGAAAGGCTTGTCACTAATTCTCTCTTTGGTGACACTTTTGGTGAGGGTCGTTAAATGCCCATCACTAATTCTCTCTTTGGTGACACTTCTAGTGTCAATATTTTATTGACTGTCACCAATGATATTTTTGGTTACTTTTGGTGATGGTCAATAAAGTTTTGCCTTCATTGATCATTCCAATGAGTTTTTTAAGACACTTCATGCCTGTGACGGACCTTTAAGGTCTGTCACCAATGTCACATATGGTGACTGTCTTTAAAAATTCATTGTTGTAAGTGTATATAGTGATGGTTCTTTAAGGTTTGTTACCAAATCCATTTTCAATGACACTTTTGGTGAGAGTCATTAAAGGCCCATCACTAATTTTCTCTTTGGTGACACTTTTGGTGAGGGTCACTAAAGGCCCATCACTATTTCTCTTTTTCGTGACACTTCTAGTGACAATATTTTATTAACCCTCACCAATGCTCTTTTTGGTTACTTTTGGTGACGGTCAAAAAATGTTCATCATCATTGATCATTCCAATGAGTTTTTAATGAAGTTATGTACTTGTTACTATATTTTTTGTCAAATGATAACGATTTAAGACCATTGTTGTGGAGTCATTTTTATTATGTGTCCAAGGTCATAGTGGTTATAATAGTCAGTCAATTTGTTAAGAATTAATTAGTGTGTATCATTTCCCTCAAGTCATAAGAATATAGTTTTCCTATGAGTCAACACGTGATTCATCTCTATTAGGTTTATTATCTAGCAAATTTCCTTTAAATAAAGTTCCACTAGTGTGAGTAGGAACTATATTATTTAATACATAATCAAGCTCTATAAATTCTATTAATCAGAGAGACATAGCACTCCTCAACACTCATGTCACACCTTAACATACTTTGGAATAGTACACTAACATTCCTTGGTACCTCGCATGTCTTGGAACATATTTGGACCTATAACATCTTGCCATGAGTAGTGTTAGGGCCTCATATTGTCCCTTTTTGACCATATATTTTTCTATGATACTATCCCTTTCAAACTTATATTTAAAAGCCTTTGTTAAGATTTTGACCCAATTATCTCTAAGGTATGTAATGATTCTTCTCATCACTATAAATTTAGTCATTTAGCATATAATCACGACATCTTCATAGTTAATCTTTGAATTATTAAGTGCTAAACAGTTAAAGGATGATGTACAGTCTGTGATGCTGAAATAGCCAGAAGACTATTTTTGTAGTTGCTGAAATAGCAGGAACGACATGCGGATCACGATGCTGAAATAGTTGAGATCCGCATTCTAAATATGACAGCAGCAAAGGAATTGGTACTGATCACCAAAGAAGCCGTTACACGAGATGTAACGCTTATATCTAAAGATAACATTACTGTAACATCATTTCATTGACAAGGAATTGACTTCGCTATTTTTGTATAATGGGTTAGAACAATGTAAATCTTTTGTAATAGATGTCTCCTCTATATAAAGAGGATACATCTACATTAGAAGGGGGAGGAACAAACTGTGGAAAAAGGCTTAGCTAAAGGAACAGGACTGGAACTCTTTTCTGTAATATGACATATTGATGGATGAATACCGTTTTGTTCTGAGCATCTTTTTCTAGTTCTTGTTTCCTGGGGAATCTTGTGAGAAGGACAGGGCCCACCTTCATCACAATATTCACCCATTACATTTCTACAGTGTGTTAAGTGTGCCTCTTATTCATGCCTTGTTAATAGTACTGTTTGCTGAACATTGTTTATAATACCTTTGCTGAAACTCTATTTCTGATTATTGTTATATGAGTGTTTCACCGGTGATTAAGTTACAGAGTGAAGTGGCAAGGCTGAATTAATCAAAGGCAGGTGCTAGAGATTCCCACTCCAAGGGATAGGGTCCTGACTCTCTGTTACAGCATAGCCATTGTTTTCTTTTGCAGATTGATTCTTTCCATTTCTTTATTAGAATTAAGCATTTTTCTGATAGCCATCTGCAACAGACTGTAATTGCTGTAATGCAGAGTGGAGCTTCAGTTTGTTAATTTAAGGCATGATTTACTTATACTATAACTTCTGTTACTTTTACGCAGTTTCCTTTGACATAACAAGACTTCCCTGGGTTGATAATTAATGTCGCACTTTGTTGTTTAATTCAATAAGCAATTAAAGTGGCCAACATTTTGGCGCCGTTGCCGGGGAAGGAAATTATAGATTTTAAAAGTACTGATGATTTTTTTGTAGGTATGCAGAATGCATGAGAGGACGCAAGAAAACTCATCCTACAGGTGGCAAGGGAAAAGGAAGAGGAGGAAGAAAAACTTTCATCGATGATATTATTTCAAAAGCTGAGACATCCCAGAGGTTAAGCTCTCGAAGGCCACAAACCCAACACTCTTTCCAAACAGACTATCAAACGGAGGAAGTAGTGGGACTTGAAAGGGTTATAGAACCATCAGAATACACTAAGGAACCAGTGGAAGAAGTCAAAGGACCAGTAGAAAATATTGATGAGCCAATAGAGGATACTGAAGTTGAGGAACCAATTCAGGACATTGAAAGTCCAACAGAAAGCACTGAAGACCGGGCAAGCGCATCAGGAAAACAACCAATGGAGGATAACAATGAAGGACCTTTCGGTGGAGGTCGTAGAGGAGAAGGAAGGGGAGAGAATTCTCTCTCCACCCTGGAATTCCCTATTGGGGAACTCCCCAGAGGAACAACTCCTATGAAGAATATCCCACTTTCAACATTACCCAATTTCCATGGTTTATCCTCTGAAGATCCTGACGAGTTTCTTTTTGAATTTGATATATTGTGTAGAAGCTATGACTATGTTAATGCTGCTCAGAAATTGAAGTTGTTTCTAGCTACATTAAAGGGGAATGCACTAAGATGGTTTATGAGCTTGGGAGCTCATGTGATCACGACATGGGACCAGATGAAGGAGAAATTTCTGGCCAAATACCAAGATTATTGTCGGACAAGGGAAAAAGGGAGGAATTATTCAAGATGGTTCAGAAGGAGGATGAAAATCTGGAGGACTTTGTGGAAAGACTCCAGTATAATCTGCAGAGATCTGAACACCCCGATGTAAGTAAAGATATTCTCAAAACAATATTATTGAAAGGGGTAAGAGATGATTGTTTAGATATGTTAAATATGCTTGGTAAAGGAGATATATCCAAAGAATCGTATGACGAAATTGTTAACCTCTGCAAGAGGTGTTCAAGAGGAGCTGAAAATAGATCAAAGAGCAGGGATATTACTTATTCAAGGGTCAAGAAATCAGCTAGTAGTGGAGCAACAAGGGCTGAAATAGGTAATTTACTTGAGGAATTTAAAACTGAAATGTTAAGTTCTTTTGCTTCACAGATTGATACCTTGCAGGTTAAAAAGAAGCAGGCAGAGGCAGAAGCTGCTTTGGCCATCTTCTGCTCTAAATGCATGGAAAAACATCCGTTGAGGGAATGCCCACTGGACAAGGTGCCAATCTGTACCATTTGTTAAAAGGACCACGAAATGCAACAATGCCCCTCTTTACCACGGATAAAGGTAGCGTTACAACCAATGGAGGAAGAAGTTGAAGCAGTTTATCTGTTGGCACAAAGGAGGCAATGGCAACCACGAGGACAAAGTACGAATTATAGTATGCCATTTAATCGTTGGAATAATTATCCTTCTTTTAATCAAGCAAATTACCCACCCTTTAATCAAGCAAATTGCCCACCCTTTAAACAAATGCAATACCCACCCTTTAATTTCCCACCCATGCAGCAAACAAACCCTCCCTTTATAGACCCTACAATGTGGAATCCCTGGCTTCTACAGCAATCCTATTTTAACCAATGGAACCCAAACTAGAGAGCTCAATAGACTCCATTCTCAAATCAATTTCCTCAGCTCCAGCAACAACTTTCTCTTCCGGCAGGTACCCCATCGAATAATTAGACCATGAAGCCTCAGCTTCCTGTAAAACCAAACCCTAACCCAAATAACAATAAATCTGTGCAAGTTATTGACATTCAGAACCTGACTACATCTCCTATGCAATGCAATGATATTCATTTACGATCTGGGAGAGTAGTCGAGCCAATTATAGATGATATTACCTCTTCAGACTCTGAGAAAGAGGAAGTAGAACAGAATAAATCATCTAATAAAATTGTTGAAACAGTCAAGCCATCCTGTAATAAAACTGCTAAAATAGTCAAGCCATCCTCTAATGGAACTACTGAAACAACAGAACCACCATTCCCTGAGTGCTTGGCTCTCACTAAGACGCCTGAGCCATCTGCTTTTAACCTTTTACGGGAATTTGTTGTTGGGAAAAGTATCTATTTAGAACACCCCTATCCCACTCTAAGGTGTGACAGTGCCTTAGCAACAAACAAGGAAAACTACTTGTGTATTCTTCTTTATGAAATGTAAGCGAAGAGGAAGGATAAACTAACCTGTGTCTTGCGCTAGTTTGTTGATCCAATCGCTCCTCTCTTCAATGGCTTCCAGCTCCCTGCTCCCTTACCGGCCCAGCTTCACCAAATTCCTGCAAGATCATAGAGGAGAGAAACTACACGAAGATATAGATTTACATTCATAAAAATCTTAGGATCAGATTAAGCTAAACATGCAAATATAACAAAACATCACTGATACACAAGCATGTAGAAGAAACTCAAATAGTTTTATTAATGCAATAAGAAGATCCAGGAGGAGATACAACCAAGTGAGTCCCGATCTAGAATCTACCTCCCAGCAAAGGAATCCCTTCCTCACCTCCAACAAAGCATAAATCACCCAATGTACTAATCTCAATCTCAAACCAACATCAATTCTCTGCAAAGTACAAAATTCCAACCTCTGGATCTCTGGGATGAGGGATCCATATATAGATGTAAGCAGAGAGGATGAGTCAGCTTATGTTTTGACTTGTGGCTTCTCTCTGTCAGTTCTTGCTTCCACTTGGAGACTGAGAGCCTCTTACTCATCACTGGTCGAATTCAGTGAGGCAAGTGTCATTGGAGAAGATTCTGGAAGCTTCCATTGTCTGTCCACCTCGTTGAATGACTCTGCCACTTGTCATTTCCCGCTCAACGCACCTGGGTAGTGCATTCAAGTGCGTTGCAACGCACCTAGACAGTGTATTTGGGTGCTTTACAACACAGGGAGCTAGTGGAGCATTTGAATTGATCCTGATTTGACTAGTTCTGAGTAGTTTTTGGTGGAGAACTTCTGGGAGAAGCTGTCATTGGTTGACCTTGTCTCTTTAGGAGTCGGAACAACATCTTTAGGGACTTAGGATCCCTTGGTTTATGGAAATTTCATGCTTATAGCTGTAAGGCACAAAAATGTCTATAACAGTTGCCCCCTAAAGTATGAGGCCATTTATCGGGTGAAATGCTTTATTAGGAGGATCCGAAGTTCTTTCAATGCTGGGAGGAGACCTGTAATAAGATACAATACAATACATTATTTTCATACTATTTTCATGATCTTGCTCAGGCGGGCATTCCCATGCTCAACTTTATAAATTCGTTTTTTATGTACAAAGGACAGACAATCATCTGATGGTAGACTGATTATTTTGATGAAGTCATCATCCTTTTGGTAGGATGATCATCTGTGCTGCAATGTCGTACATGTCAATGTTTTTATTTTTCTTGAATATATATCGCAGCCCAGATGGATGAAACTAGATCTGGGGTCTTCAATCTCGTCCGATCTTCGCTCGAAGTACAAGTCGATCCATGTGAGAAATGTTTTGAAGTCGAACATGGAAAGACATCGCTTGATTACCAGTCAATGATGTAAACTGTTAACAAGCGCGAGAGGAATCACCGATAAGGATGATGACCCTCAAGGTACTGCAGTACAATTCACGTGGTGTGAATAAAGGACTTGGTGTCGAACACCACGAAAAATATTTCGGTCGAAGGTCATTGATGTATACCTGTCACCGGAAGTGAGAAACTTGCCATTGAGGCATGCAAGCTTCAAAGTACTGAATGGGGTGTTCCTAGATCAACTTCTTGGATAATGAGTTGATGTCGACAAGAAGCGATACGTCAAAGGAGGGCCTTGATGAATCCCACATCAATGACACGGAATGGAGCAAATGATTTTGATGGAGGTGAAAACGATCTGATGATATGTGGTTCAGGGTGGCAGTCATGAAAGAATGAAGTATAATGTATGGCAGTGGATGGGACACGGTTGACTTCTCTGGATGACTTCTCTTGAACATGTCGGCGACACTTATGTGATGGATTGGTAGCATTTACCCCAAATGTGGATGGTATGGCGAGACCATGGTGATGTGGCCGGTGAATGAAACAACCTAACCCGACTTAGGCATGGAGTGGAAGTGTCATGTTCAAGGGCGACTTGCTACCAATAAAGATTCTTTGAGTTTCTTCCCAATTTTTCCCCAGTCATTGCTGACTAGTACCTCTTTAATTTTGTCAAGCTTGAGGAGGAAAACATATGCTTGTTCTATAATTTGCCCTTCGGGAAAACCCATCGCTATGTTTTAACGAGCCTAGCGATAGTGAAACTCATTCTCGTCTAAAGACAAGTTTGTCGCTATTAATGTTTTTAACGAGTCTAACGACAAAGATAACTCGGTCCTTTTCATTTTTAGAGAGTCTGAAAAGGTATGTAAAGTTAACTCCGAAATTCCTTTTTCGTCATCTAATCCCTTAAGTCCGAAAAAGTATAAAATAATACAGAAGGGATGAATTTTTTGATAGTTTTAACGAGCCGAACAAAACAAGCGCTCGATCTTTTTGTGCAATAATCTCTCAGGTCCAAAAAGATTAAAATCTAGAGGAGGGATAGCACTTCCGGTCGCTTTAACGAGTTGGAAGGCCAAAACTCGGCAATCTTTTCATGTTTTACGAGTCAGATGAAAAGAGCTTAAAGAAGACTCGTCTTTTGAGGAACAAGTGATAAAATGGGTAGCAGCTGATTCCAGGTAAGGGTTGGAATTTTCCAAGCACGGCAGTGTCACAAGGATGGCTAGTGAAATCACTCTTCGCAGCTGTTCCTCAAAATGGGTAAACAATCATATGGAGGTGAATGATCGGCCAATGGAAAAGTGGAGGTGACGGTGCAAACACGACCAAGGCTTTAATGGTTGATAATGTTACATTCACGGTGGTTATTTATCGGAAGATGAAACAGCTAAAGGCAAAAACTATTTTTCCTATACAACCACGTTGAGAGTAATAAGTATCTTCCTATGTGTCATCATACCAATAGATTCCATTTTGCTAATTCATTATGTTTCTCATTCTAGTGGCCACCATTATTATGAAAGTTTCTCTGGATACTTTTTGCCTCCATGAAAGTTGATAAGAAAATGCTAAGACAATGCTAAATGTCAAATTTTAGCAAACATTCTGAAAACTTTTTTGATCCATTTTCTAACATGGTCCACAATTTGCTTTGATAGTACTATGATGTATCTCTTCCAAAATTTGATTGTCTTTCATAGCTGGAAAACTAATTTGATAAGTGATCTCTTTAAATCTGTCTTGGACTTGAACATTATTGGATGTTCATGAGGATGGGCCAAGTGTTCACCCAAAATGTCCAAACATGTCAATAACAACACATAGGGTAATAGAAACATTCATCCTCATCCAATTATTAAATGCGGAAATATTCCTCTAAAAGCCTGGATTTCCCATACACTGGGGCTATTGCTTATATAACCCTTGGTTTTAGTTTCTCTTGCATGTTTGGCGATTCAGCTGGAATATGTCAAAAATATAGAGTTCATTGGTGTCTTCACTCCAACTTCTTGGATGCCATCTCAAAGAAAGGCTCAAAGGATATTCCAAATATTATCTTTAGAGGTGGCTATTTCGACTCGAAAGGCCAAGTATCCATGCCATCAGTCACACTCTTCTATGAATGTGTACATTACCAAGCAATTTATCATCAATAAACATTGTTGCAAGACAATAATTTTTCAAATAAATTTCTGAGATGCTCTAGATACCTAAAGAGATTTCCTTATAAAGCTCAAGTTGAGCAAAGCATCTAACATATGGATCATGAAACAGTGGATCCTCACACTAATATATTCACCATGGGATTAAGACAAAGATATAGAAATTATAAACTCCCTCATGTAGATGAGAAAGTGGTGTTGGAAACTCTCCATGTTAGAATTGACATTCTTACCATATTCAAATTATGTCCTTCCTGGATCCTCAATATAAACAATTCTTCAATAATATGGCCATTGTCCCACATGTGTCACTTATCCCAATCCTCATGCTTAATTGGCACACTGCACCTATGCATTTCATTCGACAATGCATATGTCTTGGTAATTTATATCCACTATAGTGGACCTTCATCCATCCTCTATTACAAAGCAGAATTCTCAGGGTAGGAGAAATCACAACTCCCTGCCCTCCCTCATTTCAGTGCAACACAAATCTTTTCTTGCTCTCTTTCCATTTCACGACAGCTCTTCAATCAGAAATCTCAATTTAAAGCCCTTCCTTCCAACTTTGGTTGAATATTTTCATTTCTATCAACTCCAAAAGTAGGTGACAGAAAGGATGGGTAGAAGGCTTGGTACCCAAGCTAGAGTTAAAGAGGAAGAAACATTGATTCAGACATTGGAAGATTCCTCTCGTGGGGTAAAAGTATCACAACAAGGCCAAAGTAAGCCCCTGAGAGAGAAAGAAGATGCTACTGCATGTAGTGGTAACAATCAAAGTATGATGCAATACTTTATATTAAGGTACCATTATCATCCCCTCAAGGCTTCGATTGTTGAGGAGAGAGAAAATATTTTAAAAGTAGAATCTGGCAAATTTGAGGCTATAATTAGCATAGTGGAAAGCTTGCACAATTTTGTTTAGAGACCTTGTGAGCAAGTTACAAATGTTGATACACTCTTTGATCTCACATCCACACTTCTCACTACTATTAACAAATCACAAAACAAAGATGGTGATACTCTAGTTGATTTTATTAGTAGTGATATTCTAAGAAACTATAGTGACCAAGCATATGGAAGTAGGTATTTGGAGGGAAATGACGATCAAACCCAAATATCATGGAGAAATATTGGGCTTTTAGTTGCTTCTGTTTGCTAGCATGTGGCAAGAATTTGCATTATTCTTGGACCAATGGATAATGAACCCAAGAAAAGGAAAGATATAGTGCAGAGAAAATAGATTAAGCCGATAGAAAGCACTCGACCTTAAGCAATGAAAGAGTCCCTGAAAGATGAAAAATCAGAAACAGATAGGAATATGGCAAGCATATTTAACATTTTGCGAAAACAAAAGTAAGCCAGACTAGATAATTTGGTTCTAAATAGAATATCATTTTCCCAGACAGTAGAAAACACCTTTGCATTATCATTTCTAGTAAAGGATGGTAGTGTTGAAATAAATTTCAATGAAAATGGAAAACATTTTGTTGTCCCCAAAAATGCTCCCAAAGCGACAGAAATGGCATCTGGAGAGCTTCTTAACAAAAATTATTTTTTGGTTTGATTTTAAAAACTGGAAGTTGATGATGGAAGCTTTTGAAAGTGTCGAAGATTTGATGCCTCACAGAACCAATCCACTTATGATTCCTTGTTCTAAGAAGGCTGCAGAGACTCCTATCAGATATATCTCAAGAAACAGGGGCAGAGTGGTACCTGCAACTGTTGAGGTGCAGGAAGATGAATGTGGAAGTGATGATGGTGGTGGAGGTCTTCAAAGACCAGCATTGAAGAAGTGAAATAAGTGTCTCCTATGACTTTTGCTTCTTTTTTGGGTGCTTTTTGTTGGAAACTATCTCTGTTTCTATCAGTGCACTGTAATTCATACAAGAAGCTAATCTTTAATTTAATCAATCTGGTATATAAAAAATGCAATCTTGTTCTCATAATTAGTTATAATTAAGTTTACTGGCAGTGTAAACCCCTGATAATGTAGTACACCCCTTTAGGCATGGTGTTGAGGTATAAAAGGTGTCTTTTTATCTCCTATTTATCCTACATTAATTATCAATCCAAGTGTGATTTTCTATTTCAAGAGTGTACTCACTCTGAGGCGATCAATTCAATCCAAGATTAATGTTTTCCAATTTGTAGTACAGTGCTTCAAATACAAGAGTAAATGGATGCTTGAAATAAAACCTACTTGCAATTTAAAAGAAACACAATGCTCTGAAACTAAATCATTCACTTGAGAAATTAATAGCAATTATCAGTAAAGGATGCAGTAGCAATAACTCTTTCCTTTGTCAACTGATGTAAATGAAATAAAACATAAACAAGATCCTCAATTTGAGAACTCTGACAGTGATAGCCAATGTTCTTTACAGTTGTTGATCTTACGCTCCACACTGAAACAACTAATTGGAAATAGCAAGAAATTAAATCGACAATACTGCCAATAGAAATGGAATAAATACGTTGACTGTAATAATGCTAAATGGAAAAACCAAATAATTGCAAAAAGGAAATGAACAACAATGTTATTTAGTAGAAATGAACAGCAAAGTTAGTTTACTGGAATGAACAACGAAGCTTTGTAATTGAAATGAATAGCATAACAATATAGTTTGCAGAAAGTAATAATCTTATTATGATGAAAAGGAACGGCAACGCAATTTAGTTACAGTTACAACAATTCATAAACTGTGGAAACAAACAACAATAAAGTAATGTGATTTAAATGAATGAAAACCAAAATAAACCATCACATGACTACGATTGTAAAGTAATGGTATAGATATCAAGTGGATCCACCAAGGCTGGGCCCTTAGCTGCTATTGAAGCACTGCTGGACTGTAACTTCAATATAAACAAATGGAATAGCAACCGACTTATGTATTAATCATATGAAAATGTTACAAGTAATCATACTCTGTTTTAATCAACGAGAGTCAATGATCATAGAAATACACTCCATCCTCTAACTCCAGTTGATCCCTTTGTCTTCTTATGCTGATGCTGTGATTTTCCATCCTTATCCTTAACTATGCGCTCTGATCCTGATCTTCTTGTCTAGATACGGCTTCCTAGTGAAGGACATCAATTACTCGGTTTTGTCTTTTCCTTCAAAATGGTATTTTTCCATTTCTTTTATTTTCTGCATGGAAAAAGACAATAATTAACTAATTCACAATAATCAATAAATCCCTACTTTTTGCTATAATTCTTTGATATATTATCATCTTAGGAATAAAAGGAGTTATGATAAAAGGAAAAGATGAGGAAATAAATGGAAAATTCATACCTTTTCCATAGCTCAACACACCCCCCTACTTACCCTTTTTCATGGCCTCATGAAAACAATGTAATTGGCATGCAAAGCAATCAAAGAATAGGTTGGAGAGGGATTGTCATGCAATGGTCAAAAACCATGATTTGTAGCTAAAAATTCAAAAATGGGCCATGTCTTCCCTTCAGGCAAGTCATATATGGCCTTGTACCCTTCTACAGGATACCAGATAATAGGGCTTTGAAACCTACAACCAAGCCAATACAAGCCTTCCCTCAAAATGAGGTTACTATAGGTAACCGGGCGATCTGCAGCTAACTTGAAATTCTTGTAATTGAATGGCTCTCTTTCTTGTATATTCTGATTGGAAGTCTTCCATCTAAATTTGGCTACTGCCAAGGAATTGTCTTTGATGGAGAGGAAATATTCTACCCCTTGCTAGACAATTTCTTTGTGGATGGGTTCCAAGGTTTGAATCACTCCTTCATTTTTCATTAGGCTTTTATGTTTAGCCCACAGTTGCAATGGGTTTTTCGGTTCACCCCTGACCCAGAGGTCTAACCCATTTTCTTGTCTCTGAAACGTGTTATGGGCCTTGAGCCACTTTAACTGGTTAACATCAAATGAAATAAATGCTTGAAATTGTATATCACCCACAAAAGGACTAGGATTCTTCTCCGTTTCCCCTGCCAATATAAATTTATGTAAATAAAACTCACAGAGTAATTGTTGAACTTTTACTCCATGGTGTTTACAACAATTTATAAAATCATCAATATTTTTTAGCTCTATAGATCTCCCTGCCTTCACAACCTTAATTTTTAATTGTAATATATTTCTAACAAAAATATGGCATAGTTTTTGGCAGGTGACCTACATGCTAGAACATCTATATATAAAGAACAGAGAGCATCCATTTGATTCCTGACTGTTTTCAAGTTGTTTTTTACCTCTTCAATTTTTTCTTCTACCCTTCAATATTTATCGAAGGCTTCGTTCTTTGATGCATTGATGCTCTTTAATTGTTTTTGCAATTCTTGATATTTCTTCTGAGGGACACTCTCTTCCTAAGACTTCTCTATAGTCCATTGAGCTTTTTCCAAATCCTCTTGGAGTTTTAGTATACCAGGGTAGTTGTTTATCAAAACATCTTTGGGTTGAAGATTTATCTGGGTGCTCTTATCACAATTCTGAGTGCCCATAGTCTGTGTCTCTTTATCACGAAATGACTGGGTGGTCGTACTGCTGGAGGATAATGCCTCTGTTTGAGCATCTTTATCACAGACATATACATTTTCTGTTTGGGTAGCTACGCTTGTAACAGCTGCATGTTGTTCCTTACCATCCTGAACACGTATGGGCTCAGTTTGAGTCTCTGCGACTTTTGTATCATGAGGTTCAGTTTGTATGAATACATCCACTGTTTTTCGGGTTCTTCTTGTGATTTCCCCTTTTTTAGTGCCTTTATTTTCTGTCTGAGTTGTTTTACTAAATTTTTCAAGTTTTTCTATTCCTTTCGCAGCTTCTTAATTTCAGTTTCTTCTTCTTCTCAGGAGGAACAACTATTTACCTAACTGTCTCTATTCTTTCTGGGCTCAGCTGTTCCATTGGATTTTGCTCTTTAAGGGTTGTGCCTTTGCCCTAGCTAGTTTCCATATCCTCTATTTAGAGTGTCTCTTTAGTGTTTACATGCTTCGGACTAGGTTTCTCTAGAGGAATATCCCTAGTTTGGTCTGCAACTTCCTGAGTGGATTTTGCTCCTACTTCTTCCTCATTATTTATTTCTTCTGATGAATTCTTGGTGTCGGCAGAGTGTTCATATGATTGCTCTACCTCAATATTGAGGTTGAGCAAACTTTAGGGTTGTACATACTCACTCATACTAGCCAAAATGTGGGCCAACTCATCCTCCTGTAATGGGTTTTGTGGTGGACTTACGCTAGGGTTTAAAGGTAGTTCAGTTCCTTCCCTCTCTTATTCACTAGAGTTTTCAGTTTCTTCTTCTAATTCTGATTCTTGGTTACCTCTCCCTTTGGATTTTGAGGGTTACTCATTTTCGAAACTGAGTAATTCTAAGGGTCGACTACTGCTACCCTGGAGGGTCTCAAACATCCCCCTGCCTGTTCTTAATCTGGAGTGTCTGCATTTCGGAGGCCTTCTTGTTGTATTGGCAGTTCTCTTTCTTTTTGGGGCTACTAAGGCTAGTCCCCCGTCTATGGAGAACACCAATTCTTCCCAACTGGTTTTTTGTTGAGCAAGGCTATAACTTACTATTAATCGAATTAAACAATAGTGGCTCACTACAGTATATATATGACGGGTTATTTTATACTCTTAGCAGCATCATGTAGCAAAAAACTTAAGTATGTAGGAAGATTTATAGCACATTTCTATTTTAATACTGATAATAATTTGAGGTGGCATGGTCTTACCACATCCTTTCTCCCGTCACATGTAATGTAGCTCTGCACTATTCTAGCTAGTTCCATCCATGGTTCCCCTAGAGATGAAGGCTGGAATCCTTTTCCTTTAACGATCAGGTTTTGTCCCTTGTCCTGAAAGGTGGCCATGGTGTCTTGAAGTCTCAATTTCTTATGTGTCCATATGGGTCCCACTGCTGGTAGTCCAGATACCTCTACAATCACTGTATATGTCACTGTTATTTGCCTTCCTCTTACTATGGAATGATCGTCCAGCAAATTCTGCAAAAATTCGATAGCCACGACTTCATGGGGCTACTGTAGTCGTGAAAATTAGGCGATCCATCCTGCTCTTACCAAAATTTCTCATGCAGCGTCGGAAACTGTTAGTACCTATGGCTCGTTGCGTACTAATCGACCTCCCATTTTGTCTAAGTTCTGTACACTGTTAATTTTACACAGCAATACATAAAGATAACAATGGAACAACAAATTGTTCATATCGGATAATATCCCAATATTGTTAAAACTTTTCTATTAAGGGATCTAATGCAGTCTAGTACCTTTGAAAAGGAAACTGACACATATGCAGGAGTATTTTGGAAGTCACCTGCGCCCCCCTAAAATGCGATAGGTCATCCTCGACTGATTTAAATGGAGGAGCAGCGTACTGGACGGTAGTTGTACAAGATAATAAAGGAAATGTGTACATATCCATGAAAAAATCACAAAAAGTATCGAGTTGCTGAAATCGAGGCTTATGATGAAAATCGTGAAAAGATATGGAGGTGCTATGGAGAGATGTCAAAAAGGGAAAATGACAGCTGACGTAGGTAAGATGCTTATGCGATCCTCATCACACTTAAACCGTTTATGATTGATTTTAAACGATATTCATGCATAAAAGGTTCAAAAAAAGGAATTTGGGAACATAACCTCTTTTGAAATAAATATAAAGAAATAAGAAAAGGGTCTATAATTACTATTGGTGTTGAGAAATATGACTCCAATACCATCAACAGAGCTCTATTTCCCACAGGTGTTTATAACCTTGACAAAGCTTCTTTTTCACCCTTGGAACCATAATCCTTCATATATGCCTAGGAAAGTACTTTGTGATGTTAGAATGGAGGCCATTATGCTGGCTTGATAACCAGTTGGATCACAATGCCATTCACCAGGAAGAAGTGAAAGGTGGGCAGGTCGGCTTGTGATGAGACCTCCTGTTCCAAGGACTTTTAATTTAATTTTTTTTCTGTTGTGCCCATTGGATCATATCCCTGGTGTGGTGGCCATAGTGGGAAGGCCACTTCACTACTTTCTTATGATCATGGTAGGCTGGCTGTTGATGAGACCCCCTATCCTCCATTTGATGAATCATAGAATTGTTAGTAATCATATAGATATATATTTTTTCTTTTTCTTTTCTTTTATTTAGCACTTCCTATTTATACATAGAGGATGGCTCAACACTCCTAAAGAGTAGGGATGGTGGAAGGAGTCTGAACATCTCAACAGGGAAAATATGCCCTTATTTTTATCAAATAATAATAATCAAAGAGAATTATGAGAGTTAGTGAAGAACCAACATGATAAAAATAATCAATCAATTTAAGTTTTAGTGAAGATAAAGATAGCAAAGTGATACAAATAGTTGTGTCCTTTCCTTTTTCTTATCAATAAAAAGCAATCTCTTGAGAGATGACAATTTTTCTTTGATTTTCTTATTTCAGTAACTGCTAATTTTTTTGTTCTTGCATGTATTTGTATCTTTGCCTTGAAAGGATCATGAAGAGTGAAGAATTATTCACAAAAACTCTCAATAAAATTTGTTGTTCTTTAAGAGAAACAACGAAAAATTCACTCAACAAGTGTTGTTCCTTAGATGGAATAGCTATTTTTCCTTCAGAGGAACAACAAAAAGAACATCTTCACCCAAAACTATGGTTCTTTTAAGAGGAGTGGCAAAAAAAGAAACAAATCACACGCGAAACTGTTATTCCTTAAGTGGATCAGCAAGTAAAACAAGTGCAAAATAAAGTGTTGATCCTTCGGTGGAACAGCCAAAAAACACTCCAAATCAAAATTGTTGTTCCTTAGAAGGAACAATGCAAATGTAAGCAGGTAGTTTTGCTATTATTTTAAATGGAACAGCCAAAAAAATACATGCGGGTTGCTATTCCTTAAGAGGAACGACTGTTGTTCTTTAAGAGGAACAACAATTGTTCCTTAAATGGGACAACAAAAATACAATCATGCAAAAGTGTTGTTCCTTAAGAGGAATGGTTGTTGTTCCTTAAAAGGAACAGCAGTTGTTCCTTTAAAAGGAATAGTAAAAATAAACATGCAGAAGTGTTGTTCCTTTAAGAGGAATGGTTGTTGTTCTTTAGGAGGAACAACAGCGATTCTTTTAAAAGGAACAACAAAAAATAAGCATGCATAAGTGATGTCCCTTAAGAGGAATGACTATTGTTCCTTAGGAGGAATAGCAGTTGTTCCTTTTAAAAGGAACAACAGAAATGCAAAAACATGGAAGTGTTGTTCCTTAAGAGGAATGGCTATTGTTCCTTAGGAGGAACAATAGTTGTTCCTTTAAAAGGAACAACAAAAAATAAACACGTGGAAGTGTTGTTCCTTAAGAGGAATGACTGTTGTTCCTTAGGAGGAATAGCAGTTGTTCCTTTTAGAAGGAACATTAGAAATGCAAAAACACAGAAATACTATTCCTTAAGAGGAACGACTGTTATTCCTTAGGAGGAATAACTGTTGTTCCTTTAAAAGGAACAGCAAAAAGTAAACACGTGGAAATGTTGTTCCTTAAGAGGAACAGCTATTGTTCCTTAGGAGGAACAGTAGCTGTTCCTTTTAAAAGGAACAACAAAAATGCAAAAACATGGAAGTGTTGTTCCTTAAGAGGAATGACTATTGTTCCTTAGGAGGAACAACAATTGTTTCTTAAGAGGGACAACACGAAAATAAAACCACACAGAAATGTTGTTCCTTAAGAGGAACAATTGTTGTTCCTTTGGAGGAACAACAGCTGTTCCTTAAAATTAACAACACGAAAATAAAATAAACAAATCATCTGCTGCTCCCTAAATGGAACAACAGTAAAAATCTGTGCAAAATAAACAATTTATATAAGCAAAGTTTGAAAAAAGAAAAGTTTATATGCATTGTTTAGAATCAGTGGAATTGTTTAGTGAATTGATGCTGAGGAGGGGATATCTTCCTCAGCAAGAATCTACATAGTCGAATCTTCTCGTAATTGTTGGTAAAATGATTCTCGACTAAGCGGTTTGTGATATAGTCGCACTCGATGACCGTTTGCTTTGAAGGAGTGTCCAAATCTGTCAATGGTAGTCAATGTAATGGTGCCATTGTCATACACTTTCTGTATCTCATAAGGTCCAAGCCATTGTGTCTGGAGTTTTCCAGGAAAATCCTGAAACCTAGAATCATATAGGAGTGTCGAATCTTCTTCGTGGAAGATTTTCTTTTTAATCAGGGCCTCATGCCACTTTTCTCTCTGCTGTTGAATTAATGCAGTGTGTTGAAGAGTTGAGAGCCTGATTTCATCTAACTCATTTATTTGTTGTAATCTATTAGTGTGGGCCTCATTTAAATTCAAACCCACCTCCTGCGTTGTTCTTAAAGTTTGAATTTTAAATGCGATTGGAAAGATGGGTTCTTTCCCAAATACTAATTGATATGGTGAATACCTAGTGGTGTTTATCCACGTTGTTCGGTATGCCCACAAGGCTTCCGACAATATTGAAGCCCAGACGCATCTGTGTGATGCAACTGTTTTTGTTAGTATTGCCTCAATTACCTTATTAGTGCTTTCTACTTGGCCATTTGCTTGTGGGTGGTATGGGGTTGTAATTTTGTGCAAAATGTGGTCATTTTTTAATGTTGCAATGATTTTATTACCTACAAATTACGGTCCTCCATCTGTGATTATCTCCGTTGGGAGGCCATATTGCACAAATAATTGAAAAATTAAATGTATTACAGAATCCTCTGTAGCTCTTGGCGGTGCCTTTGCTTCAACCCATTTGGTAACATACTCTGTTTCAACCAGTATGTATGTTTTCTGATTTCATGATGGGTTAATAGGACCAATAAAATCAAACTCCCATCACTCAAATGGCTCAATTACTAATTATGGGTTCAAAGGCATTTCATCAGATTGTCCAGGGCGTCCTGCCCTCTGACAGCTATCACAGGCTTGAAAAAACTTTTTAACATCTTTAAAAATAGTGGGCCAGTAATAGCCTATTTGTAGAACCTTGTGACCAGACCTACGGTCTATGAAATGTCTACCATATGGCCCATCATGGCATTCTTTTAGAATGTCAAATATTTCATCTTCTCAGACGCATCTTCTGATGTGCATATATACCCATGTATGAAATAAGTAGCCCCTAATCCAAGAGAATCAGGTATTGTGCTACACTATCTGCTTTCATTCATTAGGCATTAAATGCTTAGGTTATTTGCCTACTGTTAAGTAATTTGCAACATCAGCATACCATGGTGTTCTGACAGTTATAGCAAACAAATGTTCATCTGGAAATTGATCTTTGACTGTTGTTGCATCCACTGGATTTGGCATTTGTGAGAGAAAATCGGCTACAGGATTCTCTTTTCAGGTTGATCCTTATTTGTGATGTCAAATTCTGCAAGAGAATCAACCATCTTGTTACTCTACCATTTATAACTAGTTTATATTCTAAATATTTTATGGCAGAGTGATCTGTATATAAAACTACAGGATACCCAGTTATATAATGTCTAAACTTATTTAAAGCATGTATTACAGCGAAAAATTCTTTTTCAGTCACAGTGTAGTTTAACTCAGTAGGAGATAGATTCTGGCTAATATAATAAATTGCATATGGCTTTTTACTTCTTCGTGCCCAAGAACTGCTCCAATTGTTGTGTCTGAAGCATCAGATAAAATTTGGAATGGAAAATCCCAATTGGGGCCCCTAAGCACTAGGGCTATCAATACGAGCTTTTTCAGATCCTCAAAAGCACAGTCACACTTGTCTGTTCAAATGAAATCAACATTCCCTATTAGTGCATATAAAGGTGCAAAAATTTGACAAAAATGTTCCATAAATATTCTATAATAACCAGAAAATCCCAGAAAATTGTGTACCTCTGTTTGTGTGGTAGGAGTAGGTATTAACAAAATTATCTGAATTTTAGCCGGATCTACATGTATTCCAGCTACTGAGATATAATGACCTAAGATTAATCCTTTGGTCATCATCATATGACACTTTTCATAGCTCAGGCAAAGCCTAGTAGCAATGCATCTTTGCAGCACTTTTTCCAGTGTTTGTAATGCTGGCTCAAAATCATCCCCATAAGGTGAGAAATCATCCATATGTACTTCGAGCCCTTCATTTATTAGATCTCAAAAAATGTTGAGGATGGCCCTCTGAAATGTGGCAGGAGCATTACATAACCTAAAGGGTAAGACTCTGTAAGCAAATCTTCCCCATGAGTAGGTAAAAGTGGTTTTATCATGATGTTCAGGGGCAATCTGAATCTGATTGTATCCACTGAAGCTATCTAGGAAAGAAAAGAATTTCTTTCCTACTAATGTTTCTAATACCTAATCAATTAATGGAAGGGGGAAGTGGCCTTTCGGGGTTGCTTTATTCAATTCTCTGTAGTCTACACATATCCACCACTTTCCATTCTTCTTTGGCAACACTAATAGTGGAAAGACCCACTTGTTATCAAATATTGGCTAAATAAAGTTTACATCTAAAAGTTTTTGTAATTCAGCGTTCACAATATCCTTAAGATGAGGGTTTAATCTCCGTTGGGGTTGTCCAACGGGTCTAGCATCCTTTTCTGTATAAATGTGGTGTGTGCACAGCTAGGGATCAATCCCTTTCATGTCTGGTTAATCCCATGCAAAAGATTCCTTTTATTTTCTCTATAGTTGGACCATCTTTTCTTCTTGTTTAGCAATCAGATTTTTGTTAATGTTCAAAGTTTTTCCTAGTTTAATTTCTATAGTTTTGCTATTGTAAATAGAGGTGGTGGGTATTGATTGATCATGAGTGTCTTTCAGGGGATCTTCTTCTACATCATTATCGAATGCTGCCTCAATCATGTGACATTGTAAATGGGATCTGGTTTCTGGTTGGTTAATGAAGCTATTAATAATGTTGTCCTCTATTTGGTCTTTAAATTTGAGGGCATGTTCAATGGTTAATGGTGATTTAATATTTTCTGTCAGGTATAATACAGGTTGTTTCTTTGTTTTAATTATTGTGAGGCTTGGTTGGGGTAGAGGGTATAAGGCTAAATTCTTGACATTACTCCCTCTTGCTATAGTCATGCTGCCTTGTCGACAGACAATGTAAGCGTCAGTAGTTGCTAGCCAGGGTCTTCCTAAAATTAAAGGATGTCCATCTAGTCGGTTTTTGGGATTAATAATCAGAAAGTCTACAGGGTATTCCCAGGAACCTACAAATACCATTACATCATGTAGTGTACCTTCTGGTCTGACTATCGATCAGTCAGCCAACAACAATAAGGTTTTGGTTGGGTCTAAAGATGTAATGCCAAGATTTTGACGAGTGGTGGTTGTTAAAATGTTGATTATAGCTCCTAAATCATCCAAGGCATTTGGGAAGGAGCATCCATTGATTTGTACCATGACTATAGGATTCGCTGGGTCCTCATATTTTACAGGTGCTTCTCTTCGTGATAGTAAGTCAGATAGGGTGTTGACTACTTGGACAGTTGGGTTAGTTGTTATTCTCCTCTTAGGCTTTTTTATACATAATTCTTTAATGGTTTTTGCATAAATTGGGATATCTTGGATAGCTTGGAGGAGTGAAATTTTTATACACAAATTTCTTAGTTCTCCCAGAAGATCAAAATTAGGATGTTCTATTAGGCGTGGTATGATTAATCATTCTCGGAATGGAGGAGAAGAGGTGGTTGCTTGTTCATGAGTTTGTAGTCTAACCACATTCTCTTCTTGTAGTGTTTGTTCTAAAGGTAACGAGTTTTCAACTTGATCATTTTTGTCTCCCTCTATTTCTATAATGCGCCCAGATCTTAATTGAATGTTGTTGCACTCCCTTAACTCAGTTTCTAGTTCTGGTCCTTCAATTATTTGAACAGATTGAATCGGTCTATTGTTGGGGTTTGGGTTGGGTTGGGCTGTGAGTTACGATCTTAAGTTGGTTTGGGGATTTTGTTGCAATGTATAAGGTGCTGGCAATGTAGGTTGAGGGTGAGGAATTGTTCCAGCTGATTGATTTATCAGTCTTTTCCAATTCGACTGCCAAGTTTGACTCTGCGAGGTGGAGGGTGACCATTGTGTTGGATATGCATTGTTTTTCCAAAATGGTGGACAATAAGGAAAGTTCAGCCAATTGGTTTGATTTGTTTGATTTGGCCATGATGATATGGGAAATGGTTGTTGTGACTAGCTAGGGAAAGGTGGCTGATTCTGCCACATTCCATTATATTGTTGAGCATTATATTGAGGAGGTTGAAAAGAAGAGGATGGATCAATAGGCATACCTGTTTGTTGTGGCTACCACTGGCGACACTGCTTGAGTAGGTAAACCAGTTCTGTTTCTTCTTCTGCTTCCTTGTAAACTGCTTTCAAACCCCGAGAGTGAAGGGAATCTTTCTATGGAGAGATCTTTCATGCATATGGTGCAGACTTGGACTATATCCAGTGGGCACTCTTTGTGGCTATGTTTCTTTCTGCATCTGGGGAAAAATATGGCCAAATTTTGCTCTACTTTTGCTTGCTTTTGTTTAGCTTGCATGATGTCGAACTGCGTTGACAGAATCCCTAGAATATCAGTTTTGAAATCTTCCAGTAGATTGTTGATTTCTATGTGGGTTATACCTCCACTTCGGACCTTAGTATCCCTTGTCAACATGTCACATTCTACTGGCTTTAGTCTTGTGCTGCCACTCGAACTCTTGATACACAAATTAATGATGTCAGCAAATTTTTCCTTATATATGTCACCTTTGCCCATAATGTTTAATGTTTCAAGCCATTGTTCTTTCATCCCTTTAATTAATGTAGTTTTTAACACATTGTCAGGCAAGGGTAAAGATGCATAAGGAGATCTATGGAGATTGTATTGAAAGCATTCTACATATTCTTCCAATGTTTCATTAGGTCTCGTTGTCATTTGAAATATTTCATCCTTTAATTCTGTGGACCTACAGTAATCCTAATATTTCTTTAGAAAAGCACCTTTCATCTAATCCAAGTCATTTATAACACCTCCACCTAACCCCATAAACCATCATAAAGCTGCTCCTTTTAATGTGGAGGGAAATAGTTTTCATTTTTGGGGATTGATGGTATAGTCATACCCCCGGCATAATACACTGAATCCAAACAAAAATACATATGGATCTTCCGATGTTAGGCCATGGAATATAGGAATATGCTAGAGAGGAATGGCCTTATTAGGTGCATTAACTACAGTTTCCACAATGGGATGTTGCAGTGTGGAGGTTTGAGGTGGTTGCTAGTTTTGGGCCATTTGATCAAATATGTGCCAATATCCTTCTAGGATTTCTAGGGACTTATTCCTAAGCTAACTAGAAGGATTAGGAATGGCCTTAACAACACTTCCTTGGTCAGGGATAATGAGTGGTCCTTGTTGAACTATTATCTGGGGGGATTTTGAATTTTCAGGTTCTTCTGTTTTGTTTTGGATGACCTTAACAACACTTCCCTTATCTGGGCTATTAGGTGTTAGAAATATTTCGAGAGGGGATTTTGGCTCTTCTATTCCCCCTTTTTCTCCTCCTCCTTCATGAAAATTGCTAGAGTTACCTTCCTGAAAAGAAATTGGACAAGAATTCTCAATTTCTTGAAAATCTTGCTCAGTCTCTTCTGTTTGGCTGTGCACCTCAGCAAAGGCTACAGATGGTAAAACTGTCGCCCGAAGGGAACAATTAGGTTGTCTAGAAGCAACTTTTCTAGGGCCCACTGATGGCTAAGATTTGGCTTGCTTAATGATTTCATATATGAAGGTTGATCAACCAAGGGTCACTGGTCCCTTAGCTTTATCAAGCTTGGGTAGCAGTTTAGGAGTATTTTCAAGTTTTTTCTTCTTAGTCATACACACAACTAAAATGTTTATTTCTACCCAAAAAAAAGTTAACAAATCTGTTGGAAAGTGGGCAGGGGAGCAAGGCTATTACATGCTCCATACGCAGGTTCTTACCTTCCATTTTTAATACTGAATTCTCTCCTAGCAGGCATTAACCAGATGCACACTACTCTCTGAAAAAAAGAAATGGCTACACTCTCCCTGGCAACGACACCAAAATGTTGAGGTATAAAAGGTGTCTTTCTAACTCCTATTTATCCTACATTAATTATCAATCTAGGTGCGATTTTCTATTTCAAGAGTGTACTCAGTCTAAGGCGGTCAATTCAATCCAAGAGTAATGTTTTCCAATTTGCAGTATAGTGCTTCAAATACAACCGTAAATGGATGCTTGAAATAAAACCTACTTGCAATTTAAAGGAAACTCAATGCTCTGAAACTAAATCATTCACCTAAGAAATTAAGAGCAATTATCAGTCAAGGATGCAGTACCAATAACTATTTCCTTTGTCAACTGATGTAAATCAAAATCAAACATAAACAAGATCCTCAATCTAAGAACTCTGACAGTGATAGCCAATGTTTTTTACAGTTGTTGATCTTACACTCCACACTAAAAAAACTAATTGGAAATAGCAAGAAATTAAATCAACAATGCTATCAATAGAATTGGAATAAATGCGCTGACTGTAATAATGCTAAAAGTGTTAACGGGAAAAGTGTCTATTCAGAACGACCCTATCCCACTAAGGTGTGACAGTGACCTTAGAAACAAATAGAGAAAACTACTTTTGTATTCTTCTTTATGAACTATAAACGAAGAGGAATAGGATGAACCAACCTGTGTCTTGTGCTAGTCCTTTGATCCACTCTCTCTCCTCTTTGACAACTTCCAGCTACCTGCTCCCTTACTTGCCCAGCTTCACCAAGTACCTGCAAGATCACAGAAGAAGGAAACTATACAAAGACATGGGTTTATATTCATAAAAAGCTTAGGTTCAGATTTAAGCTAAACGTACAAATGTAACAAACATCAATGATACACAAGTATGTAGGAGAAACTCAAATAGTTTTATTGATATAACAAGAAGATCCAGGAGGAGTTACAACCGATGATTCCTGATCCAGCATCAACCTCCCAGCAAAGAAGCCCCTCTTCACCTCCAACAAAGCATAAATCCCCCAATACTCTGATATCTATCTCAAAACCAACAGCAATTCTTTGCAATGTACAAAATTCCAGCCTCTGGATCTCTGGGATGAGGGATCCATATATAGATGTATGCAAGGAGGATGAGTCAGCTTATGATTTGACTAGTGGCTTCTCTCTGTCAGTTCTTGCTTCCACTTGGAGACTGAGATCCTCTTACTCATCCTTGGTCGAACTCAGTGAGGCAAGTGTCATTGGAGAAGATTCTGGAAGCTTCAATTATCTTTCCACCTCGCGAAATGGCACTGCCACTTGTCATTTCCCACTCAAAGCACCCTGGTAGTGCATTTAGGTGCGTTGCAATGCACCTAGCTAGTGTATTTGGGTGCTATGCAACGCAACTAGCCAGTGGAGCAGCTGAAATGATCCTGATTTGACTGATTCTGAGCAGTTTCTGGTGGAGAACTTCTGGGAGAAGCTGTAATTTGTTGACCTCGTTCCTTTAGGGGTCGGAACAACACTTTTAGGGACTTAAGATCCCTTGGTTTATGGACATTTCATGCTTGGAGCTGCAAGGCACAAAAATGTCTATAACAGTTGCCCCCTAAAGTATGAGGCCGTTTATCGGGTGAAATGCTTTATTAGGAGGATCCAAAGTTCTTTCAATGCTGGGAGGAGACCTGTAATAAGATACAATACAATATATTATATTCATACTGTTTTCATGATCTAGCTGAGGCAGGCATTCCCATGCTCAGCTTTATAAATTCATTTTCATGTACATAGGACAGACAGTCGTCTGATGGTAGACTGATGATTCTGATAGAGCCATCATCCTTTTGGTAGGATGATTATCTATGCTGCAATGCTGTACATTTCAATGTCTTTATTTTCCTGAATATATATCGCAGCCCGGATGGATGAAACTAGATCCGGGGTCTTCAATCTCGTCCGATCTTTACTCGAACTACAAGTCGATCCATGTGAGAAATGTTTTGATGTCAAACATGGAAAGACATCGCTTGATTACCAGTCATTGATGTAAACTGTTAACAAGCGCGAGAGGAATCACCGATAATGATGATGACCCTCAAGGTACTGCAATACAATTCATGTGGTGTGAATAAAGGACTTGGCGTCGAACACCACGCAAAATCTTTCGGTCGAAGGTCATTGATGTATACCTGTCGCCGGAAGTGAGAAACTTGCCATTGAGGCATGCAAGCTTCAAAGTACTGAATGGGATGTTCCTAGATCAACTTCTTGGATAATGAGCTGATGTCGACAAGAAGCGATCCGTCAAAGGAGGACCTTAATGAATCCCACATCAATGACACGAAATGGAGCAAATGATTTTGATGGAGGTGAAAACAATCTGATGATATACGGTTCAGGATGGCAGTCATGAAAGAATGAAGTATAATGTTTGGTAGTGGATGGGACACAGGTGACTTCTCTGGATGACTTCTCTTGAACATGTCGGTGACACTTATGTGATGGATTGGTAACATTTACCCCAAATGTGGATGGTATGGCATGACCATGGTGATGTGACCGGTGAATGAAACAACCCAACCCGCTTCGGATACGGAGTGGAAGTGTCATGTTCAAGAGCAACTTGCTACCAATAAAGATTCTTTGAGTTTTCTTCCCAATTTTTCCCCAGTCATTGCTGACCAGTACCTCTTTATTTTTGTCAAGCTTGAGGAGGAAAACATATGCTTGTTCTATAATTTTCCCTTCGGGCAAACCCATCGCTATGTTTTAACGAGCCTAGCAATAGTGAAACTCGTTCTCGTCTAAAGACAAGTTTGTCGCTATTAATCTTTTTAACGAGTTTAACGACAAAGATAACTCGGTCCTTTTCATTTTTAGAGAGTCTGAAAAGGTACATAAAGGTAACTCCAAAATTCCTTTTTCGTCATCTAATCCCTTAAGTCCGAAAAAGTATAAAATAATACAGAAGGGATGAATTTTCGATAGTTTTAACAAGCCGAACAAAACAAGTGCTTGATATTTTTGTGCAATAATCCCTCAGGTCCAAAAAGATTAAAATCTAGAGGAGGGATAGCACTTCCCGTCGCTTTAACGAGCTAGAAGGCCAAAACTCGGCAATCTTTTCATATTCTATGAGTCAGTTGAAAAGAGATTAAAGAAGACTCGTCTTTTGAGGAACGAGTGATAAAATGGGTAGCAGCTGATTCCAGGTAAGGTTTGGAATTTTCCAATCACAGCAGTGTCACAAGGATGGCTAGTGAAATCACTCTTCGCAGTTGTTCCTCAAAATGGGTAAACAATCAAATGGAGGTGAATGATTGGCCAAATGAAAAGTGGAGGTGACGGTGCAAACACGACCAAGGCTTTAATGGCTGAAATGCTAAATTCACGGTGGTTATTTACCGGGGAATAGTTCATTTTTTAACGAGCTTAAACGCGGGTGGAAACATTTGCTCATGTCTTATGTTTATTTCTTAACGAGCTTGAACTATGTGCTAAAACTGCTTGATTAATCCAGTCATATGATAAGAATGTCTCATATAAAAATGGCAATTTTTAGAGTTTTGCCCCACATCCTTTCTTTATGTAAGTTAGGAAACGACTAATCCAAAAAACAGATAAATAATCACTCTTTGCTTGCACTCCAAAAGGTTTGCATGCCCCCAGGTATAAAAAATGGTTTCAAGGTTACCCCTCAATTTGCAGACAAAACATTTGTTCTATCAGGAGAGGCCTACCTCTTACAGGTTACCCAAAGATTGTTCTATTCACACAGCAAACAAAACACTTCTTCGGCAATGTCTACCGAGATAAACAAAGGTGAGTGACGATGCCTGCCAACTCACATAACTTTGACAAGAGAATCTTATTCTAGAATAACCCCTCTTCCAATCACGGATGGGGTACAGACTAGTCATATTCTCCCGCGGAAACCTACTCTATACCCGAAGTTTTCCTGCCGAAGCAGACCAGGACGCATGCCCCCTGGGTTTCAGTCATATCCCTCCGAATTACTTGTGCTTATTGGGAGGACGGACTGGGGATTGAGACATTTCTTGCGTGAAAAGACCATTTAGGGATGGTATATGACTATTTGCTATGCGTGATCCAGGAAATGAAAGTTGGTCCACGAGCTTGACCACTCTTCCTTTGTGCGGAAAACACATTAATCTAAAGAGTGAGGAGACGATGGCTCCCATGCAATAAATATAGTCTCGTCCAAGGAGTAGGTTATAATCCAAGGGTCCTTGAACAACCATTACGTTCATGTGAACTGTCTTCCTTCTCAATGTTATGGGCACATCGGGAAGGATCCCTAAAGGTCGACTGGTTCCTTTATCAAAGCCTGTCAGATTTCTCATCTCAGGCAAAAGTGATGGCGAACCAAGCACTTTCCAAGCAGTAGAGGAAAGGATACTCACAGAAGCCCCCTCATCTATGATGGTACCAGCCATGACCATTCTATATATTTGAATGATAATTCGGAATGGTATGCTTGCTGGTAGGCGGGGTCTGCCTAGTTGATTCCAGTCGAAGGAGACAACTAGGTTGCTTGGAGGTGGGACCGAGTAGGCGGCCGGGTATGACTCTGACGAACTTCCTTCCTGCAGTAAAGGAATGGGTAGATTGCCCCCATGTTCATCGGAGTCTGTGTTGATGAAGAGAATTTGGATGGTGTCATCCTTGTTCTCTTCAGTGATTGTATCATCCGAAGATAAAACCTCTGAAGGCAAGACCGGGTCAACTGCCACCTCAACCTTTTGACTTTCATCTGGTATGGATTCAGTTGGTTTATCTTCAATGATAGGCACTTCAGCTGACCACCTGAGCGGGCCAGCTAGATTCTCAACTAGTGACGGACTCGGCAAGAGTTTTTTATATCCAGGAGGAAGTCGTAACGGTGAAACCGGACGATCATCCAAAACTCTTTTAGCTTCGCCTAAGAAGGGACAATGGTGGATGGCATGATTGCCTTCGCACAGTTTACAAGGAAATCTAGCTTTCCCTTTTTGTCCTGGGGCTTCACTTTCACTAGTTGACGGTGTACTTTCAACATGATCACTAGAGGTTGATGACACCGGGTTGTGCAAATGAGGAGACCAGTGCCTTAGTATCCGGGGGATACAAGGACAATCTCTGTGAAAGTGGTCTCCTTTGCAAATGACACATGGCGATTTAGGCCTGGTCGGTGCAGTGTGTGGATTTTCGTTAGACGACACTCGTTTTCCCCCATTCGCCTTTGGCTCCTTCTTCTTTTTCTCTTTCTTCTTCTTTTCCTTCTTCTCCTTAGGAACTTGGCTTTTGGCTTTGCCAGCCCCATCAAGCGAAGAGGAAGGAGGAGAGGAAGAATTAGAGGAAGTAGAAGGTTGGTGGGCAACTCTGGACTCGTCTAATTGCTGATTCGAATGTTCATGAATAGTGGTGTTCTGAATGACATTGGTTGAGAAGAGCCATACCGACAAGCCAATTATCAGTCCTGGAAGTGACAATGTGGCCATATGGGGTGCACCAACATCTCCCCAAGAGAAGAAGGGACTAGGATTTCCACCAAGGGGAATCCCTTGGTTGGTGGACTCCATTTTCTCAACCTAAGATCAACGTAGGAAAGGGGTAATGAATATTCCATTTAAAATAAATTTTTAGACACTTTGACACAACTTGTTTTTTCAGTTTTTAAGAGTCGAGGAAAAACAAAAGATGACTCTAATCTCCTTCAATTTTTAATGAGCCTGAAGTGACAAGTGCTCAGATGGACCTTTTCCGTTAAGGAGTCTGAAAAGGAACGAAAGGGACTGCTCTAGAGATCTAGGTAGAGGGAGTACCAAACCAATCGCAAAACTGCAGAATACTTTTTATAGTACGACAGTCAATCTTCCCGAATGCTATGTTCGATGCATTGCGATAAGTAGGGCGGCCGAAACGGCTTCCTATGGATAAAAGGTTTTAAGCCTATAAGGGTCTCCCAATATATACTTGATGGTACGTGGGAGCACAAGTCCATACTGGCACTTCTCGTCTCAAAGTGGAGGAATCACCCAACCATCAGTGAGGACAACAGTTACCAGGCTTTACGACGCCGGAATACGTCTCTAGCCTAGACCTCTAAATGTTGTGCGTTAAGTTCCAAAGCGTTGTTAGATTCATTGAATTTATTTTAATTTGATCTTTCTTATGAAGTTTTCCTTTTGGGTTCACCACGAGATGTAGATGTAATTCCTAAAATGCAATCTAAAGATGATAAGCAAACTTTTATCTCTTTTCAGCAATGAAAATCCTAGCTACAAGGGGAAAAGAAAGACACAATCTTTTCACAAAGAGCAAAGAGCACACTGTAAATGCACTTTCATAAATCAAGCCAAACAGACTGTCAATATGCAAATGCACATGTGCATGTATTTGTTTTTCACTTTCTTAATATTGATGCCTAAAAATAAAGTTGATGTACAAATCTGAATTTTCTTTCAAGTGATAAACACAAACAAGCTTCTTTTCGAAATCAAAAGGTAGAGATGATTACGACACTTTATGATTTTGAAATAAATACTCGTTTCGACACTAGAAAGTCACAAATTCAAACCAAAGGAAAAAAGTAAAAGCATAATCGACTGTCAACAGCAAATAAACTTTCTCCTATGATCAAAATCGACACTTGCGACAGATCTGAATCAAAGGACGACAGAATGACTATTCTACTTTTGCAATGGAAAACTGTAAATGACGTAACAAACACACAAAAACATCTACAGTCTTTTTGTACAAAGGAGGCGGAATTACAGCAGGGAAAATGGGTTTTTAAACAGACACATACACTGATCACAGGCTGCAAAAATCAGAGACAAAACTGAAAAAATGAAGCAAAGAACCTCAGCTGCACAAGGCTAGGCTGATCAGCGCACCTGTAACACAGAGAAACTGGATTGCAGCGCAGGTAGCCCTCTCAGGAAGTGCGTTGAAATGAAGAACCTCTTCACAGAGCCTGCGCTGGGGCAGAAACGAGAATTCTGTCCGGGTTCTGGGTCACGGTTTGCAGTTTAATCTATGGTTTTTGGCCGAGTAAAATCAATCAGTAATGCACAATCAGAGGGTAGATTTAAAGAAGGTCTAAGAGCTATCACAAAGGGAAATCAGATCATTTGTGAATCAGCTATTCAAATCATAAACAAATCCAGTGAATGGATTGAAGCAGCAGATGTCTACTTTGCATTTGTTAATGGCAAATGCAGTTCGATTTGCTACTTCTAACTTTATGAAACAAACAACAAGAGAAACACAAACTAACTAACTAGACAATCATCCCCAGCGGAGTCGCCATTTTGTTAACGGGAAAAGTGTCTATTCAGAATGACCCTATCCCACTAAGGTGTGACAGTGACCTTAGAAACAAACAGAGAAAACTACTTTTGTATTCTTCTTTATGAACTATAAACGAAGAGGAATAGGATGAACCAACCTGTGCCTTGCGCTAGTCCTTTGATCTACTCTCTCTCCTCTTTGACAACTTCCAGCTACCTGCTCCCTTACTTGCCCAGCTTCACCAAGTACCTGCAAGATCACAGAAGAAGGAAACTATACAAAGACATGGGTTTATATTCATAAAAAGCTTAGGTTCATATTTAAGCTAAACATACAAATGTAACAAACATCAATGATACACAAGTATGTAGGAGAAACTCAAATAGTTTTATTGATATAACAAGAAGATCCAAGAGGAGTTACAACCGATGATTCCTGATCCAGCATCAACCTCCCAGCAAAGAAGCCCCTCTTCACCTCCAACAAAGCATAAATCCCCCAATACTCTGATATCTATCTCAAAACCAACAACAATTCTTTGCAATGTACAAAATTCCAGCCTCTGGATCTCTGGGATGAGGGATCCATATATAGATGTATGCAAGGAGGATGAGTCAACTTATGATTTGAGTAGTGGCTTCTCTCTGTCAGCTCTTGCTTCCACTTGGAGACTGAGAGCCTCTTACTCATCCTTGGTCGAACTCAGTGAGGCAAGTGTCATTGGAGAAGATTCTGGAAGCTTCCATTGTCTTTCCACCCCGCGGAATGGCACTGCCACTTGTCATTTCCCGCTCAACGCACCCTGGTAGTGCATTTAGGTGCATTGCAACGCACCTAGCTAGTGTATTTGGGTGCTATGCAACGCAGCTAGCTAGTGGAGTAGCTGAGATGATCCTAATTTGACTGATTCTAAGCAGTTTCTGGTGGAGAACTTCTGGGAGAAGCTATAATTTGTTGACCGGGTCGGAACAACACTTTTAGGGACTTAGGATCCCTTGGTTTATGGACATTTCATGCTTGGAGCTGCAAGGCACAAAAATGTCTATAACAAAAAGGGAAAACCAAATACTTGTAGAAAGGAAATGAACAACAATGCTATTTAGTAGAATTGAACAGCAAAGTCAAATTACTAGAATGAACAGCGAAGCTTTGTAATTGAAATGAACAGCGTAACAATATAGTTTGCAGAAAGTAATAATCTTATTATGATGAAAAGGAATGGAAACGCAATTCAGTTATAGTTATAATAATTCATAAACTCTGGAAACAAACAACAATTAAGTAATGCGATTTAAATGAATGAAAACCAAACCAAACCATCACACGACTGCGATTGTAAAGTAATGGTACAGATAGCAAGTGGATCCACTAGGGTCAGGCCCTTAGCTGCTAGTGAAGCACTACTGGACTACTTCAGTATAAACAAACGAAAGAGTAACTGACTTATGTATTAATCATATGTAAATGTTACAAGTAATCGTACTTTGTTTTAATCAAAGAGAGTCAATGATCAGAGAAATACAATAGCAAATTCTGAATAATGATAAGTGATCCCCCCAAATGTTTACAAGCGTTATCCCTTTTATACTGGACAAGCGGATAAAACAAGGAATGACAGATAGACTGTAAAACAACGATCCCTCAAGATCAAGAGATCCTGAGGGATATGCTCCATCCTCTAACTCTAGTTGATCCCTTTGTCTTCTTGCACTGATGCTGTGATTTCCCATCCTTATCCTCAACTGTGTGCTTTGATCCTGATCTACTTATTTGGATATGGCTTCCTGATGAAGGAACAACAGTTACTCTATTTTGTCTTTTCATTCAAAATGGTAGTTTTCCATTTCTTCTATTTTCTGCATGGAAAAAGACAATAATTAACTAATTCACAATAATCAATAACTCCCTAGTTTTTGCTATAATTCTTTGATATATTATCATCTTTGGAATAAAAGGAGTTATGATAAAAGGAAAATATAAGGAAATAAATGGAAAATTCATACCTTTTCCATAGCTCAACACATGGTTCCAAGGCTTGGGCAGAAGACTAGCATCACGTAAAAGGAAATTGTTAATGTAAGATGTCAAGTTTGATCTGTTAAACCATGATTAGTCTCCTTGTGACAGTATGTTGTAATTTTATGTTTGAAAAGTATTTGAGATACCACACAAGAATAAAGTTTACGATCATGTAATTGGTTTAATTTGAGAATACATAAAGATGAGAGTAGGGTAAGGCCAAGTGAAAATAGATGTAAATACAAAGGTTCAAAAAACTAGCTAGCAGTCCTTACCATACCCAAACCCTTTTACTAGCACTACAGGGATAGAGAGATCCACACAGAGGTGTGTGGAGAATAAGTAGGGATATGCATGCTCTGGCTTCACTAATTGCTTGAGCCTAGCTCAAGCAGGCACAACTAGTAGATGGAAAGAGATTGGCAATATATATCTATTAAGTATGTGTATATGAAATTCATTATGTCGCCTTTTGATTTTCAAGGTGGGAGGAATGCCATGGAGAAAGGAATATCATATTTTTCCTCTATATCCCACCTATTGGGACACTAGGATAAGTCCCAATAATAAGAGTTGGGTTCACTCATAAGTATATGATTGTAAAAGGTCATCATGAACTTTATTAAGCTAAGTCATCCTTTAGTTGAAGCTTCAAGCAATATACTCAGCCTCTTTTCAACCCTTCAGTCTTCCTGGAATAGCTACAAAACAACCATATTTAACCCACATTGAATGCCTCTTCTTGTTGTGATCTTAAACTTCAAACCTTGACCCTTCTCCCTATAAGAGCACCCAAGAACAACACTCAAAACAACCTCTCTTTCACACGTTGTACCTACAACCAAACATAAGACTTCCACATTGCTTCTAGGGCTTCTTTCTTGCTATCTTATGGTTCCTTCTTGCAGTGGATAGGGCCTCCTTTTGACTGCATCTAGGGCCTCTCTGAGTGTTGCTTTAGACTTTCCTTGATTGTGGCTATATCCTTCTTCTTGATGATTGATAAGGGCATCCCTCTTGCTACAGATTAAGGCCTCCTTTGTTGTAGATAAGAGCCTTCCTTTTGCTACATATCTGGCCTCTATTGACTGTGTCTTTATGCCTCTCTTGACTACATCTTAGGCCTCTCTCTAGACTACGTCTTAGGCCTATCTCTTGTTGTGGCTAAGTGTTACACAGTAATTTGTCACTGCCTTCATCCCAGTCTTCCTACTGTGTCATAAGTCCAAAGTCATTCATGCTCGTGCTCTCTGATGTTGCCAAATGACCCACTTTGCCAAAGTTTCTGCATCATCATGTCTATTTCCAAATAAATGTGCCGATGGGTGCTCCAAAACAGTCTAGAAGCACTGCCATCGCGGAAGTACACGTGATTCCCGCGATGGTCAAATTTCATGTGACAGCGTAGCTTTATTTTGTAGTTTCACGGGATGACATGACTAGCTACATTATTCAATAGTGATGTCAGCGTGACAGACTAGTTATGTGCCCGCGATGATCCAGTTTGGGCGAATTTGTTCCAACAGTCGGCCTTCCAGATGACTCTAGACCTGGTTGTTGGCCTTGCTTATGTCACCCTCCTTTCTCTGGCGTGGTTGTTCCGTAATTTGTGCTACCTTCCTTGGAGATAAGCTCATCCTCCAACCTTTCATGGAGACTCCTTCTCCTATTTAAGCTCTCACCATTGCTATGAGCTGCTAGTTTGGAGTTCTTAGTGTTTGGAGTGTTGCTGATAGTATTGTGAGCTTGTTAGATAGCTGGTGTGAGTGTGACAAGTGTGGGATTGTTGAGAGCTTGAGGAAGGTTGTGAAGTGCCTTTAATCTTGTGTAAACTTGTGAGTGAGAGAGACTTGTATTGGGAGATCCATCTTCAAGAGTGAATGCTTGAGGAACACGCTGGCTGGACCCCCCTGCGAAGGCTTGTGACGTCAAGACCTGGGTTGTAAGCTTACTCTATTTCATATTTAATGCAATCAGTGATGTTTTCCTATGTCTTGTATGCAATGTACTAGATAGCTCATGATTTCTTGACTTTATGGGTAAATATATCTTTGTTGTATCCGGTTACGTGCTTTGTTGTATTTCATTTTCCTTGTTTCAGGTTGATTACTCATCAGGAGAAGGAAGCGGAAGCTGGAGCAGCGCAACAGAACTCCATCGACCACTGGTTGAGGTAGGCCTCCAACTTAAACTATTTAAGGAAAATTGTTCTTGATTTGTCCTTGTTTGTGACTAGACCCACTCTAGGGCTAGAGGGGTTTCCTCTGTCCGTAGAGGGAACACTTTCCTGCATCAGAAATTGGTGACTCCATTGGGGAGCTGGCCTTTGTTCTTTTCTTATTTACTCTTTCCTTGAGTTTTTGTTTCGTCTCTTTTGAATTTTTGGGGACTGGTTATCTATTTTCTTGGTTTCCTTGCCTAAGCTGGGAAATTTCCTTTTTTGTTTAAGGATTGACTATTTTGGTTTGGGATTTTTTAGCTCGCCTATGGCTATTTTTGAACATCATCGCGCTTTTTAATTTAACAGTCGCACCGTCATCACATCACCCTTTTTGTAATTTCCTGTCCATCGCGTTATTACACCTAATAGTTGCGATGGTTCTGTAAATCGGACCATCACGGAAAAGGCATGTACTTCCGTGTTGTCATCGCTTTGTTGCTACGTGTTGTTCTTTATCAGCGCTTTATTGCTAGTATATTGCCCGCGCTGATTTCTGTAGAATTGAATTTTTTCAATTCTGCCTCCTGAATCCGTCAGTCTTGCTAGCCCCTTGTTGTTCTCACTTGTTTGATGACTTGTTTTTCACTGTTTAAAGGTTGAGGCACTCTATTGTAAGCTTTGTTAAATGAATCTTGTTTTTCTTGCTTCGTGACCTAGTTTTATTGTTTCAAGTCCTTTGGATCAGTTTCGCTTGGTTGCTTGTTTGCAAGGTTTCATTTGCTGCTTGTTGTTGGTTTGATTGAGCCTTCCCCTTTGCTTACTTTTGGTTGATTATTTAGTGATCGTTGTTGAACCAATCTTGGCATTGTTTCGATTTCTCTTCACTACCCAGACATAGATTACAATTGTTTGGATCAACCATTTTTCCACATTTGTTTGTTGCTTATTGGTTTCTTTAGATTAAAGGCATCAAAATAAAAAAGATTGCATTTCATTTGGCATGCGAAAGTGAAAGTAAATTTGCATTTCAAGTTGCATATTGAAAAGCAAATGATTAGATCTCTCATTAGTAGTATCCGTGCACTTTAAGAATTGATGTCTGCTTACATTGAGTGACTGTTTTGTTGTCTTGGTTTTCTTGGTTTAGGAATGATCTCTCTACCCACCCATAGGTAGGTGTTCATCGAGGAAAAAGTATATTTCATTCATTTTAGCTGCATCCTAGGCTTTGATATATACATACGGTAAGTCTTGAAAATTGAAACATAATCCAAGATCAACTTTAAAATGAATTGAATAAATCTAACAACGCATTGGAACATAATGCACACATTTAGAGGTCTAGGCTAGAGATGTGCTCCGGCGTCGTTAAACCTAGTCACTTTTGTTTCCACTCAAGGTTGGGTGATTCCTCCTTTTGTGACTCAATAGTGGTCTAGTACGGAATTTTGCTCCCATGTACCGTCGAGTATATGGGGAGACCCCACTAGGTTATCATCCTTTATCCATAGGAAGCTGCGTCTGCTGCCTTACAAGCCGTAACGCACCAAACATAGCATTCAGGAAGATTGACTATCGTACGGAAAGTCCTTGGCTTTCATATGACTGCCAAGGTGTATATGCAGTTTTACGGATTTGTTTGGTAAACCTTTTTGCCTAGTTCTCCAGAGTAGTCACTTTCATTCCTTTTCAGACTCCCTAAAAGAAAAGGTCCATCTGAGCACTTGTCACTTCTGGCTCATTAAATATTCGAAGGCAACTAGAATCATCTTTTGTCCTTTTCTCGACTCTTTAAAAATGAAAAGCTCAAGTTTTGTTCCTGTGTCTTAAAATTTATTCGGCCACGATTTACATTTACCCGGTTAGATCTTGTTTGTGTTAGCTTGAGTAGGGTCCTTTCTTGTCAATTTTCCTAGGATCTTTTGAAGTTGTCATCCTGGTGGAATCACAGATCCTGTCTCCCGTTCCAAGTGACCAAGGGTCTCCTTCCTCTGTTGCTCCCGAGGTATTGGTTGTGAGTGATACTCTCCCTGTTATTTCGAGTATCCAACCGATTAACTCTCGTGCTCCAGAGGACGAGACTTATGAAATTCACTGGAACCCTGTTTGGGAGCCTTCTGAAGATGATATCCCTCCTACTCCTACCGGTGTTTTGGTCCCAATTTCTTCTTCTGATATGGAGGACACATCCCCTGTCACAAGTGAAGAGTCTGTTGTGACGAGCGGTGAAATTCCCACCTCAACGGAAACTCCACCTTTTAGTATCACCCCTATTGGTGTTACGTTGCCTTTACGTTGTAAGGTGTTAAGGGATGTTATGTCTTCTAGGACTCCCTCCATGAGTTCTATGTGGTCACACACCATCACTCCGACCTCGGAGTCCTTTGTTCCTCAGATTCACAATATGTCTGTCACCTCTGTCTCGACTATTCCAACTGTTTGTGTGGCCTCTTCAACCCCCGTTGTTGGTGCCGTTACTGCATCCTCAGTTGTGACCGCTGCAACTAGACCTTCTTTAGGGTCAGCTTATAGTGGCCCATCGGCATCCATACCTGGAGTTGTTAATCCTACGTTAAATTCCCCACCTTCTTCTGGTTCAATTCCAGCAGGGGGGCATATGGTCAGTATTTACAAGCTGTCCAGCATCCGGGCTTGCAAGGTCTGTTCCATTACTACGATCCCGTAGGACATCACCTTTATCTTGCTAGATCCTTGCCATCTCAGCCTACCGTTGAGGTCTCGGTTCCATTATCAGTTGCTTGAGGTACCACCACTTGTCATGGAGGCCAAGCACCACCTGTGAATTCTCAAGGACCACCTTATGAAGGCCAACCGTCTTACATGCAAACCTCTCAAGGGTAGCAGTATTATGGGCAGTCTTATCCAGGGCAACCTGGGGGCCCACAAGGACAGCCCTTTCAGGGACAACCTTCGGCCTCTGGTGGTCTGTCTTTTACCTATTTTGCGCAACCTTCTAGTAATCCAGGACAACCTTACATGCAATAAGGTCAACCTGGTGTCTAGCAAGGTTATCCTTCTGGGCAAGTTGGTCAACCTTACGTTCAGCAGGGCCAACCCACTGTCCAGTATGGTCAAGTATCTGGGTAGGTCGGTCAACCTCAAATCCAATCAGGACAACCAACTTTCCAGTCCGCTCAGCCATCCGGTCTATCAGGACAACACTCAGTTGTGCAAGGACAGCCCAACAACTAGCAATTTCAACCTTCTAGGCAGATGGGCCAATCTCAATCTCAACTAGGTCAACCTTCTGGCTAGACAGCTCAGCCTTAGTTCTCTCAAGGATGTCCTTCTGGGCCTGCTCAACCGAGCACTCAAATGATTGTTGCTTCTCAAGCTCAACCTAGTTTTCAGCCCCAGACTGAGCCCCAAACCCAATCCGGTCTTCAAATGTAGGTTGGATCTCAAACCCAACCAGCCTATCAAATGCAGCCTACCTCTCAGGATCAGTTTGGAGCCCAGCTGCCTTATGGTTTCCAGAAATCCCAAGGGAAAATTCAATTTTCCCTGTATCAAAATTATCAACAACTGCAGGTAAGTCCTTATCAGAATTACCAGCAACCTTATGTTGCTCCTGGAGGCCAAGTTGGTAATCAATGGAATGTTGGGGGGAAAATCCAGGGTCAGCCATCCTATAACCCCTATGGAAAAAATCCCTACGGACAAAACCCTCCGAGGCCAAATCCGTCTGGACAAAATCAGTGGGGGCAACCGCCAGCTGGCTGGAACTCTGGTACTCCTTCCTACCCGCAGCCCTAGATGTCCTTTAACCCTCAGTTACCCTTTTTAGCGACATTGGAATTGTCGGATGTGTCCAAACTGACAAATGATCCCATTCTTCATAATCCGTATTGGCCACCGGTTCCAACTAAGATTCCCGGTGATTGTCCCAAATTCGATGGTAAAGTTGGAGAAAATCCTCAAGCTCATGTCATGACTTATCACCTATGGTGTTCATCGAATTCGTGGCTTGATGATACAATCCAGCTCCGCCTTTTTCAAAGGACTCTCACTGGCTCTGCAGCTAAATGGTATATTGAGTTATCTCGCGGATATTTTCAGGATTTTAACTCATTGGCTATGGAGTTTTTAACTCATTTTCAATTGTTGATTCGATATGAAATGGGAACACACCTCCTGACATCCTTAAAACAGACAATGGCCATGCATATCTCTGATCATATCCATGAATGGAGACGGCATCATCGCTTGATTAAGTTTTGGATTCCCAATCAGCTTATTACCAACTGGTTCACGACTTCATTCGTCGGTCCGATAGTACGGGATATTGCTATGGGGGCATGTGTAACTGAAGAGAAAGCTATTGCGCGTGCTCAGTACCTTGACCTGGTTTACTCCCAGTCCAATACGCTATATGATTATTTGCCTGATGCCTCAAGACCAGGAACTTCCAAAGCCCCGCCAACACCATCTATTGACGGCATCATTGGTTCCGTTAATCCGCCTTCAAAGAAAACTTCCACGAACCCTGGGAAGAAAAATTCGAATGCTCCGAACGAAAATACTTCTCAGGTTGTATCCAATTCTGGTAATACTACCGAGTTTAATGCCATCCAGTCCACCATGGCGGACAAAGCCTCAAAAGAAAAGAAGAAGGGAAAAAGAAAGAATAAAGCAGATCAACCTAAGTAGGATTCCCCTAAACCTCCACCCGAGGACGACGCCAAACGCAAGCCCAAGTACCCTTGTCTTATCTGTGATGAGGATCACTATACCAAATACTACCCAAGGTGGTCTGAAGTTAGTCGTTTGTTGAAAGGTGCTCCCAAGGCTCCTGCTGTGCTCAAAGAACCTTTTCCCTCATAACAAACACAAATGGTGGCTAATCCATCTCAACCCTTTTCTTCCTTTGGTTCTCAAGTATTTATGGCTGGCACGATTCCTGTCCACATCAGTACTCAGGAAAAAGAGTATCCGTCGCCTACCGGGAAAGAGAATGAGGTCCCCTCTAGTGCTCCTTCGTCCAGTTCTGGTCTGCTCCATATTGAGAGACCTAGCACTGAGATGCCCTTCCAACCCCCTCCGAAAGGTGTACTCCGGAAATCTTCTTACAACCCTAATGCTCATGTTGCCCAACACTACAGCATCATTGAGAACTTAGCCCAGGCTCCGTCAACTATGTCCGCCTTAAAAGTACTCCAGAGCTGCCCCTCTTAGAGGAAGTCCTTGCTATCGTCCATCAGTGGCATAGACCCGACTGACTCGGATCTGATTACTTTTGACCTTGAAAGCCATATACCGAGATTGCCTCACCAAATTGCCTTCCTCAAATAGGTCATCATCAATTCCAAAATGATTCATCATATAGTCATTGATGAAGGCGCTTCAACTTACATCATGTCTGTTCCCTATTGGAAGGCTATTGGTTATTTGACTCTGAGCTAGTCTCCTACAACCTTGGAAGCCTTTAATGGGAGAGAATCTCACCCTTATGGTATACTCCAACGTTTTCCCATCACTTTGGAAGGGAAGACAGTCGAAGTGGAAGTTGAAGTTGTTGATGCTAATCTTACCTACAACCTTCTTCTCAGACATAGCTGGACATATGCCATGCGAGTCGTGGCTTCATCTCTATTTAGTATCATTCATTTCCCTCATCAGGGGAAGATTGTCACCGTAGACCAGCTGTCCTTCTTCGCCTCCTCTTCTGAAGGCAACGTGCCTTTTGTGGAGCATACCTCTACCCCATATGAGAGTGTGGGAGCTGGACTTTTTAAAGATCCTACCCTGATGGGTGTGTTTTCACTCCCACCTCCTAACGTCACTCCTCTCAATATGATTTCTGTTCGCTCTAATCCATGGGTTCTTCCCCCCTCTAATCAGGTAGAATCTTGGGGCGATGAGATGCCATTAAGTCCTGCCGAGCTCAACTACGTCGAAATTGTTTCTGCATCGGCTCCCCCTTCTGAACCTGCTCCTTCCAGTAGGGCTTCTGACTCGTACGCCCATTCCCCTTGGCTTGGAGATGACGCTTCTTTGGATCCTCTAAAGGAAATATCTCCTTTTGATGAAGCCATTATCGAGACCATGTCTCTCGAGGAACCTCCTTGGTCTGATCATCACCATCGCTCCTTGTTTCTCCCTGCCCATCAGGAAATGCTTACCTGTCTCGAGTGGTTTTCTCCTTGTCTCCCATCTCAACCCCTTCAAACACCCATTCAAGTTTATCAAGTGTCTTCTAAAGGAAATATGGAAAAAATCACGTAGACCCAACCGATCGACATCTCTGTGAAACTAGGGATTGTCGAGCATATTCATGTTGGATTCACTTGCACTCCAGAGGAAATTCAGCTCTATACTAATCTTTTTCGCGAATTTCATGATGTCTTTGCTTGGTCCTATGAATAAATGCCCGGCATTGACCCTAGCATAGTGGTGCATGAGATACCTACGTATCCGGGTGCTAAGCCTGTTCGCCAACGCCTATGCCCCGTGCATCCCCGAAAGGCTGCAGCCATTAAAGCAGAAGTTGAAAAGCTTCTTAAGGCTGGTTTTATTTACCCCATCCCACTCACATATTGGGTCTCCAATATTGTCCCTATGAATAAAAAATAGGGTACCATTCGAGTTTGTGTTGATTACCGTGACATTAACCGGGCCTCTCCCAAAGATAACTTCTCCACACCCTTCATTGATCAACTCATTGATGAGTGTGCTGGGAGCGAAATGTATTCATTCATGGATGGTTTTTCTAGGTATAACCAGATCAATATTGCGCCCGCCGATCAGCACAAGACTACCTTTATTTGTATGTGGGGCACTTTCGCCTACAAAAATCTCCCTTTCGATCTGAAGAACACTGGTGCTACCTTCCAACGTGCAATATCCTATGATTTCCATGACATTCGTCACATTGTACAACCATACCTGGATGATCTACCTACTCATTCAGTAAAATGCCAGGACAATCCCACTCATCTGCACGAAATCTTTATCCACTGTCGGCACTACCACATCAGGCTTAATCCTCATAAGTGTGTCTTTTGCATTGAGTCAGGTAGACTGCTCGAGTTTATCGTCTCCTGAGAGGGCATCCGTTTGTATCCCCTTAAATTCGAGGCTATTATGAATCTTCCTCCCCTTGCTTCTTTGCAGAGCTTGCAGGGTAAAGCGAATTTTCTATGACGATTCATTCTGAACTATGCCGAAGTGGCTAAAGGTTTCACGCGGTTACTGAAGCGAGATACACCTTTTCATTGGGATGCCGTCACTCAAGAGTCCTTCAAGCGTCTCAAGGGTCTCCTTATTTCTGCTCCATTGTTGCGTCCTCCGAATGATCATCGCGACTATACTCTATATTTGGTCGCTGCCGATACCACTATTGGCATGGTTCTCGTTCAAGATGACGATGATGACACTGAGCATGTCATATATTATCTTAGTCGCCATCTTTTAGATATGGAAACTTGATACGCTTATGTTGTGGCATTGGCCTCTGTTTACGCCATCCAACGTTTCTGCCATTATATCTTGTTGCATACTACGACCGTGGTTTCTGATTGCAACCTGATGATGTACATCCTGTCATGTCAGTTGCTGGGGGGCAAATACTCGAAGTGGATCATCATCCTCTAAGAGTTCGAATTGGAATTCACCACTACCAAGTCTAAGAAATCCCTTGTCTTTGCTGAGTTACTTTGCTCTTTGCCATCTCCTACCGCACCCTCTCGGTTAGAGGACCATATTCTGGACGAAACTTTGTTCCTAATTAGCACCCTCGATCCTTGGTACTGGGACATTATTGTATATCTGTAGACGTCCTCTTTTCATCCCAATGTTTCTAAGGATGCTCGGCGACAGATCCGTCATTAGTCTCATCCCTACCGTATCATTGGGGACACCCTATACTGTCTCAGTGCCGACTCCATTCTCCTCCGATGTCTAACTTTCGAGGAAGCTGAGGGAGTTTTGAATGACTACCATTCTGGCGCCTATGGTGGTCACATGTCCGGATATGCTACTGCTCAAAGGATCCTCCGCACCGGTTATTTCTGGCCCTCCATCTTTAAGGATTTCATTCTTGCCGTCCGCTCCTGTCACGAGTGCCAGGTATACCAGTGGAAGATGCGTGTGCCTCCTGCTCCATTGCACCCTGTTGTTACCGTCGGCCCTTTTGCAAAATGGGGCATTGATTATACAACCTGTAACCCTCGCTCGGCCCGGGGGCACGGGTATATTATCGTTGCTATCGATTACTTCACAAAATGGGCCGAGGCGATGCCCACATTAACTGAAGACAGTCACACAATGGTGCAATTTTTGTTTAACCATGTTATTTCATGGTTTGGAGTCCCTCAAGCCATCGTCACTAATCATGGGAAGCATTTCCATAATCACATGATGGTCGAGCTAACAACTCGACTAGGCTTACAACATGATAGTTTGACTCCATACTATCCTCATGCCAATGGCCAAGTTGAAGCCGTCAACAAGGTTCTGGTTATGATGCTTCAACGTACCGTTGGCATGCATAAGTCTAACTGGAACTTGATGTTGTTCTCTGCCTTGTGGGCCTACGGAACCTCTGTGAAGGATGCCACCGGTTTCACTCCATTTCAATTAGTTTACGGACTGGAGGTTACCCTTCCAATCGAGTGTGAGATCCCTTCATTGAAGTTGGTCGTCGAATTACTTCCCAACACTACTCCGGTAGAAGAACGCCTTCGTTACCTAGAATGGCTGGACGAGACCCATCGGCTAGCCTCTCTAGCTATCGAGGCACAGAAGAAGAGAGTGAAAACTCACTTCAATCATACTGTCCATCCTCATTCTTTTGTTGAGGGAGATTTACTCCTGCTTTACGATCAAGCGAATGATAAGCTGGGGGTAGGCAAACTCAAGCCCATGTAGCTGGGGCCTTATATTGTAAAGAGAGTTTTACAGAAAGGGGCCTACGAGCTAATTGATTACGAAGAGAATCCTCTCGATAAGCCCCGGAACGGGCTGTACATGAAAAAGTACTATGCGTGAATTCCATGCACTTTGGTTTGTACATACATGTGTTTTAGTAGGTGTGTTATGTGTGTATGTTTTCATGTTTTTGGCTTGGTGTGATGGCATGATTGCCGCTTATTGTGTCTTTTGCTTCTTGTGCAAATATCTGGTGCACCTTACGTTGGTTTCGCTGATGGTGCCTGCCGCAGTACCCGCAACTTGTCCTCTGCGGCGTGGGTGATCTACGATCCTCACGGCGAGTTGATAGATCTTCAAGGTGTGTGTTTAGGTCATACCACAAACAATGTCACTGAATATATTGCTGTGATCGAGTTACTGGCTGAGGCGATTAATCTCGGTATTCGTGCATTGGTTGTGAACCTAGACTCTCAACTTGTCGTCCACCAGCTCAATGGGCGATATTCCATTAGAGACCATCGCATTTTAAGGTTGTATTTACGTGTTAAATTGTTAAAGAGGAATTTTGATTTCATTACATATCAGCATATTCCACGACGATTGAACACGTTAACTGATGCATTGGCTAATCATGCATTAGACAGACATTTGTGTAATATGTAATCAAAACATCATACAAGAAAGCATATAAAGCACAATAATAGACCATAGAAATATATATATATATATATATATATATATATATATATATATATATATATATATATATATATATATATATATATATATATATCGTGTGGTGCACTGAGGTGCTCAAAAATAAGTGTACATGTCTAAATAGATTATGTGTTCTCTGTACATCTAAGACACATGTCTCTCAAAAATAACCAGCAAGAAATAAAAACCTAGGTGTCTACTGTAGTGGGTTGTACTCCCTATAGTGCACTGCCACTCCTGCCACCTGCCTCAATAGGCAATGCATCTTGGGTTCCACTCCTACTGTGTGGATCTGGGACACTCTGGGGACCTCCTCGATCCCTGTGTAATCTGGAATCCCTGCTAGCAGGCCCTCAAGGTTCTGGATCACTGTCTCCATCGTATCATCTTCCAGAGGAGCCAAGGCTAGTGCTACAATGCCCTGCGCGTCCCTCCGCACCTCTAGAGCCAGTCCAAGGGGTCTCAGTGTTCATACATCTGCATACCCATAGCATTCATCATTAGGACATGTACATGAAAAAATCAAAAAACATCATAAAACTAAAAATCAAAAAATGTGATCAGGTGTCTTACCACTGTCATCCCACTGCTCTCCAGTAGGCAGCTGCATGTCAGGATCTCCGCGGAAGTCCATGTCAGCGTATGGCCAATCCCCCACGAAGATTGTCTGTCGCTCCAGCCACTCTCGGAAAAATGTCCCCCACACCACTGGTCGTCCGCCACCTCCTCATGGCATGACGTGAGCCCATCGTGTGGCCCCCGTCACACTTGGCTTGGGTAAGTCCAAAGCCATGTCTTGCAACTGCAATGCCGACACCTGCTCCAGCATGAGTGGGACTAAGATGGATCCATAACCAAACTGCTTTGCCTCTCCTCGATGACAGTTGGTGAGTTGCCTCTTCATGTTTGTCGTCATCGACTCTGCCCAGTTGAACATGGTGGGATTGAGACACTCGAGAGCTAGCCGGAGCTGAGTCTTCGAAGCCTCATGTTGGGCTAGACCCACTACCTGTGTCACCATGAAAAGCATGGCATGAAGCACTACATCATCCCTTGTTGGGATTGCCACCTTCCCACTCCTTGTCTTCCATGCCCGTGGGCACACTTGAGCTATCAGCATATCTAAGGAATCACCCCTGGGTTGTTGTCCCTCCAGAATGGGCCTCTCACCTCGTCGAGACAGGCCGGTCAAAAAATATATGTCTGTATAGTCAAACTCGATATCCCGGCCTCGGATGATGAATTTCCCATCTGTGGGATTCCAGGCCCTGATCAGTAGCTCTAGCAAGTCAGGTTGTGATCGCAGGTGTGGAGTTAGGAAGAATTTGAGCAATCTGCATGCCCGTAGTGCGTTTCGGCACCCCGCATTGGCAAAAGCTTCTATATCATTGTTATCATGCATGCATTCTTACCAGACGAATGCCATTATACCCTGCAGGACGAGGAGAATTGAATTAGTACTTCGTTTTAAAATTTTGACGCGTAATTTGCAAAAAATATGAGTTTGCGTCGTCATCGCGTCTATTTTAAAAACAGACGCGATGACGTGAGGTCTTTAGTTCAATTTTTCCACGATCATCGCAGAAGTACATCACTTTTCCACGATGATTGAGGCGCTTTTTGTGTAAAATTTTATCGACCATCGCGGACCCGATAGGGTAAACCCACGATGACCGAGCAACGAAACCTGGTTTTAAAACCGACTTGAACTATCACTTTGGACGTTCAAAACGCATGAAAAAGGCATCAAAATGAAGTGTAGGGCAACATGTGTCTACCTGGAACTGGTTTCAGGACAAATGGTGCACGGACGGGGCCGAATTTCGCTCGCCAACTTCAGTGCTCCAAGTTGCTCCACGGTAAATTGAACAGTGCTATGGTAAAAATGAATGGGTTAATTCCTTTTTATAGTGATTTCGCAAATTAAAAAGTTACATTTTATAAATGTGGTTCTTTTCTCATAGTTTTACCATATGCAGAGTCAAAATATGTTTTTAACTATCTTTATTGTTCATTTTATGTCGAATGGAGTTACGTGTGACGTGTTTTTGTGCAGAGCCTTAGATAGTGGAATTATGATAGTTTCACATACACTTGATCCCGAAAAGTCATCTTTAAGCTCTTTTCCGACTCAAAACATGAAAAGATGGCTGAGTTTTCCGCTTGAATCATTAAAAGAAATGAGAGGTGGTCGCCTTTAAGATCTTTTTTCGATTGTTTAAACGCAAAAAGGATTGTCGGGCTTTTGTCGTTTCAGGCTCATTGTTGGTTGCGAAACGACTTGCTTCTAACTGCTTTTTTGCTTTTTCGAGTCGAAGTCACTACCCACGAAACATTCTCCTCGATCGTAATGGTCAAGCGGTTCTTTCGAGTATTGTTTTATACTTTTTTGGGCTCGAGAGACACAACTCTACGAAAAATGACCCCCCTGGAGTTTTCTTTTTCTGTATCTTTTTCAAACTCTCTAAACATGAAAAAGACTCCAAGTTTTACCTATGTCGGACTCATTAAACCCTGATGACATTGGACTCGCCACCATGACGAGACTCGAGCTTCTCCTTCCTAGGGCTCGTTAAAATATTACTAGGTTGGATTCCACGACATGTTTATCATTGATTGTCTATGGCAACTAGTCACTCTTGAACATCGACACTCTTGCTTCTTGTCGGGTTGGTACATCCATACATCATCATTTGGCCTTTCGTGGGTTTGGGTTGTCATTCTAGCCTCATTCCATTCGATTCATGCTGTCTCCTTCGAGCCTCTGATCCATTGATGCCTGAATGCTGCCAACCCCCCTCCGGAGTCGTGTCACCGATATGTTCAAGAGTATAATCCCTCTGTAGTTTACACCCTCGTTTTCTCCTCTGATACTCTATTTCGTCGGCTGCCTCATGTTCCTTATCTAGTGTCGTTGATGGGGGAAACATTATGGCCCTCCTGCGACGGGTCGTCTCCTGTCGACATCAACTCATTATCCAGGAGATTGATCTAGAGATCCCCTTTGGTACCTTAGAGCTTGCATGCCTCAATGGCAAGTTCTTCACACCTGACGGTCGACTTTCATCATTGGTCATTGATTGGGTGATTCCACGAGTGTTCGACTTCAGCTCCTTTTTCATACTTCGTGGATTGTGCTAGATAGTACCTTGAGAGCCATTAGCATTATTGGTGGTTTCTCTCGCGCTTGATAACGGTTTTCATCATTGACCAGTAATCAAGCGATATTCTATCATGCTCGACCTCGGCACATTTATTCGCATGTTAGGATTTGTACTATGATCGGATGGGTTCAAGACCCTGAACTCAGATTACACATGTTCGAGCTGCGTGGATTGGTTTTATGATTACATGGCTCATTGATGGATGGTTGCGACCATACCTGAGTCTTCATGGATGGTTGCGCCCATACCTTTATCATCCTCATGGTCTCATTAGCTGGATGGCAGCGTCCATACCACAGACCTATTTCATATGTCTTTTGGATGGTTGCGTCGATGCCTAGACTACATGTAATTCATTATCAGAGATATCAGTTGTACTTGCATGCAGGTTCCTTCGGATGGTGTTCCAGTTCGGTCAGTTCATAAAGCATTTCACCCCTCCCTCTCTCTCGGGCTTCATACTTTAGGGGGCATCTCTTACACAGTAATTTGTCACTGCCTTCATCCCAGTCTTCCTACTGTGTCATAAGTCCAAATTCATTCATGCACATGCTCTCTGATGTTGCCAAATGACCCACTTTGCCAAAGTTTTTGCATCATCGCATCTGTTTTCCAAATAAACACGCTGATGGGCACTCCAAAATAGTCCAGTAGTGTTGCCATTAAGGAATTACACGTGATTCCTACGATGGTCAAATTTCATGTGACAGCGCAGCTTTATTTTGTAGTTTCCCGTGATGACATGACTAACTACGTTATTCAATAGCGATGTCAGCGCAGCAGACCAGTTATGTGCCTGCGATGATCCAGTTTGGGCGAATTTGTTCCAACAGTCGGCCTTCCAGATGACTCCAGACCTTGTTGTTGGCCTTGTTTATGTCGCCCTCCTTTCTCTGGCATGGCTGTTCCATCATTTGTGCTACCTTCCTTGGATATAAGCTCATCCTCCCACCTTTCATGGAGACTCCTTCTCCTATTTAAGCTCTCACCATTGCTATGAGCTGCTGGTTTGGAATTCTTAGTCTTTGGAGTGTTGCTGATAGTATTGTGAGCTTGTTAGATAACTGGTGTGAGTGTGACAAGTGTGGGATTGTTGAGAGCTTGAGGAAGGTTGTGAAGTGCCTTTTATCTTGTGTAAACATGTGAGTGAGAGAGACTTGTATTGGGAGATCCATCTTCAAGAGTGAATGCTTGAGGAACATGCTGGTTGGACCCCCCTGAGAAGGCTTGTGACGTCAAGACCTGGGTTGTAAGCTTATTCTATTTCATATTTAATGCAATCAATGATGTTTTCCTATGTCTTGTATGCAATGTACTAGATAGCTCATGATTTCTTGACTTTATGGGTAAATAGATCTTTGTTGTATCCGGTTACGTGCTTTGTTGTATTTCCTTTGCCTTGTTTCAGGTTGATTACTCATCAGGAGAAGGAAGCGGAAGCTGGAGTAGCACAACGGAACTCCATCGACCACCGGTTGAGGTAGGCCTCCAACTTTAACTATTTAAGGAAAATTGTTGTTGATTTGTCCTTGTTTCTGACTAGACCCACTCTAGGGCTAGAGGGGTTGCCTCTGTCCGTAGAGGGAACACTTTCCTGCATCACACTAAGCCTCCTTTTGACTGTGGTTAGGATTGCCTTTTACTGCAACTAGGGCTTCCTTTTCGACTGTGGCTAGAGCTCCTTCAAGACTGTGTCTAGGTCTCCCTTCATGACTACAACTAGAGCTCCTTTGTGACAGCAACTAGGGCTCTCACTATTACAGCCTTCTAGCCTTGTGTTGCCTGGGGACTCCTACACTGTAGTACTCTATGCTGCTTCATCCGCATCCATCTCTACCCACATCCGCCAATCCTACTACTCTCTCTTCAGGGCTCCCATAGCAATGTATAATCCAAAAGGTTGGGTACCTCAAGTATCTTCCCCTCATCGCTTGTAGTCCTCCAGACTACAGCTCGATGTCTCCCCACCTCTTCTCTAGGTGTACATGAGCACTCCCAGTAGTCCCTAGCATGCCCTAGGACACTACGACATGAGCACTAGTGCATTAAATACACTAAAAGGTCACTTTATTGTTACATTGACCATGAATATCTCTTCTACAAAGAAATATTTCTTAGCTTTGTTTACGTTAGTGGTTTGATAAGAACATTTCTACACTCTCTTCACTGAATTTCTTAAAGTTTTTAGATTTATTCTTTTTGAAAAAAAGGGCTGACATTTTACCCTAGCTAAGTAAGGATTCTTTAAATAACCTTCTAGCTTGGTTCCTTTTTGTTCCATCTAATCTTGGAAAAGTGTCATGAATTTACATTGAACAATGTAATAATATAGTCTTCTCCAGAAACAATCAAGCTAACTCTTTCATTTTGCAAATTACCTACCAGTTTTGGACATATTCTTTGAAATTTATATGCTAAAGGTGTTGGATGTAGGTAAGTGATATCGAATGCACACCTATAGTTATATTATTCACCTATTAGACTAGTGAAAATTATAGGCAAAATTGGAAGGGTTGGACATGAATTTTCCAACCATACTCTTATTGGCTTGCAATACATATATTCATAACACATACCTACAATACTATTGTTCACCTATTCTACTAGTGCATATTGTAGGCAAACTATTAATGTTGGACTTCGTTGTCTCAAGTTCACACACCAGCGCTAAAGATGCAATGTATTGTGTGAATCCTTAGATATGTTTGACATTGCAAGTTAACTGTTTAAATAAATGCATGTATAAAACTTCTATATTAGCAAAATAACCATCAATATTCTTTTCTAGCATTTTGGGCTGAATTCACAATAGTATGCTAAAAGGTGTCATTTCAATGTCTAGAAATTAGGATATATAAATATGAGATATATACTCTACATATTTGGGTTATCTCCTTTTCAAATCTGAGTTTTTTTAGGAACATGTTAATTATTTGAACTTTGAACATAGAATAAATTCCTGAATGGACTTCGTAAATACTCGAATGAATGGACTTCATAAGGTAGTGGTACCATAAATTGTGTTATTTCAAAGATTTCACTTCCATATTTTCACAAAATACAATGTTCTCAATAAATACTTATATGTATAGATAGTTATGTTTAGGATTATATGTGTGCTAGAGTGATTCCTTTATGTTTTAGTATAATCCCGATGCTAAAAATATTTAGTTGACGTTTTTCGTCAATTGTTCGTAGAATATGCAAAAGATTTCATTATCAAAATGTGGCAAAAATAACTTTTCTCCTTATTTATTTTTATATTGTTCATGACAAGATAATCATGTTGTAGGAATGAGGTATCTTGCAGTATGTTTCAACTTTTGGATATTTTTTTCCTCCCATTTTTTTACAAGGATGTAGATTTGATTTTCATGTTGATGGTTTTTGCATGTATCTTATCTAGCCCCAAATGCTGGTAATGGAGTGGATCTTGAGAAGTAGTCGTGGAAACAAACTATCAGAGGTTAATGTTACAATACCACTTCCACCTGGTATCAAATTTTTTTAATGGTAAGTGACATAAACAAGAGATTTAACAATAGGGTTGAAAGGGCAACCTCATATCTTAGTTCTAAGTCAATTATTTGCATTCCTAGCTCTAAGTCATATGTTTTTGAGCTTTACCAGATCAATTATTTCACTAATCCAATATGCATGGATTGTATTTCTCACCCGATGTTAGTTATTTGAAATGATTGATATAACATTCAATTCTAGGCCACTTTTATTTTATTTCAGAGATTTTATTGATTAAAAGGATGTTCATATTTTGATTGGTTTACTTGGAGCTTGATTTATTTATTTTTTCTAAATTCCACATGGATGTTATTTTTTCAGTGTGAGCTCTTTGCACCAGTAAGGTCAGATGAGTCCTAGAACAAAGGTATACAACAAGAAAATCTTTGGCCTTTGTTGTGTATCTGTTATTCTTTATAGTATTGATAGATGGTTATTGATTATGTAAAACAGAGGATTGGAAGGTCCTGCCAATTCTCTTGACAAAACAAAATAAAATGGAGTGGTAGAATTGTGTTTTAAAGGGTGAGCCAGAAATCAGTACTTGAAAGGTATAACTTGAGAATGGTAAGCTATCTGATTTGGATCTAGAGACATAATAGACCGTGGAAAAAAAATGATGGTATTGACAAGTCTTCCCAGAAAATAAGATCTAGCTATTAGACCAATGCCCAAATTTCAGTTATCTACAATGGAAATAGTGACTCTAGCTTTATTTGTATGAATAATGACTTTGGCCATTGTCCTATTCATTTCCTATGAATGATTTTGATTTTCAAACTCCAACTAGTTTGTTGTTAAATTAAGTAAAGCTTTGATGACAAACTTATAGTTTTCAAATCTCTTTTCTAAATCTATTTTCTTGAGCAAATTTTTCTTTTTTACTTTAGGTACTGTAGATTGATACTGTGTGACATATGCTATGATATAATTGCCAGGATAAATAGATGGAAGTGTTTTACAACATAGTCTTTTTTAAATATAAAGAAACAGTATTTCCAAATACAAATTTTATTAATTAAGAACATCTTTTAGACTTCTTTGCTAAGTTATGATTATATTTCTGTAGGGGATTTTGTGTACACTGATATTGTGTTGTCTATTTAGTTTTTGTCAGGTAACAATGGTTAACAAGGAATGTGTTCTTGAGCAATAGGCACACATCTTATTCTATTATCAACAGGAAACTCCATGGTTTTCAGGCATGGCAACAAAAATGCAGATGTTAGTGGGATATCCAAAGTTCGTGTTGTATGAATTTAATACTAGTGATGATTTTGATTCCTTGTCAGATAAAGAATGTCATGAATCAAATTCAAATAAACAGAAGCATCTCAAGAATGAAGGTGAAGCTATTGCTTTATGTCCAAGTCAATATCTTTTATTTGTTGGTTGTTGTCATGTTTTGAGTGTGGACTTGTGAAATTCCAAATTGCATGTTGGTTTATGTAAAGGGGATATATATATATATATATATATATATATATATATATATATATATATATATATATATATATATATATATATATATATATATATATATATATATATATATATATATATATATATATTTAGAGAGAGAGAGAGAGAGAGAGAGAGAGAGAGAGAAAATAAAATTATCATATGATGTTCATGGTTTCCAGAGATCTGTGTTACATTTGCACAGAAGTTTAGATATAATTCAGATATCTAAACGCCAAACAACAACAACATTGAGATTTTTCTTTCACTCAACCTATAACATATTGCATCTGTCTTCATGAATGTTCTTCTTCCACATGTTATCAACTTATGACATTTCCTTTGCAATATTTGGTGCATTTTATAGTTATAGGTCATTTATAGATTATAAATATCTTCAGACTTTCACTTCTAATTGAGTATTCAACTGAACATATTGATTCTCTTATACATATTTAGTTTTCCCTTCACCCACTATTCATAACTTCCATAACCATTAGGTAGGGACTTGCAGCTTCGATGTTGCTTTTCTTGTTTATTAGAATATTGTCGAGACTTTAATTTATTGAAAGTTGTAGAATTTACAATTTATGAATTTTCAACATCTAATTTTAAATGTCTAATTCTTTAAAGGGTGCTAGCTCAATGGAAGAGCACCTGATTTACAAGCAGGAGGTTGGTGGTTTGATTCCATCGTGCCCTGACATGATCCATATGGAATGAGCTTTTGATCATCACCAATGAGCTTTGGTGACATTATTCAACCGCCACCAAAATATGAAATGGTGACGGTCAACGAACGCCACCATATATATGCATAAATATTGACAAACCTCAAAGGTTTGTAACCATAATTCATTGTTGTTGATATGAAATGGTGACGGTCAATGTCCATCATTATAGTCATTATTCGTGACGGACCTTGAATGTCACCACAACACCTATACTTATGGCAATGCAGCTTTTGGTGAGAGTCAACGAACGTCACCATATATATGCACCAATAGTGACGACCATGAAAGATCCATCACAATAAATCATTGTTGTTCATATGAAATGGTGATGGTCACTATCCATCATTATAATCAATATTCGTGACGGACCTTTAATGTCACCATAACACCTATACTTTTGGTGATGCCACCTTTGGTGACGTTCAGTTTTTTGTGACGGAGGCTATGGTCCATCGCCATTGTTCACATGAAATGGTGACAGTCGCTATTTATCATTATAAATCATTATTGGTAACAGACTTTTAATTTCACTACAACACCTATACTTTTGGCAACGCCACCTTTGGTGACTTTCCGTTTTTGGTGATGAAGGCTATGGTCCGTCACCATTGCTCATATGAAATGGTTACGGTCATTATCTGTCATTATAAATCATTATTGGTGATGGATTTTAAATGTCACTACAACACCTATACTTTTGGCGATGCCACTTTTGGTGACGAAGGCTCTTTTGACCATCACCAATGAGCTTATGGTGACATTTTTCGCCCCTCACCAATGTCCTTTTTTCTTGTAGTGGTTAAATCATCTAGGCTTCAAAATAACTTCAAAATCATACTCCTAAAACAACAACAACCATTTGCAGATATCCCCCCCCCCAACACAAGCTTATTGACCAGGTATTTCAATGCAAAATGATCCGTATACATCTTAAAATGTCCACCCAGCAAATAGTGCCTGAACTTTTGGAGCACGTATACCACAGCTAGTCTTTCGCGCTCTGTAGTGGAATAGTTCTTCTAGGCTTTGGCTAGCTTCCTACTCGAGAATGCTATGGGATGGTCCAATTCCCCCTCACCCGCCTTTTTCAACATGGCCCCCAGCGCAATAATTTAGATTGAGTGCGATTTGATATCTCCGACATGTATCTAACATTAAGTGCAGACTTGCCACATGATGCTTGACCAATCCAAACACTGTCCAATCGTCAAAGTACACCTCCAGAAACTTATGAATGAAGTCTTTGAATGTCGCAATGACTACGCATGAAAATATTGTTGGCACATTCTTCAGCCCAAAAGGCATTACAGTATACTGAAAACATCCCCATTCTGTCACAAAGGTCATCTTGCTTCTATCCTCAGGTGTGATTTTGATCTGATGATACCCAGAGAACCCATCAGTGAAAGAGTATGCTTCTTGGCTGCCTACATTATCCAGGACCTCGTTAATGAACGGGTTTGGGAAGGGATCATGCACGTAAGCATCATTTAACTTCCAGAGATCCATGCATATCCTTATTTCTTCTTTGTATTTATTTTCCTGAACCACTATCAGGGTTACCAAATCAGATTCTTCTACTGGTTCAATAATTCCTGGCACGAGCATATTATCTAACTCAGCGTGAACCATTTCCTTATACTTAGGATTAAGGTGGTAAGGTTGTTTTTTTACAAGCTTCGCATCTAGTTTCAAGGTGATCTTCATGATACCTAGGTCTCCTATTATCCCTTTTAAATTAGAAAACTTCATGGGAACAAATCCTGATATTTGCGGATGATCTCAGCAACCTTGTCTACTCTCGCATCATCCCAATAGTCCCCAATCTTTGTAAATTTTGGTTTTGCCTCTATGCCAACGTTAAGCTACCTAGTTTTCAATGGCGTGGTTATGTCAGGATCCTCTATCTCCGGCCCTTCAACCTCACGGTGACCTTCAGTTTCTAGAATATTAATATTTTGGGGATCGTTGTCTTCATCTTCAATAGTCATGTTATAGAATTCCAGTGCATGGCTTTGCTAGGTAGTCCAATCAGGCTGGATGAGGTCCAAAGGATCTTGCGTATCCTAAATACCATTGCTTTAACCTCTCGCAGCACCATGTAAATACAGTCAAACCCATCCTCAAAGCTGAACGTCATTAAAAATCCCCGGCACAGGATTTCCCACTCTTCAGTTCCATGGCAGAGCTTGGTTTCAAAGTACCTGTTAAGGGATAAAGTCCCCTAGGGATTTGGGTCATAACCCTAGCAGAGCAAGAGTAATCCACAACAAGAAACAAGAAAATAACACAGGAAAAATGCTTAAACGAGCAAACTATCTGAGGATGTTCATACCTGGGGGTCCTTCATTTGGGTAGTTCCAGCCAGCGTTCAAACCCTCTGCAACTCTTCATGATCTTTGAACCTTCAAAACAGCCAATTCAAAGACACACAAAAGAATATAGATAAATAATTATAGTGAAATCAACTTTATAGCATATAAATAGATGGTTAGTTATACATTGAAATATTCATTCATACATAAACCATAACAATAACATCAGATGCATGAACAAAGTTGATATCAGGAACAAGACAGTGTTTCTTTTATTGCAGTTAACTATAATCAAAGCATAGAAAGAGTTCACCTGAGTATTCTTCTTTCGGTTCCAAGCGGAACTGTCCTCCAGGTCTGTCCAGTCCCGGTCTTCAAAAGGTTCCTTCCATAACCAACACAAGGATATCGCCCACAAGTGAAAGGATATCAACTCTAAAGGAAACAAGGATTTCTTGAACTTGGGGAAGTGCTTGAAGCACAAGGATCTTTAAACTTGATCAAGGGATAATCTCAGTAGAGTAATTCTCTATTTTCTCTCTTCCTTAAGGCCTTCCCATTGAAGTCTTTTTATACTTCTCCCAAAGTAGTTTTTTAGTTGGAATACAGTTGGGAACAGTTGGGCCATGGGCACTAATAGGTAATCAACAAGTAAAACCCATGATTTCCACACATAATTAAGTAAATTTAATTTTTTTAAGTGTTTAAGATATATACGTGGGTTGGTTATAGAATGACTTGCGTGTACACACATTTAATATAGGTCAAAGTCCCGTATAAGGAGTAAAACATTGTTTTTTGAATATTTGGACCAAGTCTAGAAGGAGGGGTTGCCCTAGGCCATAAACCAAGCATCACAAATACATAAGGTGGTATTTGGAGCTATAACAGTACCAATTCATTGGTATGACACCCAGGGTATGACAAAACCGATTCACCCATTCGAGCTGGGGCTCCACGCCATAAGCCTTATTCCATTTAGCCAGGTGATTGTGTGGGTCATCCCTTCCATCATACTTATCTGTCATTCGCACTTTTGGTTGCCCAAAACATATTCTCATCATCCTCCTATAGTCGCACCAATCACCAAAACTATCCTTGTGTGTACCCCACCATATTTCAGGTGTTGCGCGCAGTAACGAGTCCAAGGCCTGCAAGTGATGTTTCCCTGACACTTCTCTTTCAAATGCATCCAAAAATCAATCAACATCAGTTATCCCATCATAATGAGGTAGATCCGTAACCTCGGATGACACACAACGCAACAAATTGGTCATCATATTACAACGCAATGTAGATAATTCATGCAGTTGATTCTGTCAGTGCTCAAATTCTTCATCTGAATCTGATGTGCTAGAGCTTTCACAGTCCCATGCAATACATCTGTCCATTGTCGAATTCACCCAATCCTAGTCTCGCACCATTATCTTGTAAATCTGGTCCAGATTGTCATTGTTTTCATAATCTCGAACTAGTTTTTTATAGCGCAGTCCTGTTTTGGAGAATTTAACACCTACGGATAAACACTAATTCACTAGACAAGTAGTTGTGCCTAGAAAAATAGTTTAAAGTGCTTTAAAATTTTCCTATAAACAATAGATAATAAGAGAGGATAGAATGCCTACCTGTAGTTCCTCTTTCCTCTCGTCTCTCTTGTATCAATTCCATCGCTCCTTCCTGTACTTAATCTACTTGAAAAGTACCCTGTAAAAACAATAGAAGACAAAAATCGATCAAAGCATATGATCCATTGAATATAAATGAAAGGAATTGGAAGCAATTCATACATATAAGCATTATGAAAGAACACAACATATGGAAAAAGGTTCAAACACTTTATTAGATAGAAGAAGGAATTACAACCATCAGTGTCTAATTCAAAGTCATTCCTCCAGCTTGGATCCCATCCACATCACATCAAAAGCAAGACAAGCTTGTGGCATCACATCATTTCTCCAAAGTCAAGTCTCATAGCAGCATTATGTCCTTACAATTCAACATAATCCGGCCCCTAATCACTTAGATTAGTGGTCAATTTATAGGAAGATGAAGGAGCTTTTGTCATAAATGGTGGCATTGAATGGCCTTCCATACTTAGAATTAGTTCCATAAAGGAAGGGATGAGATGATAGGATGCACCTTAACTCATTCCTCATCCATTTTCAAGCCCATAGGAGTTTATAAGGGAGGGAACCTTCTAGATGACTCCAAAAGATAAGATATTCCCCAAAACCTATGTGAATTTCAGTCACTCTTGCCCAGCGCAGGTGAAAGGAAGCCTAAGCGCTCTACAGAGCACCCTAGAAATGGACCCAACTTCTCTGCAGCGCACCTTTACAAGGGATTACCTTCACTAGTCCCTCTAGAGGCTATTCCTAGATGTCTTCAAGTCATGAAACTGTATGGGAAGGAGGCATTCAAAGGGGTGACTTGTTTAGGGCATGAAGCAACTAAAATTAGGGTTTGATGAGCCCTAAAACACTAATTTGGATGTTGGGATTTTATGTGCCCAAATGGATCTGTAATAGCTACCCCCTAAAGCATGAAGTCGAAAAATGCCAATGTCGAATGAAATGCTCTACGATGTGATGAGGAGGTATTGAAGTGGAAGGTAACCTACATCAATTACAATACATATATCATGATATTTGATTTTACATGAATTACTGAGGGAAGGCATACCCATGCTCAGCTTATAAACTTTCATTACATGTACATAAATAGTTGTTTACAGATATAGACCCATGATCGGAATGACCATCAATGTAAATCCATTGTACATATGATTTAGTACTCCTAAAATCGTAGCACGGATGGATGAAAATAGATCCAGGGTCTTCTATCTCGTTCAATCATTCACTCAAGTATGAGTCTAACCATGTGAATATGTGATCTGAAGTCGAACATGGGAAGACACCATCTGATTACCAACCAATGATGTAACTTGTTTATAGATGTGAGAGAAATCACCGATAATGATAATGATCCTCAAGGTACTGCAATACATTCTGCATGGAGTGAATGGATGATTTGATGTCGAACACCATACAAAGTATTTTGGTTGAAGGCCATTGATGTATGCCTTTCATCGAAAGAGAGAAACCTGCCATTGATGCATGCATGCCTCAAGGTACTGAATGGGTGTTTCTAGGTCAATTTCTTAGATAATGATTTGATGTCAACAATAAGCGACTCATCACACTAGGGCCTTGATGTATCCCACATCAACGACATGAAACGAGTGCAGAGATTTTAGAGATGGAATTTTACTGACGACATAAGGTTCAGGAATGGCGGTCATGAAAATGAAAGTTTATGGTATTACAAAATATGGATTTTGACTAGATGACTTCTCTTGAACATGTCGGCGACACTAAAATTATTTGGTAGCATTGACCCAAAAAAAAGTGATGGATGGTAGGATATACCAACGATATGATAACCATCAAACTAATAACCCAACCCAGATATTCACGTGATGGAGTGAAAGTGTCATGTTCAAGAGCGACCTGCTACCATAAAGTGGTTTTGCCCTTTTTCCATTTTCCCCAATTATTGCTAACTAGTACCTCTTTATTTTTATCAAGCTTGAGGAGGATAACATATTCTTGTTGTATAATTTCACCCTTCGAGCAAATCAATCACTATTTGATGTTTTAATGAGTTTAGTGAAGGTGAAACTCGGTCTTGTCTAGATGGACAATTTTGTCACTACTCGATGCTTTTAACGAATTTAACGACAAAGATAACTCGGTCCTTTTCATTTTTATAGAGTTTGAAAAGGTACAAAAAGAAAAATCCACAAGTTATTTTTCATAAGTTTATCTCTCAAGTTTGAAAAAGCATAAAATAATACAAGAGAGATATCATTTCCAATCCGTTAATGAGCTGGAAAGGACAAGCACTCGACAATATTTTCATATTTAGAGAGTCTAAAAAGAGCTTAAAGAGGACTCCAAGGGGTTTCCTCTTTTCATTTTTAACAAAGCTCGAAAAAGAGATAAAAGTGTGCTCTGTGGTCAAATGTTCAACTTACAATCTAGCGCGTTGAATTCTGCAAATCATTTGTAAAACTTGCTCAAAACATCACCAAATGTATTAAAAATATCTGTTTCATAGGCAAAAATAGGCAAATACTAATGTTTAGTTGATTAATTAACATGAAATAAACACAAAACAAGTTTTTACAATAACATTTTTACCATTTGGAACTTACCACCCAATTTTGTGCTTTGAGCTTAGTTTTTACCTCAAACTTCACTAGTTGATTGTGAAAGATTTTGCGGATCATTGCTCGAGCCGTCCGGACTAGGTAGGAACTAAACCTCTCTACTTTCTTTTCAATTCATTCTTTTGTCATTTTATGCAAATTTTAGGGTTTTTTGGGGCCCCTGGGATCAATGTAACCTTTCACATAAAAAATTGCACTGAAGAGCACCCAAATAGAAGGCTAGATGCTCTACAGCACACTATCTACTTGCCTAGGCTATGCTGGGAAAGTTTACCAAGTTTGTTTTAGCTGTTAGCTCCAAAATTTGTCATGTTTTTTGCATGGAAAGGATCATAGTTAACCTTATGATTTTGTTTCAGGCTTTCATCGGATTAGAATGTCGATTGCATGGCGGGAAAGAGAGCATGAAGAACAAGACATGGTTTCCCTAAATAACCCAGGTACAGTTGAGGCCCTCAAGAATTGTAGGTTATTGAATTGAGGCTTCTGTGATCCATAATAGTTGTAAGCAGAAATTCGGCAAAAATCACATGAGGAAAGACCTTTGTCGACGCGTTTCAAACCAACCAGTGTGGTTCATTGCCAGGACAAGTTGGTTCGAAACTTGTCCTGACGATGAACCACACTGGTTGGTTCGAAACGCATCGACAAAGGTCTTTCTCATGTGATTTTCGCCGAAGCTCTGCTTACAATTGTAGGTTACTCAAATAGAACTATTGCAGTTCCTTGTTCATGCATGGGATCTGACGAATCAGACATTTCACATTAGGGATAAGATGGCCCCCATTACTATTGAGGATATTTACTTTCTTACCACATTGTCGAGGAGAGGTGCCCCCATATCACTTTCTAGAGGTGAATCAGTGAGAGATTACATCAGACTGTCTTTTCAGCCATGTACATAGCCTAGCAAGGATGGGAAAATAAATATCAAGGATGTAAGTGATTTGCATTTAAGAACGGTCCTCTTCATGATCGCAAAATTGGCTGGCAGGGTGACACTACATCTGGTGAACAAATCTTATATGCAATATGCAATGGAGTGTCTAGAGCCAAAAGTTTTTAACTCGAGTGAGGTTGTACTTTCACTACTAAAAGAACAACTGACTAATCTAAAGAGTGATAAGATGAATAATTTATGCTATGGTTCAATTTTAATTTCTTTTGTCTTAGAGAAAATCCCATTAATGCAACCACATCATGTATCACTAGGTGTGGTTGGTCCTAGATATCCACGTATGTAGAGGTGGGTTGAATTGATGGCTTGACATGTTGATCAGTCAACAATCATTTTCTCCCCTACATTTTTCCACTGGCTTGAGCGACAACATGTTGTTATCGAGAAGCATCCATACTCAGGGATGGATTATCGTGGAGATCCGAATTTGATTCTACCAGTTGGAGCACAATCAGGTGCTATGGGTAAGTTGTTTGACCAAAGTGTTTTTTAATTTTTCAATTTTCTACATGTTTTTTGTGTTTTTTAATGTTTCCAAGACTAAACTAAAATTACTATTATGCATACATATGTGGGTACTATTCGACCTACGGTATGCCAACAAGTTGCAGGTGGGCCAGTGTGGGAAACATCGGGAGAGTTGTTCTCCAAGACTTGGTTTTGGCCAAAATCTTAGCAGAGTTTCAGGATCACATAGAGGAATTAACCCTTGGTATTCTAGATATCCGAATCAAGGAGTTACCTATGAGTTTGCAACACCACACTATTGGTGTTGCTAACTATTGGGCTAGGCTTTTGCGCATGATAGCATGGGCTATGACATATTACCATGAGCACCACTAGATATACTTAGGATGTTTTGTATGCATTTTTGAGTTTTCAGGTTAGATGACAAAATGTGTCTTATGAACAAATTTTGTACAAACTTTTAAAACACCTATCTATTTCACTTTCAGAGTTTTTTTATGGTTATATGTAATCCTATTCAACTGATGATGTGAATTGAAATATTATTTTTACATGTGTTGCAAATGTCTATTTAACACATAATTCACTAGAGAATAAGTTAATGTGTTAAGATTTCTAGAAATATGTTGATATTGAATGTGTTCAAAATGTCTTTCCAAAATACGAACTCTAAGGAACATAAGAAAAATTATTGGATTCCAGATAGCATAAATGTTTGTTAGTTGTAGTACAACAAGTTGTGAGTCCAGCCTAATGATGATTCGGTGACTGCCAAGTGAAATGGCATCAGAGAGTAGTTCAAGCAACGCGCTATGCTCAACGATATTTTTTGTGGATCGACCAATACAAATCCCTTGAAAACTCACTAACTTGCCACTTGGAGCTAAAATATCCCATGCTGTAGAAGACAAATGCTGCATACTACAACTAGCACCATTCGAGTAACCAACAAAATGTTTTGAATACTCTGACATCTGCAACAAATGCAAAGCAGATTACTAACCAGATAAAAATATCTAAAAGACACACACACACACACACACACATGCAATGAAAGCATATATACAATGAGTTTACTACACTTAATCAAGCATAGTAACGTTTGAGCTATAGCCCGTTTTGGGGCTATGAAAATGGAATCCCATCATAATCTACTAACTCGTAGGCTCCTTTCGCCAAAACACGCTCGACAACATAAGGACCCATCCACATTGGTTCAAATTTCCCTGCTCCAAGTTTATCAACTTATTGATCATAAAGCAAGACCAGGTCTCCTTCTGAGAAGATACGAGGCTTGACATTCCTATCATATTGTGCCTTAATACATTTCTTATGCACTTCATTAGCCAATGTGGCATCATGATGGGTTTCATGCAGATGGATTAATGCCAAGAAACACACTTCTTCTTCAGAAGTGTCAGGTAACAGGTCAATCGCGAGTTTAAGCGATGAAATTTCACACTGTATCGGTAATATCGCTTCGAAACCATACACCAACTGAAAGGGTGTAAATCCAATTGCATTTCTTACCAAGGTTCAATATTCCCACAAGGCAGAGTACAGGATTAAGTGCCAGTTTCTTTTATGAACACCTATCATTCTTTGCAACATCCTCTTCAGGACCTTGCTGATGGCCTCAACTTGTCCATTCGCTTGCGGGTAATATGGGGTAGAACTATGATGCCACAGTCCTAACTTAGCAGTCAACTCAGCCATCATGTGATTGTGAAAATGTGACCCATGATCTGTAACTATGGCTTGTGGTACACCAAACCGAGCAACCACATGGTTAAAAAAGAAAAGAGTAATCATTTTGCCACTATTGTTCAATGTTGGCATCACCTCAGCCCATTTGGTAAAATAGTCAACGGTGACTATAATATACCCATGCCCCCTGGATGAGGTGGGGTTACATGTCATAAATTCAATGCCCCATTTGGCGAATGGGCCAACAGCAATGACTAGATGCAATGGTGCAGGTGGTAATCTAGCTTTTCGGTCATATATCTAGCATGCATAACAACTTCTAACAGCAATAATACAATATTTAAATATAGTTGGCCAGAAGTAACCAGCACGAAGAATTCTTTGTGCGGTTGCATATCCATATAAGTGTCCACCACAGGCACCTAAATGGCAATCATTCAATGCTTTCTTGGCCTCCTCATGCATGAGGCACCTCCGTAAAACCATATTGATACCACGATGGTAAAGTGTGTCACCAATGATCAGATAATCTTTGGCTTGGTAACGAATATGTCGTTGCTGCGAATGAGAGGTATCTTGCTGAAAAGTTTGGGTTTGTAGATAAATCAATATATCTCCATACCAGGTTTCAAATGATGAAATTAAAAACAAAGACTCATCCAAAATTGATGGTTCAGATGTTGAATCGATGGAGGTCGAGGGAAGGTCACATAGTAACTCAGCGAAAACTAGAGATTTCTTTGATTTAGATTTGATGAATTCCAAATCAAATTCCTGCAGAATAACTATCCATTTTGAATATTTCCCCCCCGCAATTGACGTGACAAAATGTATGTCATAGGGTTGCAATATGAAATGACAGTTGTTTTCCATAACTAGATATAATGGAAAAATCTTTAAACAGCTTGCACAGTTGCCAAAGCTAGTTTTTTGACATAAGAGTACTTAATTTCTGTATCGTTGAGATTACGACACAAGTAATAAATAGGATGTTCAATATCATTTTCTTCCTGGACTAAAACCATGCAAATGGTTGTATCTGCGGTGGTGAGATACATGTAATAGTCATTTTGGTAATTTGGAGAATACATTAATGAAGCTCTAATCAAGGTATCTTTAAGAGCATCAAAGGAAGCTTGCGCAACCTGATCCCAATGAAAGAGTATCTCCTTTTTCAAAATACGTGTAAAACCTTTAGCCATTTCAACGTAATTAGGAATGAATCTCCTCAGAAAGATGGATTTCCCTTGGAGTCTCTGTAACTGTAAAAGATTTGAAGGTGGACGCAAATCTAGAATTGCCTGAAACTTTAATGGATCCAGTCAAATCCCTTCTCGAGACACTACAAATCCAAGAAAGTGATCAGAACCAACGAAAAACACATATTTGTGTGAATTGATTTGAATCTTGTAGTGTCGGAACCATAAAAATATTCCTCTCAAGTGTTGTGGGTGATCAATCCGCTTTCATGAATGAGCAAGTAAATCATCAAGGTAAGGTTGAACAATGTGCTTGATGTCATGGAAGGCATAATTCATTGCCCTCTGAAATGTGGCCCCAAAATTCTTCAAACTGAATGGGAGTTTCCTATAGGAGAACGTACCCCATGGACAAATAAAAGTTGTTTTCGATTGATCCTATGGGCATATATTGATTTGATTATAGCCAAAAAATCCATCCATAAATGAGAATATTTTGCATCCGGCACATTCATCAATAATCTGGTCGATAAAAGGAGTAGGATAATTGTCCTTTGGACATGCCTTATTTACATCCCTATAATTGACACACACTTGAATTGTTCCTTGTTTCTTCATGACAAGAACAATTTTGGAAACCCAGTTAGTAAGAGGAACAGCGTAAATAAAACCAGCCCACAAAAGATTTTCAACTTCTACTTTAATTGCAGTAGCTTTCTTTGGATGAACAGGTCAAATCCGCTATCAAACTAGCTTGACATCAGGGTACATTTTAATTTTGTGTTCAACAATACTAGAGTCAATGCCTGGCATCTCCTCGTAAGACCATGCAAAAATATCTCTAAATTCATGAAAGAGAGTACGGTAATTATCGAGTTCCAATGGAGAACAAGATTTTCCGACATGAATGTTCTCTACAATATTAGGCTTGGTCGAAATATTAATAGAAATCATTTCTTCAATATTTGATAGGTTTTGCTCAGATTCGATTATGTCTATGAAAAATGAATTCGATAGGAAATCAACGACTGATGGGTGGTTTTTTTCATTTGAATAATCTTCAATGTCATCTAGAAGATGGGAATGATGATGATAATCTTCCCATGCTTCCTCTCCTATCATCATTGATTGGATAATTCCTTCATCCGTAGAATGTATACGTGAAAAAGGATCTGAAGAGGTACCATATTCTAATGACCAATCTATCCATACAATTATTGACTGCGGATTTTGGTTTGCCACACAAGCCCAAAAAATTGATTGCTATGATGACTCAATGGGGCTTAACAACATCACTTCAATGTTACTATCAACTTCAAATTTGTTGGTAATCCTACTTAAATCAGATGAGGTGGAGGAAATCATGTTGCAATTCTCTGCTCTTGCCACTTCCATCAAATCAGATGGTGACGGTAGGGTAAAAGTACCCATTAGGGAAGGATCTTTAAAGATACCTACTCCAACACTTTGAAGTGACAGCAGGGGTCCATGTACCAACAAAATTCTTCCCGTAGCCTGTGAACTATTGGCAAAGAAGGCTAGCTGATCAATGACTTTGATTCCACCCTTAAAAGGGAATGGAATAGTATGAAAGTACGTGGAAACCACAGCAGCCATAGCATATGCCCATGTCATTCCCAGTAAAATGTTGTAATCGAGGGGTCCATCAACTACGTCAACTTCAAAAGTAATTGTTTTTCCCCCTAGTTTGATTTGCAGGTTACTCAAAATCCCACATGGAGTATATGTTATTCTTTCAAAAGCTTTCAACTTGGTTGGTGATCATGAAAATGGCAGTGAACTAAGTGTTTTCCAGTAACTCATTGACATAATGCAAGTAGATGCCCCCTCATCAATAATAGTTCGGTGAACATTCTTATTGAGAACTTTTACTTGAATTAGGAAAGATAATTGCATGGGTAACTATGGTGTATATCCCGCATGGTTAAAAACCACAAGATTTGAATCCGTAGGATCTATTCCGCCTATTGTTGATAGTAAAACCTACTTCTGGGAAGGACAATTTTGCAACACCTCGAGCGACAACATAGAAGAAGGTGATTGAGCAAGATCTTCCACTATGTTATAATTTGGAGATGCTCGAGGCCAAGGGTTAAATGTCGATTTGTGCACAACTCCCTTTGGTAGTTTTATTGTCAATTTAGGTACAATGGGTGGAACATTTTCAGATGAAGTCGAAGTCGAAGGATTAGGTTGATCAATGTCCTGACTATTCGAAGATGACGATGGATTTCCGTAATATTTGTTTCTCGTTGACACCAAAATTTTGTTTGTGGCTTTGTCATGGATAACATCAGTAATTGGGATGTGGAAGCATTGTCTGTTGCAACCAAATGAGTCTTCGAGTTTGGAAATGGATTAGTCAACACTGCCAATGTGTTTGAATTCTTTAAAAGTTTAGATACCTCAGAGCGGTGTGGACAATCTCTTGTAAAATTCTCTTCAATACAGATCAGACATGGATAACAAGGTTTCCTTGCCAAAGTAGAGGAATCAGATGATTTCTCTGGAGGGGAATTTTCTTTCTTCTTTTTGTTTTTCCCCTTTTTCTTGCTCCCTGGTTGCTTTGGATTTTGCCTTTGTTAGATGACATGGAATTAATTTCGAAGGCAAGAATATTTTTTGATGCATTGGTAGTTTTATTGGAAAGAGCAAGAGTTTGACCAGATGGTCTTCCTACTGTTTGTGTGCTCGAATAACTGATCACACCATCGCTAGCATGAGAGTCCTTACTCAATTGTGGAGGAGGGGGAACAGTGAAAACTTGTCGAGGTGCATTGGGAATTTTATCATAGAGCATGTTGGATTGTGTGTAAATCAAATCCAAGTATTGGGAATGAGCAATAACTTTCTCTTCTATGAGAACTCCACCTTTTGCCACATCCTCGATGATTGATGGCAACAAGGAGTTTATGAACCACTCAGCTAAAAGCTGATCGGGAACATATGTCTTAACCATTTGACGACGACGCTGCCACTCATGAATATGATCTGATATATGGGTAGTAGTAGTCTATTTAGGAGTTCCATTCTAGTCTCATATCTGATGGGTAACTGGAAGTGGATCAAAAATGTAGTGGCTAAAGTGGTGAAATTAGTGAAAGAAGCTCTTGGTAACTCAATGTACCATTTAGCAGCTAGTCCAGTAAGTGTTCTTTGGAAAAGATGAAGTCTAACGATTCATCATTTAAGGAGTTTGATGAACACCACAAATGATAGGTCATGACATGATTTGATGGGTCTTCTCCAGGATTTCCGTTAAATTTTAGAATGTCAAATGGTAACTTATGCAGAATTATCGGCCACCAAGGTGCATATAAGATTGGATCAGTAGTGAGCCGATTTAAATATGGTAATTCTAAAGTTGCTACAAACAACAACTATTGATTCAAGTCAGGTTGAGCATACCCAGGATACGATGGAATTTCATGAGCAATAGGTCTTTGGATACCATCATAGGGCATCTATATTTGGTAACCTTGGTATGGTTGTTGTTGAAAAAAAACAGCATAAGGTGGTTGTTGATAACCAGATTGAATGTGTGGTTGTGCATAACCTACAAAGCCTTATTGACCAGAACCTTGATAAGCTTGAGATTGACCAAAACCAGGTTGAGCCTATGGAACAAGTCCAAACTGGGGTTGGATTTGCTAGAATTGGGGATGTTGAAATTGAGGCTGCCACGGTTGTTGAATCAACTATTGTTGTTGTTGGTACAACTATTGTTGATTTAACGATTGTTGTTGTCCAACAATGAAAGGTTGGCCAAGTTATGAATAAAATATACCAGTGTAAGCCTGGGTCAGTGGAGATAAAGGTACACTAAACTGAGGTTGTTGCTAAACCCCGGAAACAAGTGGTTGTTGTACAACAACCTGAGGAACTTGAACTTCTTGACCTGAAACTTGTGGTTGCAAGGTAGAAGGATCAGTTTGTACTAGTTGAGATACAACAATTTGAACTTGTGATTATGGTACAGTAGTAACAACAGGTGTAGTAGGAATAGCTGACACAGTTTGCATTGGTTGTTTTGGATACACAAGCCTCAATTGAACTGGAATTGTTGGTTGCCATTAACAAACTCTAATTCCAGATTGACCTGAATACTGCGGGATATTACCATATGGTAGTCCTCTGGAATAAGGAGGATTTGGTGAATAAGCATATTACTCTCCATATGGTGGAAATCCAGTATTTAATGGATACATAGGTCTTTGTTGACCAGATTGCCCAACTTGATACTGATATGCGAAATCAAATTGTTGAGTTCCTGATAGAGAAGAACCAGGTAAAATTCTGGTTGAGGACATGGGTGATGACCATGGTGCAGAAGCAACCCCTGAGTGGGTTCTAGACAATGATTGGTAACCAACCGAGATAGACAATTCACCATACAGGTATGACTCAAGTGTGGTATAAAACATTGAAGAGGTTGCAACATGTAGTTGCATCAGATGATATAGTCTAAGATGTTGATGCTTGTTCAGCCATAGTTAACTGACCCAAAAGTTTTCATCGACGGGTTCTTGAAAAGAAGTAGGATCAAATGGAGTGGAAAAATCAGGAGTATGAGGGTAAAGATAAAGCCCAGTTCCAAAGTGAAATAGGGTTTCAGGTGTGGAATCTTCATCCAATTCCTCCTATATAGAAATTAAACCTAGTGGAAGAACTTCACCATTGGGTCCATAAAATATTTCTGGTGTTGATAAAGTTGAAGTTTCAATAGTTATTGATTTTTGAGGGGTAACTGGTTGATCATCTTCTCATAAAGTAACAACTTCTGAATGTTCAAATTCAAAGTCCAGATGTTCAAGTAAATGAACGACAGTTTCAGAAAGAGGTTCCTCAACAACTTCAGATTCAAATGTAATTTTTGTTTGAACTGGGATAGATTCTGGATTAACTTCTAGTTGAACTGATTCAAGTTCAGTAGTACTTTCTTGTTGAGCAACTTCAAGTTGAGGATCAACTTGTTGTTGAACAGTGTTGGTTACTATTTCACTAGGATCAGTGCTAATGTCCTTAGGTAATTGTGAAACTTCTTCTTTAGAAAAATATGGGCCAGAAATAGTTGGAGTAACTGGAGTCTCAGTACTTACCAAAATAGATTATTCAAGTAATTTATATGAATAACTAGGAGTTCTTGATGTACTAGACTTAGTTAAGCGAGACCGCTTTGTCTGAATTGGTGTTGCTTTGGGAGGCAAAAGTAGTTTTCTCGCTATTCTCCACGAATGACAGGGTAGGCATTGATGTTCCTCCACGATTGCTGATTAATTTTATTATCAAAAAAGAAATAAACAAAAAGGGGTATACTAGGAAAAAGGTTTACCAAGCAACTGTGAATTGCAGAATACCTCCTAGTGAACTAAGAAGTACGAGTAGGCAATCTCCTCGAATGCTTTGTTCGGTGTATCATAGTTTATAAGGCAGCTGATTTGGTTACTTAAGGATGGATAGTAACCTAGATTTTTCCTCCCATATATACCCAAAGGTACGTGGAAGCCCAGTCTGTATAAGAGTTGTCTAATGCAAAACTGAATAGTGAGAGCATTCTCATATACTTTACATATTGTAACACCACCCTATATACTCGAAGGTACATGGACGAGCTACGATATACTCACGTATGTGGAATGAGGTATCACACTTGGGATGTATTGCAGACAAGTTAGCGACAACTGCTTTGTTTTACAACACTGGAACACATCTCTAGCCTAGAACCACTAAATGTTTTCATTAATGACAATGCTCCATTAGGTAAATTGATGTTAATTTTAAGTTGATCTTGCTTAGGAATTTTCCTTTCAAGTTCATCATTTGATGTATTCTGAAATTCTTAGGAATGCAACTATCATGATAAGCATTATTTCCATTCAATTTAATGATGAAAATCCTAGCTATTTAGGGATAGAGAAATCAGATTTCTTTTGATCAAAGATCAAAGAGCACAATCTAAATGCAATTTCCCTACATTGTTCCTATCAGCACACACAAACTTTTTCCATGCAACATGCATTTATTTCTTTTCGATTCCCTTAATGTGAATATGAACAAAAAGGAAATATGGACATACAATCAATCAATCTTTCATATGAAAAATGACTTTTACAACAGTTCAAATTCGAAGGAAGAGAAGACTTTACAACACTTTCTTTCAAATGAAGATTAATCAATTATATCCTAAATTTGACTATTGATCGATAATGACAAAGAAAACATGAAGAAACATTAATCAATCCTATCAAAGTGGGGCTAGACCAGGAGATAAAAACTCATTTTCTGAGTCATAACATTCATTGATCAAACAACAAACAGTCAAATAGAGAAAATTTGGCAAAAAACTCTTTCCAAAGGTGGGAAACTAATCCTAGGAGGATCAATGCAACCTAGAGTGGGAGATAGTGCATTTCAGAGCACTGTCCCTTAGCCAGGGATGCTCTGCAATGCACTGTGTCCCTCACAAGCTTGTGCTGGTGACAGTAAGCCATTTCAAGACGCAATATGACACAGTTTTGACCAATTTTTCAATGTAAACATCTGAATTACAATCGATGAACACAAATGAAGTCTACAAGGATGTCTTAGGAGGCAAATAAGCTACTAGGAAAGAGGATTCCTCCCTAGTGGAGTCACCAATTTGTTTTGGAGAATTTAGCATCTACAGATAAACACTAATTCAGTAGACAAGTAGTTGTGCCTAGAACAACAGTTTCAAGTGTTTTAAACTTTTCCTATAAACAATAGATAAGAAGAGAGGATAGAAGGCCCACTTGTAGTTCCTCTTTCCTCTTGTCTCCCTTGTATCGATTCTGTCACTCCTTCCTGTACTTAATCCACTTGAAATGTACCCTATAAACACAACAGAAGACAAAAATAGATCAAATCATATGATCCATTGAATATAAATGAAAGGAATTAGAAGCAATTCATACATATAAGCATTATGAAAGAACACAACATATGGAAAAAGGCTCAAACACTTTATTAGATAGAAGAAGGAATTACAACCATCAATGTCTGATTCAAAGTCATTCGACCAACTTGGATCCCATCCACATCACATCAAAAGAAAGACAAGATTGTGGCATCACATCATTTGCTCCAAAATCAAGTCTCATAGCAGCATTATCTCCTTACAATTCAACATAATCTAGCCCCTAACCACTTAGATGAGTGGTCAATTTATAGGAAGATGAAGGAGGTTTTGTCATAAATGGTGGCATTGAATGGCCTTCCATACTTAGAATTAGTTCCATGGAGGAACGGATGAGAGGATAGTATGCACCTTACCTCATTCCTCATCCATTTTCGTGCCCATAGGAGTTGATAGGGGAGGGAACCTTCTAGATGACTCCAAAAGATAAGAATATTCCCCAAACCCTATGTGAATTTTGCTCATTCTCACCCATCGCAGGTGAAAGGAAACCTAAGTGCTTTGCAAATCACCCTAATAGTGCACCCAACTACTCTACAACGCACCTTTACAAGGGCTTACCTACGCTGGTCCTTCTAGAGGTTGTTTATGGATTTCTTCAAGTCATGAAATTATCTAGGAAGGAGGCATTCATAGGGGTGACTTGTTTAGGGCATGAAGTAACTGAAATTAAGGTTTGATGAGCCCTAAAACACTCATCTAGATGTTGGAATTTGATGTGTCCAAATGGATCTATAACAGGTCCCTCTATCGGATCCAGCGGCACCACTATGCGGAGTGACTTATTTTCAAATATCATCTTCCGCTTCTTCATGTTTATTACCCCATTCATGGCAGTGGCCCAATCGATTCCTAGCAACGCAAGTTAGGGATTTTTATCATCCACAATCTCTATTACCTCAAAATCCACTAGTGCGCTTGCACCTTCGATGTCAACTGTGACCCCTTGTAGCTTCCCCATTGGGATAATTTTCTGTTGATTCACCATTCTTAACTGTATCAGAGACCACTGGAGCGCAGGTCTCCCCATTCTTTCCCAAGTCTATTTTGGCAAAACGTTTGTGTCAGACCCTAGATCCGGGATAACTTGGTCCATCTCGTATTCCCATACCTATGTGGTGAGTTTCATTTCTTGTCTAGCCCTTGCCTTGTGCTTGCCAAGCTTCCTAACCATTCACAGTTCACCAGTAGTGCCATCCTTACCAACACACCATTTGATTAGTTCATGTAGGCCCTTCACAGCTTTAGTGTCACAGAGCAACTTCATGCAGGTCTCTAACAATGTGGTAATCATAGACGGGTCCATTTCTTCAGCTAGTTTCTCCTGACTTCCTAAGGTAGAGGCCTCAGCGAAGCTTTTCCTTGCTTCCATAAATGTTTCTTTGGCATGCTCCAGATCAAACCCAGTCTCCTTTTCTGGTGCTTTGCGGACCCATTCGCCTTTTGCAGGTTGCTTGCCTTTATCCTCCCCCATCGTAGTTCTGCTTCGCAGCATAATATTTACCTTAGGGTCTTCCTTGCGGGGCTTAGCCCTCATCATTTGGAGGTTCTACAGAGGTTGTGCCCCACTTTTTTGAATCTTAGCCAATAATATTGGGCAATCCTCAGTCGCATGGTCAAACTGAGTACAGTAGTGGCATGACAATTGCATCGGATTCGGACAGTCCCTCACGTAGTGTCCTGGGCCTCCTTAATTGTAACAAACTAGCTGCCCTTGACCTCTCCCAGGACCTCCTCCACCTCGACCTTAGTCGCGCCCCTAATAATCACCTCGTGTTCCCCCAATGCCTTGGTCTGTAGGCCAAGTTTCTATCTACACCCTATATGCAGGTGTCCTATCCATCATCAATTCATAACTTCGACAATTTCACTCGTCATGGCCTACTGATTGACAGAAATTGCAAAAGATTTGTTGCGGTGTCTACATGAGTTTCTACAGTAAATCGTAATTACCAGTCTTATGTTTCCCTACTACCTGGCATATAGCACACGATAGTGCAAGCCCTGGACTTGGCCCTATTATGGCCTTCGGTCGTAGAGGCATTGGTCCTCCTATTGTAACATAGTTCACAAAGACTAGGCAGTGATCCTTGTCATGCCCCTGACCCTTGCATTTTATGCACCAAACTTCTTCACGTGCCTCTGGCCAAGTTTTTCTATCGTGCTTCAGACTTTGCATTTCGAGACAAAGTTTTTGCAACTATGCATGAATATGTTGAACCCCCAGATTTGGATCTTGCATTGGCCTTTCATGCAGTCTCATTGCAATCTCCAAGGCTTCTACCTGAGTTGTAATCTTCTATTGTGACAACGCAACCCTTAGGTGAGGCAGGAGTGAAGCCATGAACCATTCATGATGTTGCTTATCTGTTAAATTCATATTAGCTTCATGGATTTTACACTTCAATCTCTGATCCAACTCCCAAGGGGCCTCACCTAGTTTAACCACTATTTCCTTGAATCCCACAATCGACTACACTTCAGACTTAGGCCTACTGAATTCCTTATTCAGCGTGGTATAGATCTCTGCCAGTGTAGATGCCTAGTTATCATTAGAGTACTTGATGTACCAGGTTAATGTGTGATCCTGCAAAGCACCAACCAACTTTGCCTTCTTCATGTGATCATTTGTGACGCCCTGATCTTCCCATGCAGCCCTTATGATGAACCAAAATTGGTTTGGGTCCTCATTTCCCAAGCCTTTAAACAATGGTAGTTTTACCGAATTCGCCATACTGAACTGCAGTGGAGGTGGTGGTGGTGTGGGTGAGGTCGCAGGTGACAGTGGTGAAGATGGAGGTGGTGTGGGTGGATGTGGTATTCGTGGGAACCCCTATTTTATCAACTGAATTACACTTTGTGGAGAAGCCTGTGCTACTCCCTCATCATCACTCAATGCAGATGCAATAACCGAGCTATATTTAGGGCCCTTTCTTCCTCCGTTCCTAAAAGGCTTTCTTTTTCGCATAGCTCCAAACATCAAGGTAACTGCATAACTCATTGTTCACACAAGAGCATCTTAATCCAAGTATTCAGTGATTTTAAATACTTACCTCATGGTCCTTTAAAGAAATGGTGCTCTGCTTCACTATAAATGATAGAGGTATAGACCGTGAACTCTGTCACAAATCCTCCTATGACGTGGTTGAGCCAATGATCGACAGCTTTTGTGATCTTACCTTCAGAAGCTTCCAACCTCCTTACTAGCTCCAATGTCCAAACAATCAAACTGTCAAGCCTCCACCTTCCTTGGTCATCTGCCAACTTCACGATCCACTCGTATAACTCAACCAAGAAGGAACAGACGAAGATTTCATGTATTTATGTATACAGGTATCTATCCAACTACTGTTCATTCGTTAATCACAGATTCTTATTTTCTTGCGTAGTGAATTCTTGGATATTTCTATCCAACCAGGTTTTGATTTCTTTCTTAGTTGGATTCCAATGATATGACATCACACATCTCTCATGGAGATCCTGGTCCTGGAAACTAAACCATTTGTTGGATTGATGGGCCATGACCCAGGTTCAGTGTTGGTCAACCAAGCAAATCCCTACACTAATGGCCCTTTCGGCATCAATCTGCGAAGCGTAGACCGAAGTCTCACTTGAAGCATAATGGGGGGATGCAGGAACCAAGTTTCTGCAGCCTGAGATGGTCGTGATGTCGATCTACATGTCCTGATCCTACCTTCATGCAGATCAATAATCCTTTAGGGCTTATCCTTCTTCCATCCTTCTTCCATCCTTCAGTACCTCCATGAAGGTACCCGACTGATCTTTGCACGGCCCTAACCATAGGTCTAGGCACTTACGGCCTCTATAACTATGTTACTGTATAAGTTCCCAAGTTATCTTAAGTGTTTACCTACTCTATCATGCATTTATAGTTACCTTTGCGTAAACCTATATTCATTCTTGTGTTCAATTAACAGACATAATCAAATACGTTCACGCATCAAATAAGTATAATGTAAACCCAAATCGTAACATAATATAATAAGATGCATTAAACAGAGACAAAATACACAGTGATTGTAGTCTCTTTATTGATATCTTAAGTTCAGTAAAAACTCTATCCACCTGTTGAGGGGCCCGAAGTTGGGTCAACAACAAGGGGGATACCCACCCAGTCCGGAACCTGGTTGGCGGCTCCTTGCCCATTTGGAGTAGCGGGTCCGACTGGGGGTAATGGGACCAGTTTCCCAATGTGATGGGTGTGTGTGTGTGCGTAGAGTCTGATGATATTAATCTAGAGGTTTTTCTAAACTAGTCTTGATTTTAACTGCTAAACTAACTCTATGCTAATGTAATCTAATGAAGAGAAATACATCTGATCTATGCTAACCCCGGGTGTTTTCTTTTGTTTATGCGATCTAGAAAGATTTCTAACAGCAGCTGGTAATAAAGATCATTCAACTGATATCAGAATATAAACCAATAAAGATAAATCGTTCTGCATAAGAAGTTAGGCAGAGTAGTTGTGAAAAGCATATCGCATAATCAGTTTTCTATATGTTAAGCATGATTAAATGATCCCACCATACAGAAGTGCCAAATGGTAATGCAGACATTCATACAATAACATATAAAGAACTCAGCTACATATCACTTTAGGGATACTAGCAGAATCTAGTCAAGAGATAAAAGTACCATTTATGACTGATTTCACCAATAAACTTCAAGTAATAATGATTTATTTCTACTTGTTCTAACATCTGCTAAGAGTATAGAAGTGCAACATCAGTAACAGATATTAAAATGCAAACATAAATAAATATTGATCCGTCTATTCATCGAAAACCTCCTCTGAGGGTGCAGAAGTGCATGTTCTGAGGATAAGTTTTTTGACAGATTTCCGGACCCTTCTCCAAATGCCATGAGAAGGGTTAAATACTACTAGCTAATTGATATTAATTACACGAATCTAGGGAATCGGCTTCAAATGACCGCCCTTTACTAAAAGCAAATTTATTTCTAAAACTTTAAATCTAATTTCTGACCGTTTCTGTATATTCTCTTTAGTGCTGTCAACAGCGCAACGTTTTCCTGGGAAGAGTCGGCTGACTGCCTTCTTCTTTTGCTTGGGAGATAAAAGTGGAAATAACAAGAGCTGACACTTTCTTCTGACAGACCAGATATCTAATATAATGCACTGCGTAAAACCCCCATACTTGAAACCTTTCTCTAGCTGGGTGTATTCGCCGCGTGTATACTTAGCACAACCCAGGTTCTTCTCGAACTGATTTTGCTGTTGCTGTTTTGGTTTCCGGTTGTGCGAATGACTGAGTGGGTTAGGAGTCGCGCTGTATGGACAACCCTCTGTTTCGAGAATTGTTTCCGCTCTTTGTTCCAGGCTTTTCTGGAGCGTCCTCCTTCTTTTGCGTTTCTCTTTTTGCTTTACCCAGTCTGAGCTTCAAGATCTTTTGTGAACACGCTGCTTTTGTGCGCCTTTGACTCTGAGTCCTGGATAGTCTAATTTCATCAGTGCCGGTTGTCTGATAGTCTGGAATCCGCGGTCCTGCTGCATGCGACATTCGTTTGCGGAGGCATCTTCTCTCTGTTGTTTGATTGGCGCTTTCCCCTTTCTCTCAGATGTTTCCTACATATAGATTTATATCAGTTGCGTGTCTTGCAGTCTACGCAAAGAAGAAGGGAAATGAAAAGATTGACATGAAAGCATTAAACTCTAATGAATGCGTAATCCTGACATGCATCATGACTTGACTCTTCGATAAATGCGATGCAATCATTCCTTGATACTCAAGTATGAGGTCATTAAATTCCTTCAAGGCGCGCACTTAATCCTGGGCTTGTCGTGTGATAAGTCTTTTCAGATCGCAGATCGCAAATCGCTGCCATCGCAGATCGCAAATCGCTGCCATCGCAAATCGCAGCCATCGCAGATCGCAAATCGCAGATATCGCAAATTTTGTTTAATGGTTATGCCGTATAGCGTGATGCTTGCGATTGGCGATTTCGCATATCGGCAGTCGGCGTTTTTCGAAGGTCTTCTTTTAAAGGGGCGCGTGTGATGTATGCGACGCGATGAACTTCGCATCGCTCATTCGCGGTCTTGCTTTTCGCGCTCGAGCCATGCTTCAGCCTTTCTTTGCGATGCGATTTAAGCCTTAGGGAGAGAAATATAAAAACTTTAGAAAAATATTTTTTTGGGATTTTTTGTTCAGGGTCCCCTCTTTGCTTGACGTTATTGCTAATTTCAAGTGAAGAAGGGGGGTTGTTGGTGACCACAACAATGGCGATTCACTGGGGAGAACCAGTAAACTCTGCTCTTTTTCTATTGATGTTTTCGGATTTTTTTTTATTTTTATTTTTTATTTTCTCAGGGAATCCGAACTTTATTATGGAAAGATAACAACAAACAATACTTCAAAGCATCAATGATGTTTTGTTTTATCCCCATCTTATTTCAATTACTTGCATTCCCAGGTTGTTTTCCGAGTTTAGATCAATTATTACTTGGCCTTGTTAAGACATAGAAATAAAGAGTTCTCTTATGTATTAACCCCTTTTTAAGAATTCCCTTTTGTCGCAGGTAGAGCCACTGCTGCCAGCAGGCATCCATAGCCTCGACAGGGTTACCTATTATCCAGGAATGATCCTTTATCCAGCTTCGGGCTTTTTTAACAACTTTTTCAAAAGAAATATACCTTTGCTGATGCTTTTTCCTTTTTTTATTCTCTAAAGAACAATGTCTTGGTTTGGTGGCCAAATTATGACACAGTCATTCACTCGATTTATACTTTTGCTGAACAAGCTGGCTCGTGATGAGACCCCTTGTCTTTTGATCGCAACAATCTTGAGTCGTTGCCCTGTTTTGGTAGACAGTTTTGGCAAAGTCAGCAAGTTATAACAACTGTGATCATGATAAGTCGGCTCGTGATGAGACCTCTTATTCTTCGAGATATAGCATCTTTCTAGGTCATTTCTCTGAACGTTGCATTTTCCTTTAGCAGGGAGGAAGTCAAATTCTCTTTCCTTAAGAAAGTTCTGGACGACAATGATAGGGTTGCTTTTGATAATGGTTGCTTTTACAGATAATCTTTATTCTAATACTGATACCTTTCATTGTGCTGATCTAAAAACAAATTCCTCACCGAGATAACTTTCTTTAAAAATTTTCTGGGTTTGAACTTTAACATCATCTCTGGGTTAAAGATCTATTGATAATAAAGGTCAGACTCCCACAGGATTAGCTGTTCATAAGAGCCGAAATTCCAAAATCTTTAACAGAGACAAGGTTTCTTCAGTAACCGTCAAATACTGTTTAGCCAGAACAAACTTTATTTGGGATAGGCAATTGTTATCTAGGGTCATGTAGAGAATACAACTGACTTTGCCTATCTTTATTGGAAGCAAACTAATACCCTATCTAAATTAACACTACTCCTACTCTAATTATGTACAGGAAATAGCTAAGAAAAATGGTATTTCCAGTGGAACCAACGATTCATTATTATTCCTAGCCGTATGGGTTTCCCAAGCATCAGTAAAAAGAATTGAATTCCCCTTGGATAGAAATTGTCAGCTAGGAAATAGGAACCCATAAACTTAGCTGGCATCTTTTCTGATTTCGTTTTCTCATGATAGGTCTTTTCCAACTGAGTAACTATTGGATCACAAAAATTGGGATGAATCTCTTTTGTAAATCGGTGATCTTTCAATAGAAAGGATAACAAGCCGAATTGTGAAATAGGTTGTTTAATCCCGATGGCTTGTAACCCGTTGATTGTTAACTTTGAGTTTTTAGCGATTTCGTTTGAAATGAGAGTTTTTATATATAAATCGCCAGAATCTAATCTATCAAAGTTTTGAAAATTTAAAAATAAGTCCGATTTTGTACAAAATGAAAGTGAGTGAAAAAGAAATGATTGGGTATCTATATATACAGTGGTGTCGCACGTCTGGGAGTTACTTGAAACTCTGTGTTTTTCACAAGAACTGGCCGGGTTCTGCGAATCAGGAATTAAATCATGATTGCGATCAGGGATAGAGATCTCCTCTGGATATGAGTCGTAGATAGGAGCATCGTCTCGGACAATAAAATTATTCAAATGAGATTTTGCTTTGAGATGAGGGTCAGACAGAACAGTTTCTGATCTAAGATGTTTCTTATAACCAGACCCTAGTTGAGTTACTTGCGACAATTCAATATCATCATAAATATCAAAGCAACTATCACGAAATATTTTACAATTTTCCCTAGGTTCCTCTTTTTCATTATATGTTTTTAGACAAGGGAGATGAGGAAGCTCTTGCTTGATATGAATCGTAGACTGTGATATAGTGGTCTCTTTATTTTGGAAACCTAATGATGTCTCGTTTGAATAGCCCTCTGTTGGAATAGACTTGATACTATGAGGGAGAAGATCGTCATTACTAAAAACATCGGGGTAAAGAGAAAAATGTGGATCTGGAACAATGTATTTAAAATCATCAAACAAATCTCGTTCATCAGATTCACAATAAGCATCGGGCTTTAGATCATACCTTTTTGCGTCGATACTTTTCGAAAGAGAAACAGTAGGTGGATCTAACCTTGGCACCAGGAGTTGTTGATTTGAAATGATGTTGTTTGACTTTATATTAAAGTCGTTTTCTGATGCTAGGGCACCTTCCCTTTCAGTACTTTCGCCTGCGTTTTCTGATGTTAGAGCATGCAAAACTCCTAGGCTAAATTCTGTCTGATCAGGTACAGGAGGTAGGAAACACTCATCATAATCCGAAGATTCTTCATCTGTGATTTCATCTTCAAGATCATATTGTAGACATTTAAGATGAAATCGTATATTGAAATCCCTTACGGGCTCGTCTTGTTTCCGCAGATGGTCGATTTCATCGTATACCTGGTCATATTCATAGCAATCAAATTCCAAGATGAAAGCTCTAACGAGTTGGTCCCAGTTGTGGACTGATGCAGCGGGGAGTTTTCTGCACCATTTCCTAGCTTCTGCTGTGAATGTGAGAGTGAAAATCCTGCATAAAACGCCTTCGTCAATTTTCTGAATATCAGCACTAGAGACTCTATGGATGAACTGCAAGGCGTGATGAAATGCAGAAGAATTATTCTCACCATTAAATTTTACCTGAGATAATAGTCTTACCACATTCGGTGGAGTGTTGGAAGATGTAGGAACATGGATGCAACTCCAAATGGGAATTCTGTGAGTAGACATCCTCTTTTAGTTTTAAAAATATTCCAACAGACAATAGGCTCAGGCCCTCCTTCTAGCGCTAGAAATGTTGAGGGGCCCGAAGTCGGGTCAACAACAAGGGGGATACCCACCCGGTCCGGAACCTGGTCGGCGGCTCCTTGCCCGTTTGGAGTAGCGGGTCCGACTGGGGGTAATGGGACCAGTTTCCCAATGTGATGGGTGTGTGTGTGCGTAGAGTCTGATGATATTAATCTAGAGGTTTTTCTAAACTAGTCTTGATTTTAACTACTAAACTAACTCTATGCTAATGTAATCTAATGAAGAGAAATACATCTGATCTATGCTAACCCGGGGTGTTTTCTTTTGTTTATGCGATCTAGAAAGATTTCTAACAGCAGCTGGTAATAAAGATCATTCAACTGATATCAGAATATAAACCAATAAAGATAAATCGTTTTGCATAAGAAGTTAGGCAGAGTAGTTGTGAAAAGCATATCGCATAATCAATTTTCTATATGTTAAGCATGATTAAATGATCCCACCGTACAGAAGTGCCAAATGGTAATGCAGACATTCATACAATAACATATAAAGAACTCAACTACATATCACTTTAGGGATACTAGCAGAATCTAGTCAAGAGATAAAAGTACCATTTATGACTGATTTCACCAATAAACTTCAAGTAATAATGATTTATTTCTACTTGTTCTAACATCTGCTAAGAGTACAGAAGTGCAACATCAGTAACAGATATTAAAATGCAAACATAAATAAATCTTGATCCATCTATTCATCAAAAACCTCCTCTGAGGGTGCAGAAGTGCATGTTCTGAGGATAAGTTTTTTGATAGATTTCCAGACCCTTCTCCAAATGCCATGAGAAGGGTTAAATACTACTAGCTAATTGATATTAATTACACGAATCTAGGGAATCGGCTTCAAATGACCGCCCTTTACTAAAAGCAAATTTATTTCTAAAACTTTAAATCTAATTTCTGACCGTTTCTGTATATTCTCTTTAGTGCTGTCAACAGCGCAACATTTTCCTCGGAAGAGTCGGCTGACTGCCTTCTTCTTTTGCTCGGGAGATAAAAGTGGAAATAACAAGAGCTGACACTTTCTTCTGACAGACCAGAAGATATTTTCGAGAACCTTTCTCTAGCTGGGTGTATTCGCCGCGTGTATACTTAGCACAACCCAGGTTATTCTCGAACTGATTTTGCTGTTGCTGTTTTGGTTTCCGGTTGTTCGAATGACTGAGTGGGTTAGGAGTCGCGCTGTATGGACAACCCTCTGTTTCGAGAATTGTTTCCGCTCTTTGTTCCAGGATTTTCTGGAGCGTCCTCCTTCTTTTGCGTTTCTCTTTTTGCTTTACCCAGTCTGAGCCTCAAGATCTTTTGTGAACACGCTGCTTTTGTGTGCCTTTGACTCTGAGTCCTGGATAGTCTAATTTCATCAGTGCCGATTGTCTGATAGTCTGGAATCCGCGGTCCTGCTGCATGTGGCATTCGTTTGCAGAGGCATCTTCTCTCTGCTGTTTGATTGGCGCTTTCCCCTTTCTCTCAGATGTTTCCTGCATATAGATTTATATCAGTTGCGTGTCTTGCAGTCTACGCAAAGAAGAAGGGAAATGAAAAGATTGACATGAAAGCATTAAACTCTAATGAATGCGTAATCCTGACATGCATCATGACTTGACTCTTCGATAAATGCGATGCAATCATTCCTTGATACTCAAGTATGAGGTCATTAAATTCCTTCAAGGCGCGCACTTAATCCTGGGCTTGTCGTGTGATAAGTCTTTTCAGATCGCAGATCGCAAATCGCTGCCATCGCAGATCGCAAATCGCTGCCATCGCAGATCGCAAATCGCAGATATCGCAAATTTTGTTTAATGGTTATGCCGTATAGCGTGATGCTTGCGATTGGCGATTTCGCATATCGGCGGTCGATGTTTTTCGAAGGTCTTCTTTTAAAGGGGCACGTGTGATGTATGCGACGCGATGAACTTCGCATCGCTCATTCGCGGTCTTGCTTTTCGCGCTCGAGCCATGCTTCAGCCTTTCTTTGCGATGCGATTTAAGCCTTAGGGAGAGAAATATAAAAACTTTAGAAAAATATTTTTTTGGGATTTTTTGTTCAGGGTCCCCTCTTTGCTTGACGTTATTGCTAATGTCAAGTGAAGAAGGGGGGTTGTTGGTGACCACAACACCACCCTACTCACACAGTTGCAGGGTCCATGCACTCAGCTGCAGACTTCCACCCAATGCCTCTACGCACTTAGTTGCAAAGCCTCTACCTATGCTAAGACCCAAGAACACTTAGAACTTCCTACCCACAAACTCTCCTTTTCTTACTTCCCCTTTTTTCCTTTTTTAGACTCTTCTAAGACTCCCTTTTTATACAATCCCATGGCCCACAGTCCATGGGTAGATCTTTACAGCCGACATGAGACTTTTCAAAACAACGGTGGACAACCCTTTACTACTCTTGACATCTTCACGCTCCATGACCACAAAATGTGGAGACTTTGCATCTTTAATACAAAATTTGGGCTTTCTGCCCCAAAACTAACTCTTAGGGGAACCTGTTCCCAGCAAGGAATATTTTAACATGAAAGTGGACAAAATGGTTGTAAAACTTCTTTTCCAAATGAGCATGTGGGATATTTTACTCAAATAAATTGAGATAGTATGGGGAAATTGGACTTACACCCCAATCTTGTACTACTACAATGTTCCCTTTATATACCCAAACCATAGAGAGATTGGAACTATGTGGAGACAATACACTAACCAAGATCTGGGTAACATGCCCCAATATGCCATGATACTTATGGTCCATAGGAAGTAAACCTCCTACTAACATAATGATTTATTGGTTTCATATTGGACTTGCCTCTCCTTTGTAGGTTAAAAAACTAAAAATAAGTCCATTGTTAACTAGTTGTACTCCATAGTATAGCAGAAGATTTGTTACTAAGTAGTATTGATGGAGTGTCATACTCAGCAATTTGTCCTAATTCTAGACAAATACTTAGTATAAGTAAAATGAAATGTGTCCAAAAACTAGTAACTATAACACAACACTAGGAAATAAAATTCTTATAAATGTTATACCTTTTAATAGGAGAACCATATCACTATCAATAATAGATTAAATATGATGTCCTATAGTAATGATTGTGCATGCAGAAAATTGGTGGAAAAATATTTTTTAATAAGCCCATTAGTCGCAGTGTCCATTGAGGTAATTACTTCATCAAGGACCATTATAAATATTTTTTTTAATAGTACTTGTCCCAAACAGACAAGTTGGCATTGACCCACACTCAAATTTCCTCCATTCTCAGCCACTGTACAAGAGATCATTGCATTAGATTCGATTCTCAAATTCTTTTATAAGATAAGGGGGTCCTAGTGTTACAGGTCTATTTGGGCACATCACTCCTGACATTTAGATCAATACTATTAGGTCTCATCAAACCCTAATTCAGTTGTTACATGCCTTAGATAAGTCAACTCATTGAATGCTTCCTTCTATGAATTTCCCTGGCGTGAAGCCTTCTTGAAATGCCTCCTTAGGACACCAGCGTAGCCTAAGCCTTGATACCGTGCATCGCAAAGTAGGTAGGCCACTGTGGCCTGCAATGTAGTGCATTTATGCCCTATTTGACCTGCACTAGGTGAGATTGAGCGAAATTTGCATAGGGTTCTAGGAATATTCCTTCATTCTAGATTATTCTAGAAGGATCCCATCTCTTATCTCCTCCTATGAGCTCAAAATTGGATAGGCTAAGTATCCATTAACCTCCTATCCTCTCATCCCTTGCTCCATGGAAAATAAATCCAAGTTTGGAAGGCCATTCAATACCCTCATTTACGACAAAACCACCTCCATTTCCTATAAATTTAGCACTCATCATAGTGATCAAGTGGCTAGAATCTGAAGTTTGTAAGGAAATTCGGTTGGTTTGAGAATTGAGTTTATGTTAAGCAATGTTATACTATTGGATTAATGTGCTTTTGATGTGGCAAGGGTTGGACTTGTTATCACTCAGGTTGTCCTTCTAGTCGGCTCAAAAGGATACGGCCGAGGTAACCATAGACCAATCTTTGGACTGTAGGTTCTAGCCCTCCTGCAATCAGAGAGGGCTCTCTCTTTCTGATTTAGCTTTGTTGATAAGGTTTTTAAGCTAGTTATTGAGTTCAAGGGGTTTTGTTTTCATTTTTGGTGGGAAGGATGATACTTTCAAGTAAAGAGGTAGGGATAGCATGAAAGTTTTAGAACCATTGGGCGTGGAGTCAAGGAGTAGGACTGCTGGTGTGTTTTCTTGGTCACAAGAAGGAATATGGAGCAAGCTAGCTGCATATGAAACAATCATTCAAGGTAAAAAGATGGATTTAAGGCAAAGGAATGAGGGGCAACTAAGAATCTCTCATTCAGGTTAGCAGAAAGAAGATAAATGAGCCCTATCTAGGAGCAATTAAGAATTCCTAGATAACAGTCATTCATATGTGAAAATAGGTCAAACATGAGCCATAACAAAATTCATATTTATGCCTAATTCAAGAGGAAAACATTAAGAAGCCACAGAAACTGGGCATAGAGTGCAACCAAGCAAATTCTAAACCAATCCTTTGTTCTGTGACTTGAGCATATGTGAAATCGAAATAACAGAGGTAAGGAAAACTTATTGATTCATATAGCAGCACAGGAATTCCGCATTCAATTCTTCAAACCATTAGACACAGAGAAGACAGTCATTCCTCCAAATATTTTCAGCAATCTTTGATTAAGTAAAACATCTCAAATATCCAGTGCGAGTCTCTAATGAGGATTATCAACCAACCAACCCTTTAAACAATGCAGAGGGTCTGTATAAATAGGGAAAATTATCCAAAAGTTAAACTATTATAGCCGACCTAAACAGGTCTGAAAGAAAATGATTACTTTAACCTAATCTTATCCAGAAATAAATGCATGAAAATATATTTGAGCTGCGCTGAGGGCAGCTGTATCAAAACTGAGTTAATGTCTGTCCTGGGTGGCTCGGTGCAGTCCTCCTGCAGTAACTGTGATTTGTCCTTTATCTCCACCTCTAACTTGGTTTTGCTGCTGTTTGCTGGCATTAATGTGCACTAATCCCGACCAGATAGGCTTTTAAATGGCCTTAACTGCTTTGCTGACTTTGATGAAGGTTTTTAATTTTCACTTACTCTGATGTTGCTGAACTGATACTCTTTGCTGCTTCATCTTCCCTCTGATACTCTTTGGCGCTGATCTTGGAGTCTTTAATATCTTCTGAGTGGTTTAGATTGTCCCATCAATCTTTCATGGCAGTTGTTCGGCCCTTTGTTGCTTTGAAAACTGTGCTCGCCTCTTTCTGAATGCTTCGCGAAGAAAATCGGGTTATTCTGCGCCTTTCGGGCTTGCTGGGGGCCGCGCGGTGAGGGGCTTTCCATTTTGGCCTATTTCCCATAGCCATGCGCGATTAGCGCTAGGTGCTAATCGCGCATGAAAAACTGCCTCAGATTCTGATTCCGAGCTTCCTAGGTTGCGATTTGTGCCTTTCGCACTTTTTGACGATGACGTCAGTAGTGGGTCCCAGTACGGCAGTGACGTGGCAGGATGACGTCAACAGATGACGTCAGCAGTACAGCCAGGTGAAATGGCGGTATGGTGGAGGAGGTGACTTGGCGGTACGGTGGCAGCTACGTGGCAAGGACACGGCGGCAGGAGGCCAGCGCGGGATGGTGATGCGGCAGGGTAACATTATGCTGACGCAGGAAGGGGGAGAGAGCGGTATCCGGTTTCGGGCACACCGCCTATCCGCGTAGGTGTTTTCAGCAGAGGGGGATCCACCACAGCCGGGAGGGTGACGCGTGGCGGGAGTACGACGGCAAAACTACCGATCTCCCAGGCGTTAACCCTCGGCAGATCAGCGGATGGAAAGACCCACCCACCGTTGATCTGCAGCGCAGGCAATCGGATGGCTGGTGGAATGGGTAAGGCGGCGGATGGATAAGGGACGGGGCGCGAGAATATTCGAATATTAATATAATGTCGTGGGGGTTCAAAACTTTAGGTAATGTGGGTTTTATGGATTTATGAGCGGGCGGGGGTTAAATGTTTGCATTTGAGATTTTGGAATAAGGGAGAAACATGGGTTTTGTAGGGCTAGGGTTTAGGGGAAAAGGTTGTTAGTCTAATCAGATATTAGACTAACTCCAGCTAGGACACGGATGGGCTAAAAACAGCCCCAGATGGACTGTTATTTCCCGGACTTAGGAAAATATGGCTATAATGCCGGGAAGGAGGTACTATTATTTTTTGGGATTTTGTATATATTTTTATGTATTAGGGGATAGGGAAATGATTTAGGGAGCTAAATAATACAGTTAGGAGTTAATGTGAAAATGACAAGAAAGCGCTAAGGTGAGGGATGTTATGCTATTTGAAGGGGAACAGGACTCACAGAGTGAAACAACAGTGCTCCTAAGAAAAGAGGACCTTTACTTAGGCAAATATAATGGGAGATGATGAACTCAAGAGTTATCAAGCAGATCTTCACCTCTTCAGGGAAGTTAGTAAGTGATTTGGGGGAAGAGGAAGGAGGGGAGGTTAGAGATGTCCAGTTTGAGCTCCTCCAAATGGAAAACTGCCACCAACTTGTGATCTGAATAAATATGACACTTGGCAACATGAAATGGATCACAAGCCATGATTCTGCAACCACACAGCTACCTACCCAGCCTACTTACCTAGCATTTTTTCTTCTTTTTGGTTTGGGTTCACTTAGACTTGCAAACCCTGCTTTACAATTTTTCTTTTGACTGCCCTCCTATCTAAATCTTCACTTATTTCTGCCAATGGCCCAGATTAAGCAGTTGGGTTCCTTTGATTCTCTACCTATCTACAAATCTACCAAGATTAAGCTGTTTGGATAGATATTACTTCTCTATATTCTAAAGCAAGAAATTGAAACCTAGGGAAGCCAAGATTAAGCTGTTTGGACCTTCCCTTAACAGAACATTCTTCAAAAATGGTTAAGTAATCAAAATTGGAATACAGCAGTGGCATTTAGACTGGCACACTTTCATGGCTTCTTCTTTGACCTCTTTAGGAAATATGGAGCATTGTAGCATGCAAAGTATGACATATTTGGCATGTAAAACTGTCAATCATGAAAGATGAACACCTGTTGCAACAGGAGGCTAACAGTGGCTCCACTTGGGGATGGTGTTTCCTTTTGAAAGCCAAGAAAAATAGGTCAGACTGCCTTGATCTTCTATTGTTGTTGTAGACTGAAAAACTTCTTTGTACTGGCTGTTAAGAGTGTGAAACTTTGAAATATGAATAGCCCTCTCCTCAACTGGATTACTGCGAAATACATAGCACTGCCTGCTTTCTGCTGCGTTCTTAAGGTCATGTGCAATATTGCTTGAGAATTGTGCCTCTGAAAAACATAGATCAAAACTGATGTGTTTCCTTTAGCTCTGGTCTAGAAATAGTTGCTGAAAAATTGCTCCTCTCCTATTGATACTGTTTGACTGAAGACTGTAAGCTGCCCACTGTTTGCTTTTACCATGAATTTCTGTGGTATGACAGTGCAACTATCGTTGTTTTGCTGAGATTTGATGCAGAGACAGAGCTTTAAAAATGGGATACTGGCAATTGGTTGTGTGTTCACAAAAATTGCTGCTGTTGTCAAACATTGCTGCTGCTGTCTAACACTCAGACTGTTTATACAAAAACTAAAAACAAAGCGCTGATATATACAAATATCAATATACAAAGAGATATGTACAGAGCTGGATTGTATCCCTTTAAAAGGGATCATGGTAATGTTTCAGCATTTGGCCATTCACAGGGCCCTCTTCAGCCGTGCTGCCCTCTACAGATTTGAGAAAATATGTGTTATTTCCCTGAACAGCAGAAATAACGAATGGCCCTTTCCATAAAAAATCAAATTTTGCATGTTTTCCCTTGTCTTCTCTTTGTGAATCCCACCTTAGAACTTTGTCACCAATATATAAATCCTCAGCCTTAGCTCTCTTATCAAACATCTTTTTGAGCTTTTCTTGCAAAATCTGGGCTCTGTCATACACTTGCTCTCTGGTTTGCTGAAGATGAATGGTTTGGTTGATTCTTCGTTGAATGTCGTTTGGTTCAGCCTGAATCTCCTATAACAATCTGATAGTAGGGATGCCCAAAGATGAAGGAAACCTGGCCTCCATGCCATATACTAGCTCATAAGAGCTCATCCCAATGGATTTCTTTGTTGAAAGTTTGTCTAACCATAGGGCATTTGTGAGCTTTCTATGCCAGTTCTTCTTGTTTTCTTCTAGCACTTTCTTTATGATATTAATCTGGCTCTTATTAGATGGCTCAGCCAAGCCATTACCTTGGGGGTAATAGGCTATGGAATGCCCCAAGGTGATGTGAAATTTGTGGCAAAAATTGATCATTTTTTTGGATTTAAAAGCAGCGACGTTATCAGTAATGATCTTCTCAGGGCAGCCAAATCTAGAAAGGATGTTGCACTCAAGGAATTGGATAATGATGGTGTCATTGGCTTGTCTGCATGGGATGGCCTCAACCCACTGGGTGAAATAGTCGGTGGCTGTTAAAATCCATTTGTGTCGGCCTGAGGAAGAGGGATGGATTTCTCCAATGAAGTCAAGACCCCATTGTTGAAACGACTTTTCAGTTGAGATGGGTTTAAGGGGCAGGGGCAACAGCTTTCTTTTTCCCTCAAATATTTGGCATTTGTGACATGAAATGGCAAATTTCTTTACATCTGCAAAAAGAGAGGGCCAATAGAAACCAGCCCTTAGAATTTTATCAGCAATGGACTTCCAATATAGATGCCCTCCACAGTCACCTGCATGGAATTCTTTCATGACATTGTTAGTTTCATTCATGATTAAATAATTAAGCAATATACCTTCATGATTTTTCTAAAATAATGCACCATCTATGACACAAAACTTTGAAGCCTTCATTCTTAAAAATCTTTTCTTAGTTCTAGACAATCCTGGGGGAGCAAACAGGTTTAACAAAACAAAGAATATATCAGCATACCATGGAGATTGCAAAAAGGTTTCACTAATCTTTGGAGTCGCCAGCTCTTGTTCATTGTCCAATTGGTTAATGTCTAAGGCTTGAAATTTTGTTTCGGACATCAGTTTGGCTAAACCTTGTCCCTTTATGAGCTTGGTTGGTTTTATTTCTATGTCATACTCAAGGATGTTTGCAATCCATTTGCCTCTTTTTCCCTCTAATCCCTCTTGGGTTAATATGTCTTTTACAACAGCATTTGGGACATAGGCAATCACATGTGAATATAAAATGTACACTCGGAAATCTTTGATTGCTTTGACCAGGGCATAGGCTTGCTTCTCCATGATTGGGTACTTCAAAGGGGCATCTCTTAAGGCTCGGCTGAAAAATGCAATTGGCTTTTCAGCTCCCTGATCATCCTTTTGCAAAAGAACAGCAGCTATGGTGTGATCAGATGCAAAAGAAAATATGATAAAGTCCCTATCAAATTGTGGACTTGTGAGGACAGGGGCTTGGGTTAAGGCAGATTTTATGCCCTCAAAGGCTTGTTTGGTTTCAAGAGACCATCTTACCTTGGCATCCTTTTTTAACATGTTGCTTAACAGTCTTATCAACTCAGCTAGATTGGGAATAAATCTCCTTAGGAAGTTGATCTTTCCCAGGAATGCTTGCAACTCTTTTATGTTTCTTGGATATGGGATTTGGAGGATGGCTTGGATTCTTTCAGGATCAATTCTAATCCCGTCCTTTGATATGATATGGCCAAGGAGTTTGCCTTCTTCAAGGCCAAAGAGGGATTTCTTGGGGTTCAAGGAAATGCCATATTTCCTACATGTCATGAATATTTTCCTCAAATGTTTCAGGTGCTCTTGATCAGATTTAGAGAAAGGGGTTAGATCATCAAGATATACAACTAGGAAATCATGTATTTCTTTGGAAAATGCAATATCCATTGCCCTTTGAAAGGTAGCACCAGCGTTTTTAAGTCTGAATGGCATCTTCACATACTTAAATGTTCCCCACGGTGTGGTAAAGGCTGTCTTGTCTTGGTCATCCGGGTGAACCAGTATTTGATTGAAACCTGAAAATCCATCTAGCAACGAAATTCTAGATGACCCCACTACTCTCTACAGAATATGATCCATTTTGGGCAATGGGTAGAGGTCTTTTAGGGATACTTGGTTTAAATTTCTTAGGTCTACACATAGCCTAATCTCACATGTCTTTTTTCTTGTGGGAACAAGGTTGGATACCCATTCAGAAAATTTGATGGGTGCTATGATACCTGCTTCAAACATTGTTTTCACTTCCTTTTCAATCAAAGGGAGAAGCATAGGATTGATTCTCCTCAATTTCTGTTTGAAGGGCTTTTGGTTTGGTTTTAAGGGAATGGTGTGTTGGATTACTGAGGTGTCATAGGATTTCAAATCCTCATAACTCCAAGCAAATACATCTTGAAATTCTTTGAACAAATCAACATATTTGGGCTTCTGATCAGGGGGCAAATTTTTAGATAATTTGATCATTTTGGGCTTCTATGTTCTTCTATAGCAGCGTTTAGGGGTTGCATTTTTGGTTTCTTGGGAACATCATTAGCATCAAACATGTCTTCCAATGGAGTGAGGCCAGCAGGGAGTAAGTTATCTTTCAGATCAACGATCTCGGCCTCGGTTTCGGCTATTTCCTCCAAATGCATCAGTTTCAGCTCTTCTATATTTGTATTATCAAAAATAGTTGGGTTCAACATTCGTTTGGATATTATAGGTGTTACAGCCTGTTGATTTTCATTCGTTTGCTGTTGTTCATCCATCATAGCATCCATGTCAATGTTAATATTTGAAAACTCATGCTCAAGAGTGAGGAAATTGTTAATCTGGGCATCATTCTCTAACACTTGCCAATCTTTAACATTATTTGGGACAACGGGCCTATGTTTTATCTCAGCATTAAAATGATGATTTGGCTCAAAGGGAAGCTTGCATGTACTAGCAAAAGTGGCTAGGCTGTGTGCATGAATGTTATGCTCTCTTGAAATATTGGCAAGCTTGGATTCAGTGAACGCATTGAGTATATCAGTGGCCGTAGTCCTATAGGCCCTCATTCTATTGTCATTGGTAACAAAGTTACCTTTCATCTGTTGTATGATTAAATCGGAGTCACCTAAAATGGACACTTTTGTAGCTCCTAGAGCTTTGAGCAGTTTAAGGCCTAAGAGGAGAGCCTCATACTCTGCCATGTTATTAGTGCATTTGAAATTTAGTCTGTAGGCATGGCCTTCTACATGATCGTTATGTGTATTGTGAATCCAGACACCTGCCCCTGCTCCTAACTTGTGGACAGAGCCATCAAACTCTAAATACCGTGTGATTTCTTGCTTGTGGTTAGTGTCAAAAGTTTCAGTCATTCTTGCAGCGGACAGTTTTGAATTTTTTGTTTGAGGAGGTTCTTCTTGTAAGCTGGTTGCCTTGATTGTTTTGACAGTTTTATCAATATGGGCAACTTATTCTTCATTGATGTGTGTGTTCAGTTCTAAAGCCAACGTCTTGTCATCAATGGGAGGACTTATTTCATCATTAAATAAAATAAAAGAATCCATATCAGAATGGATTGAGTAAATGGGAAAATTTCCAGGCTTGCTCTCACTAGTTACGACATATTTCATGAGTGTTTCTCTGTACAGTATATTTGGTTGCCCAAAGACAGATATAGTGGCATAAGAGAGGTCTAATTGGAGGGATCCTTGGATTTTTGCTCCCCAAGATCTTGACAATAACATGCCATACTTTGGTGGAATGTCAGCAACCACCACATCCATGAGGATTGTCTTGTAAGGAAATTGGACTAAGGAGACACACAGGTCTTTGATGAGGCCTAAACACTTGACTTGACTTGAGTCAAAGGAGAATAGATCTTTGTAGGGTCTTGTAACATCAAGGTTCAGCTTTTCCATTACAGCTTTGGGCATAAGGTTGTGTGAGGCACCTAAGTCAAACATGGAATTGTGCAGGACTTTGTCATGTATATGTAAACTGACATAAAAGGGAAAGACAGATCCATATGTTGATTTTCCATTAACTTGTTGACCAAACAGCAGCTCAGGTTGATCATCAAGAACATTCACATCATCCTTTACCTTCGGCATTTGAAGTGACCTTTGAATTTGTTGCCTATACACATCATGTTTGGCCAGTTTGGATAAGGGGATGGATATCTTCAATTTACCTATTTCTGCCTCTAAGTCAAATGATTTTTCAGATTGGGTTTTAGTAACGTGAGGGGCAGGTTTCCCTTTTTCCATTGGAGTATCAGCAACTTGGTCTTGTTTATCAGTGTTATGGGAAGTATTTGATTGCGGTTTTTCTGTTTTAGGAGGGCTTTTTGGTATGCTGTTGAAATTTTATTTCAAGGAAGAAGGTGGCTGAGGCTGGTCAATAGAAGGCTGCATTTGTGTTATGTCCTCTACAGTCACTTGATGCGTGTTTGGGACAGGTATATCAGCTGGTTCTGTTATGACAGCCTTACCTTTAATCTTGTTGGGTTGTTTTCCATCCTTTGGTTTGTTAGGTTCAGGAATGTCAATGGTCCTAGTTCTCAGCTTATATTGTTTATGGACCTCATACACAGCAGTATCATAGCCTTGTTTAAAATCAAAACACTCACCAGACTTAGTCTGAAATAGATTAAAGTCATGCTCATCTTGGTCTTGTTGAGTTAGGAAAATTTGTTGCTCAGCCCTCGAATCCACCAGGTTCATGTGAGTGTCCTCTGTGGGCTCACTGGACGTGGATGCTTCTGCATAATTTTCATGAAAAGGTGGTCTTATATCATGGTCTGGACTAGACCTACCAGCATTTGTGTTCTGCGTTTTCCTGAAATTTGGGTTCCTTATGGTATTGGACTATTGTCCTTCTGATGATGATTTCCTCTCAACGCTTTCTACTTTGTCTCCCAGCCTTTGCATGCCATTGATAATAGCATCAAGTTTCTTATCTAAGGTTGAGGGTTCTTCTTTGAAAGTGGTTCTTCTCTCCATTCTAGCTCTATTTCTTTTGGCAATTAGGTTGGCCTCTACGCTAACAGCAACATTTTTCATGTCTGCAAGGGTTTGAGGGGCTCTTTCTTTTAACTGGTAGGCCATCTCTAGGTCAAATCCATCAAGGAATTTATACAAGGCAAGGTCAGGTGGAGGTCTTAGGTTCTATGGTATTGCATTATAGACATTATTGAATCTTGCACAGTAATCTAGGACAGACTCTTGAGGGCCTCTTTTTATTGTATTGTATTCAGCAAGTATGTGCAAGGGGTCTTTCTTTTTCTCCCATCTGTTGGTAAAGGATTGGTAAATCTCATCCAGAGTGGTTATGGAATTTGCAGCAAGTGATCTAAACCAAGTTCTTACATCACCTGTTAAACTTTGAACAAAAATTTTCATTCTCACACTATCATCATCTATTTTGTAGTTCTCAAAGTAGTCTTGCATCTTCTTTGTATGCTGAAGGGCTGTGCAAGTACCAGTTCCATCAAAATATGTGATTTTAGTTTGATAATCCTGAGGAATAGCCCCAGGGTTTACAGGTAATTGTAGGGGTGCATATATATTGGCCATGTTTACAGGGACGACCGGAACAACAGGGATAAGTGGAACAACTGGGACAACTGGAACAACAGTAGAGGTAATGGTAGTGTGTGAAGTGAATGGAGGTGTGGAAGGAGTGCTTTGGGAATTAGATGATGAACAAGGGGAAGCAGGGGTTGAATGAAATAAAACTTTGAGAGGGGTTGGAACACTGCTTGGGTGAACTACTTCAGGACTGTTATCAGCAAAATCTTCTCTTTGTTCTTGCTTCCTAAGGATTTTTGGGATTAAGTTCGGATTTTCAAAAGCAGCTGGTGGATTTGGGTCTGGATTTGACCTATTATAACGAGAATTCTTTTTGGGAGCCAGATTCTAAATTTGTTTTGGTATTTTCTGCAAATGTTTCTAGAATTGGCAAGGAACTGGTCAAATTTCGGGGACAACTATCTGTAGTTTAAAACTAGTATGAAGATTGACTGAAGCAGCATTTATTTACTCCTGTAACTGCAAAGCAAGAACAGTTTCAAAGGCTTCTTGGCTGACATTCAGACATCATCTGTCGTTTTAAGGAATAGACAGCACTGATTTTTGTTCCTATGGAGTTTTCCAACTTGATTTGTGAAAATAACTGAGGATATCCCCAGTGGAGTCGCCATTATGTTATCACTCAGGTTGTCCTTCTGGTCGGCTCAAAAGGATATGGCCAAGGTAACCACAGACCAATCTTTGGACTGCAGGTTCTAGCCCACCTGCAATCAGAGAGGGCTCTCTCTTTCTCATTTACCTTTGTTGATAAGGTTTTTAGGCTAGTTATTGAGTTCAAGGGGTTTTGTTTTGATTTTTGGTGGGAAGGATGATACTTTCAGGTAAAGAGGCAGGGATAGCATGAAATTTTTAGAACCATTGGGCGTGGAGTCAAGGAGTAGAACTACTGGTGCGTTTTCTTGGTCACAAGAAGGAATATGGAGGAAGCTAGCTGCATATGAAACAATCATTCAAGGTAAAAAGATGGATTTAAGGCTAAGGAATGAGGGGAAACTAAGAATCTCTCATTTAGGTTAGCAGAAGGAAGATAAATGAGCCCTATCTAGGAGTAGTTAAGAATTCCTAGATAACAGTCATTCATATGTGAAAATAGGTCAAACATGAGCCATAACAGAATTCATATTTATGCCTAATTCAAGAGGAAAACATTAAGAAGCCACAGAAACTGAGCATAGAGTGCAACCAAGCAAATTCTAAACCAATCCTTTGTTATGTGACTTGAGCATATGTGAAATCGAAATAACAGAGGTAAGGAAAACTTATTGATTCATATAGCAGCACAAGAATTCCGCATTCAATTCTTCAAACCATTAGACACAGAGCAGACAGTCATTCCTCCAAATATTTTCAGCAATCTTTGATTAAGTAAAACATCTCAGATATCCAGTGCGAGTCTCTAATGAGGATTATCAACCAACCAACCCTTTAAAAAATATAGAGGGTCCATATAAATAGGGAAAATTATCCAAAAATTAAACTATTACAGTCGACCTAAACAGGTCTGAAAGAAAATGATTACTTTAACCTAATCTTATCCAGAAATAAATGCATGAAAATATCTTTGAGCTGCGCTGAGGGCAGCTTCATTAAAACTGAGTTAATGTCTGTCCTCGGTGGCTCGGTGTAGTCCTCCTGCAATAACTGTGATTTGTCCTTTATCTCCACCTCTAACTTGGTTTTGCTGCTGTTTGCTGGCATTAATGTGCACTAATCCCGACCAGATAGGCTTTTAAATGGCCTTAACTGCTTTGCTGACTTTGATGAAGGTTTTTAATTTTCACCTATTTTGATGTTGTTGAACTGATACTCTTTGCCGCTTCATCTTCCCTCTGATACTCTTTGGCACTGATCCTGGAGTCTTTAATATCTTATGAGTGGTTTAGACTATCCCATCAATCTTTCATGGTAGTTGTTCGGCCCTTTGTTGCTTTAAAAACTGTGCTCGCCTTTTTCTGAATGCTTCGTGAAGAAAATCGGGTCATTCTGCGCCTTTCGGGCTTGCTGGGAGCCGCGCGGTGAGAGGCTTTCCATTTTGGCCTATTTCGTGTAAGGCGCTGATCGCGCATGAAAAACTGCCTCAGATTCTGATTCTGGGCTTCCTAGGTTGCGATTTGCGCCTTTCGCACTTTTTGACGATGACGTCAGCATGGCGTCAGCATGATGTCAGAAGTGGGTCCCAATACGGTGGTGACGTGGCAAGATGACGTCAGCAGTACGGCCGGGTGATGTGGCGGTACAGTGGCAGCTATGTGGCAAGGACACGGCGGCAGGAGGCCAGCGCGGGATGGTGATGTTGCAGGGTGACGTCATGCTGACGCAGGAAGGGGGAGAGAGCGGTATCCGGTTTCGGGCGCACCGCCTATCCGCGTAGGTGGTTTCGGCAGAGGGGGCTCCGCCACAGCCGGGAGGGTGACACGTGGTGGGAGTACGACGACAAAACCGTCGATCTCCCGGGCGTTAACCCTCGGCAGATCAGCGGATGGAAAGACCCGCCCACCATTGATCTACGGCGCGGGCAATCGGACGGCTGGCGGAACGGGTAAGGCGGCAGATGGATAAGGGATGGGGCGCGAGAATATTTGAATATTAATATAATGTCGCGGGGGTTCAAAACTTTAGGTAATGTGGGTTTTATGGATTTATGAGCGGGTCGGGGGTTAAATGTTTGCATTTGAGATTTTGGAATAAGGGCGAAACATGGGTTTTGTAGGGTTAGGGTTTAGGGGAAAAAGTTGTTAGTCTGATCAGATATTAGACTAACTCCAGCTAGGACACGGATGGGCTAAAAACAGCCCCAGATGGACTGTTATTTCCTGGACTTAGGAAAATATGGCTATAATGTCGGGAAGGAGGTACTATTATTTTTTGGGATTTTGTATATATTTTTATGTATTAGGGGATAGGGAAATGATTTAGGGAGCTAAATAATACAGTTAGGAGTTAATGTGAAAATGACAAGAAAGCACTAAGGTGAGGGACCTTAGGCTATTTGAAGGGGAACAGGACTCAGAGAGTGAAACAACAGTGCTCCTAAGCAAAGAGGACCTTTACTTAGGCAAATATAATGGGAGATGATGAACTCAAGAGTTATCAAGCAGATCTTGACCTCTTCAGGGAAGTTAGTAAGTGATTTGGGGGAAGAGGAAGGAGGGGAGGTTAGAGATGTCCAGTTTGAGCTCCTCCAAATAGAAAACTGCCACCAACTTGTGATCTGAATAAATATGACACTTGACAACATGAAATGGATCACAAGCCATGATTCTGCAACCACATAGATACCTACCCAACCTACTTACCTAGCATTTTTTCTTCTTTTTGGTTTGGGTGCACTTAGACTTGCAGACCCTTCTTTACAATTTTTCTTTTGACTGCCCTCCTATCTAAATCTTCACTTATTTCTGCCAAGGGCCCAGATTAAGCAGTTGGGCTCCTTTGATTCTCTACCTATCTACAAAACTGCCAAGATTAAGCTGTTTGGATAGATATTACTTCTCTATATTCTAAAGCAAGAAATTGAAACCTAGGGAAGCCAAGATTAAGCTGTTTGGACCTTCCCTTAACAGAACATTCTTCAAAAATGGTTAAGTAATCAAAATTGGAATACAACAGTGGCATTTAGACTGGCACACTTTCATGGCTTCTTCTTTGACCTCTTTAGGAAATATGGAGCATTGCAGCATCCAAAGTATGACATATTTGGCATGTAAAACTGTCAATCATGAAAGATGAACACCTATTGCAACAGGAGGCTAACAGGACTAAAGCTGGAGGAGTGGCATAGGATCAAACTGTATTGGGTGATACTCTTCCTTCTACATTAATAAAAAGCTTATTCCTTTTCTCATATGATAGTTCATATATGTGATGATTATGTGTTTCAATGTCTTCAATTCCATTGTTTTATAGTAGATAGATCATGTATGCTTTGATCATTTCTTGTTCCTGTTTCTCTTGATGCAGGTACCTTTTGAGCGGATTTAGTTCAAATGGGAGTGATGGGAGTGATTCAAAATAGATCAAAGAAGTGAAAGGCTACAGGTAAGTTCCTCCATCTCATCTATCTTCTATAATATAGGGTTAAACTACTTTCTTTGTATTGTTCCAGGTGTAGTCACCCACCTAGGGAAAATGTGTTTATCCGTAGATGAAAATTCCATATAACAAATTGGCAACCATACTAGGGAACGATTTCCATTCTTGGTGGCTTACCCTCATCATACTACACCCTAGTAGACTTTGCTTGACTTTATTGATCTTATTTCAATCTTTTTGAAGTGTTTTTAGTCAAAAATTGTGCTTGAAGGTCTCTTGAATTGACTCTCTAGCACCAGCGTAGTGTTGGTCTTGACACAGTCTGCTATAGAGAAGCCCCTACCTTACAGACATTGCATTGCAGTGCATTGCCTCCCTCTCTGGCCTACACTAATTCCTCTTAAGCTAAAAAACCCACCTTTGGCTTGATTTTTTGAAAGTTGCTTCTCTTGTTGCTTGCTGAAAGATCAATGATTCTTGTGGTTCTGAAATCAAGTTGTATTTCTCCTCCTATCCCTACTTTGGCCTTGATTGTTTAGTGTTTCTTAAATGATTTCTTTATCATTATCAATTCATTGTCAAAGTTAGCTTATAGTTGATTAATCTTTTCTGAAAAGGAAGTGTCGTAAAGTCTTCATTTCTTTCAAAAAGGAATTGTTGTAAAGTCTTCGTTTCTTGCAAAAAGATTGATTGATTGTATGTGCATTTAGTTTCCTTTTTTTCATCTAAACATTAAGGGAATTGAAAAGAAAAACTTGCATTATGCAATTAGAGGTTTGTGTGTGCTTGTAGGAATAGTATAGGGAAATTGCATTAGATGTGCTCTTTGCTCTTTGATTAAACATTCTAATTGCTCTATCCCTTGTAGTTAAGGTTTTCATTGTTCCAAATCAAATGAAAAGAATGTTTCTCATCATAGCTGGATTCTAGGAATTTCAAAGACATCATGTGGTGAACCTGAAAGACATACTCTTAATCAAGATCAACTTAAAAATTATCTCAATTAACCTAATGGAACATTGTCACCTAGCGAATAACATTTAGAGGTTCTATGCTAGAGACGTGTTCTGGCATCGTAAAACATAGAAGTTGTCTTTAATTGTCTCCAATACGTTCCGAGTGTGATACCTCATTCCATGTATGTAAGTATATCGTAGCTTGTCCACGTACCTTTAGGTATATAGGGCGGTGTTATAGTACGAAAAATATAAAGGAATGTTCTCACTCTGTGGTTTTGCATTAGACAATGCTAACATGGATTGGGCCTCCACATACTTTCGGGTATATATGGGAGGACTACATTAGGTTAGTATCTATCCTTAGGTAAGCAAGTTGAATGCCTTGTAAACTGTGATACACCGAACATAGCATTCAGGGACATTTCCTGCACGTATGTTAGGTCCTTAGTTCACTGAGGCAGTATATTGCAGTTCACAGTTTCTTGGTAATCCTTTTTCCTAGATTACCCTCCTTTTGTTTATTTCTTTTTGTAATAAAATCAATTAGAAATCATGGAGGAACATCAACCCTTACCCTGTCATTCTTAGAGGATAGCGATTAAACCACCTTTACCCCCTAAAGCTAAACCTAATAAAAAAAAGTGGCCTCATTTAATGAAATCCAATACATCACAAACATCTAGTTCTTCATCTGAATTACCAGTCACCTATACCGGTAATTACTATGACTCTAGTTACTCCTACAATTTTTGGTACATCCTTTACTAAAGTGGAACCTTCACAGTTACCTGAGGACACTAAAAGTGAACTTAGTGAAACAGTAACTCAAGTGGTCCAGCAAGAAGTTGATTCTTAACCCAAAGTTGTTCAACAAGAAATTACTTATGAACCTGAATATGTTCAACTAGAAGTTGATCCTCAACCTGTCATAGTTCAACCAGAAGTTGTTCAAGAAGCTCAACCTAAACCTATTTTTCTTTTACCACAACACTTGGATCTTGAATTTGAACAATCAGAAGTTGTTCTCGTACCGGAAGATGATCGACCGGTCTACCCTCAGAAGTATATAACTGTTGAGACTTCCCCTTTACTACAGGGAAAAATACCAGAAATCTATTACAAACCTTATGGTGAAATCCTTCCGCCTGGTATGATTTCGATTGAAGAGGAACTTGAAGAAGAAACACCCAAAACTCCAATTTGTTTTGGATCTAGACTTTATCTTTATCCTTATACTCCTCATTTTACTGCTCCTTTTGATCCTGATTACCTTCAGACACCTGTTGATTTGTTAGGACATTTATTAGGACATTGGAATATGGCAGAATCAACATCCCAAACTGTACCATCTGTTTCAGCTGTGAAAGAATCTTCTGTCGCTACATCTTCAATGTTTACCACAACACCCAAGTCACATCTGTATGGTGTTCCGTCCATCCCACCAGGTTACCAATCTTTATCTAAAACCCACTCAGGTGTTGCTTCTAGTCCATGGTCTTCACCCATGTCCTCCATAGGAATTTTACCTGGTTCTTCACTTACTGATACTGAAAAACTTGATCCATCAAGTCAATATTAGGCTGGTTCATCTGGTTACTGTCCAATGTATCCACTTTACACAATACTACCCCCATACAGAGAACAATATGCACAATCTCCTTATCCTCCATTTTCTGGGGGGCAACCATATGGCAGTATGCCATCATCTTTAGGTCAACCTGGAATGATTGTTTGTCAGTGGTAGCCAACAATGCCCGTTCAACCAAGGCTTATGTATCCATCACAACCAATGTAATATGTTTCATCCATACCTACTATGCCTGTCGTTACAACTTTACCATAGTTGCAAGCTCAATTAATTGTATCTCAACCTTTGCAAGCTGGTCCTTCAACCTCTGACCCCCAAGTTTTAGGTTTACAGATTCAGTCTTCTCAGGCCATTTTACAACAACCATTTGTGCCTGGAATCCAACAACCTTAGGCCAATTTACCATTTACTGGAATGACTCAGACTTATACTGGTTTAATATATTCACAACCTGGTCAAACTTACATTGGTGGGCAACAACCATTAAATCAACAACCATGGCAGCCACAATATCAACAACAGCAATTCCAACAATACCAAACTTATCCTGGACTTAGTCAACAAGCCTATGCTAGGTTTTGTCAACAGCAAGTTTACCTAGGTCCTAGTCAACAAGCCTATTTTGGGTTTGGACATCAACAAATTTATCTTGGTGCTCAACAACCACCTTATATCAGATTTTCTCAACAAACTTACCCACATGAAGGTTACCAACAATAGATACCTTATGCCGGTATGCGAAGGCCTATTGCCCAGGCAATTCCATCTTACCCTGGCTATGCTCAACCTGACCTCAATAGACAGTTGCCTTTTGTTGCAACACTTGAATTACCAGATTTAAATTGGCTTACCAATGACCCATTTCTTTATGCACCTTAGTGGCCGGTGATTCCTCACAAATTGCCTTCCGATATTTCAAAATTCAATGGAAACCCTGGAGAAGACCCATTTAACCATGTTATGACTTTTCATTTATGGTGTTCATCCAACTCCCTGAATGATGATTTAGTTAGACTACGTCTTTTCCAATGAATACTTACTGGTCCAGCTGCAAAGTGGTATATTGAATTACCACAAGCTTCCTTTGATAACTTTACATCCTTAACCACCACGCTTTTAACCCATTTCCAGTTACCCATCAGATATGAAACTAGAATGGAACTATTGACCAAATTTAAACAGGCTACTGCTACTCACATTTCTAATCATATTCATGAGTGGTGTTGTCGTCGTCGAATGGTTAAAACTTATGTTCTTGATCAACTTTTAGCTGAGTGGTTTATAAAATCCTTTTCGCCATCTATCACTGAGGATGTGGCTAAAGGAGGAGTTGTCATTGAAGAGAAAGTAATTTCTCATGCCCAATACGTAGACTTGATTTACACCCAATCTAGCACACTCTATGAAAAAATTCCAAATGCACCCAGACTAGCTTTTACTGTTCCTCCACCCTGATCGAGTAAGGACTCTCATGTTGGTGATGGTGTGATTGGTTCTTCAAGCACACAAATAGCAAGTAGACCATCTAGTCAAACACTTGCTATTTCCAATCAAACTTCTACTGCATCTAATAATACTCCTACTTACAAAATAAATGTCGTGTCATCTGAAAAAGGCAAGAATGAAAAGCAACCTGGAAGCAAGAAGAAGGGGAAAGCTAAAAAGAAACAAAATCCTCCCCCTCAAGAGAAATCATCTGGTTCCCCTTCTTCGGCTTGGAAACCTTGTTATCCATGTTTAATATGTAATGAGGATCATTTTACGCGAGACTATCCTCACCGCTATGAAGTCTCAAAACTTCTTAAGACTTCTAGTGCATCCGCTATGTTGACAGATCTGTTTCTGAATCCAGAGACTCATTTTCTTGCTATAGATCATGCTTGCACTTCACAAGTGCTTATGATATCCACCTCTAAGCCTAAGATTGATGTTTTGGTGTCTACACGAAGTAAAGATTATGGTAATCCATCATCATCGTTGAATAACTAGGCTTCAAATCAACCAAATACTTCGACTTCAACTTCGTATGATCTTATTCCACCACCCATTGCACCAGAGTTAACAATAAAACTGCCTAAAGGAGTTGTACATAAGTCTACATTCAACCCTCAAGCTCAAGCAGTGCAAAACTATAACATAGTAGAAGATTTGTATCAGTCACCTTGTACTATGTCAACGCTTGAGGTGCTTCAAAACTGTCCCTCCCAAAAGCAGGCTTTATTGTCAGTAATTGGTGGAATTGATCCAATGGATTCCAATCTTGTGGTTTTTAACCATGCAGGATATACACCACAATTACCAGCTCAGTTAGCTTTCCTGATCCAAGTAAAGGCTTTGAATAAACTCGTTCACCAAACCATCATTGACGAGGGTGCATGTTGGGAATGGGTTCCCCCAAGAGCAGTTTTGGGGCTAAAAGCCCATGTTTTGGGATAATTTTGTAATAAATTTGTAAAGTCTCTACATTTTATGGTCGCAGAGTGTGAAGGTGTCAAGGGTCATAAATGGTTATCCACCCTTATCTTTTAAAGTGTCAAGTAAATTGTAAATATCTACCCATGGTCCGCCATGGGATTGTATAAAAAGGAGCTAAGTAAGTAAGCTCTAAATAGATAGTAGAGAAGAGGGAAGCATTGGAGTTTTGGTGGAGAAGTCTAAGCATTCTCGGGTCTTAGCGTAGGTAGAGGCTCTGCAACTGAGTGCATAGAGGCCTACGGTGGAAGTTCGTAGCTAAGTGCGCAAACCCTTGTAGTTGTGTACACAGTGCAGATAGATTCTGTATTAAACTAGAAGATATCAATAAAGAGAAGCATTCTGCAATTACTGTGTATTTAGTTCTTGTTAATGCATCTAATTATATTGCATTTTGGGTTTAATTTACAATGTTTATGTGATGCACGAATATATGTGATTGTATTGGTTAATTGAACACAAGTAAGGATATCAGTTTACGCGGCGCTAACTATGAGCGATTAGTAAGATAAGTAAACACTTAAGATAACTTGGGAACCTATACAATACATTTTCATAGCTGCACGAAAGTACCTAGACCATGAGTTAAGACTGTGCGAAGGTCAATCGTACACCTTCGCGGAGGTATTGAAGGGAAGAATAAAGGGTAGACTCGCAGAGCCCTAAGGCTTGGCGACCTGCGTGAAAGTAGGGGCTGAGGGTATAAACTGACATCACGACCATCTCAAGGTGTGGAAACTTGGTTCCAGCATCCCCCCATACTGCTTCGAGTGAGACTTTGGTCTGCACTCCATGGGTTGATGCCAAAAGGGCTAGTAGTGTAGGGATTTGCTTGGCTAACTAACATTGAAATTGGGTCAGGCTCCACAAAGCCAACAAATGATTCCGTTGTTGTTACTAGAATCTGCATGAGAGATGTGTGATTTCGTATCACTGGAATCCAACTAAGAAAGAGGTCGAAGACTAGTTGGATAGGAAGATCCATGAATTCATGGTGCAGGAGAACAAAAACCCGTGGTTGACAAAGGAACAATGGCTAGACAAGTACCTATATATAGAAATCCATGAGATATTTTTCTTTTCCTTTCCAATTTATTTATATGAGTGGATCATGAAGCTAGAAAATATCCAAGGAAGGTGGAGGCTTGACGGTCCTATTGTCTGGACCCTAGAGCTAGTATAGATACTGGAAGCTTTTGATGATAAGATCACCCATGTTGTCAATCATTGGCTCGATTGTATCATAGGAGGATTTGTGACTGAATTCGCAGTCAATACCTCAGTCAATTACAGCAAGGTGGAGCAGTGCTTTTTCAAAGTTCTGCGAGGTAAGTACTTGAAGTCTTTAAACACTTGGATTAAGATGTTATTGTGCGAGAAATAGGTTATGCAGCTACCTTGATGTTCAAAGCTACGCAAAGTGGAAAGACTTACAAGAATGAAGAAAGAAAGGGTCTTGAATATAGCCCACTAATTTCACCTTCATATGAAGAGGTAGTAGCGCAGGCTTCTCCGCGAAGTGCATTTTAGTTAATAAAATGAGGGTTCCCATGACTACCACCTCCACCCACACCACCTCCACCTTCACCACCATCGCCCCCTGCAACTTCACCCACATCACCACCACCTCCACCATAGTTCAACATGGTGAATTTAGTGAAGTTGCCTTTGTTTAAGGGCTTGGGAAATGAGGAACTGGACCAACTCTGGTTCATCGTAAAAGTTGTATGGGAAGCTTAGGGTGTCATAGACGATCACATAAAGAAGGCAACATTGGTCAGTTCTATGCCGGATCGTGTGCTAACTTGGTATATCAAGTAATATAGCAATACAAAATGCTTGGTTGGCGGAGATCCAGACTGCGTTGAATAAAGAGTTCAGTAGGCCTAAATCAGAGGCATAGTCAATCGTGGGGTTCAAGGAAATCATGATGAAACAAGGTGAGACACCTTGGGAATTAGATCAGATATGGAAGTGTAAAATCCATGAAGCTAATATGAACTTAACAGATGGACAACACCATGAATGGTTCGTGGCTCCGCTCCTCCCTCACCTAAGGATTTCATTGTCACAACAGAAGATTACAACTCAGGCAGAGGCCTTGGAGATTGCAATAAGAATTCATGAAACACTGATGAAAGATCTGAATCTAGGGTTGTAGCAGATCCATGCATAGTTGCAAAATCTTTGCCTCAAAATGCAAATTTTGAAGCAGGATAGAACAATTTGACCGGAGGCATGCGAAGAGATATGGTGCCTGAAATGTAAAGGTCAGGGGCATGACAAAGACCACTGGCCGGTCTTTGCGAATTATATTGTAGGAGGAGGACTGATGCCTTTGAGGTCGAAAACCCAAGAAGGACCGAGCGGAGGGCCTGTGTTGTGGTGTGCTATATGTCAGGTAACAAGGAAACATACGACTAATAACTTTCGTTTGCAACAGAAGTTTGTACAAACACCACAACAATTGTTTTACAACTTCTGCAGGTCAGTAGGGCATGATGAGCGCAACTACTGAAGTTATGAATTGATGATGGACATAACACCTACCTATAGAGTTCAGGCAGAAAGGCGGCCTCCTGACTTGAGCATTGGGATGGTGCAAACAGGTTTTCAAGGGCGAGGACGAGGTCGAGGTGGAGGAGGACCTAGCAGAGGTCAGGGACAACTGATATGTTACAATTTTGGAGGACCAAAACATTATTCCCATGAACACACTAACCCAACACATTCGTCGTAAGTATTGTACTCAGTTTGATCATGAAATGGAGGACTATCCTACAATGATAGCGAGGATATGCGACAAAGGGGTGCTACCACTACAACCAACTCAGAATCTATAGATGATGAGGGCTGAGCCTTGCAAAGAGGATCTGAAGGTGAATATAGTGCTCTAAAGTGGAATCGCAATGGGCGAAGATAAGGGGAAACAGCCTAAAGACAGCGCATCAGTTCGCAAAGCTCCTAAGAAGGGGGCTGAATTTGATTTGGAGTGTGCATGCAAAATGTTCATGGAAGAAAAAAGAACTTCACTAAGGCCTCTACCTCAAGGAGCCGGGATAAGCCTATTCAAGAAATGGACCCTTCTATGCTTATGACCTTTCTAGAGACCTGCATGAAGTTGTTGCGTGATAGCAAAGTTGTGAAGGGGTTACAAGAACTTATAAATAGATGCACTAGAAACGATCTGAGTGAACCGCACATGGTACAAAATATTGGTAAGCATAAAGTAAGTACAGGACATGAGATGATACTCACAACGTAGATAGGAGAATATGGAATGGATCAAGTTATTCTGGATCTGGGATCAGACGTGAACGTTTTTCCGAAGCAGAATTCGAAGTAGATGGGGAGACCCGTGCTGTAGTGGTCTCTAATTCAGTTAAGGTTGGCCAATCAGCAGAAGATCATCCCCATGGGACAACTACTAGGAGTAACTGTAGATATTGAAGGCACGAGCACATTGGCTGATTTTGAAGTAATAGAAATTGTGGATGACAACAACCCCTACCCTACACTCCTTGGCATTGATTGGGCTACTGACATGAACGAGGTAATCAACCTAAAGAAGCAGAAGATGATATTTGAAAAGAAATTACTTCGCGTAATAGTACCCCTAGATCCTTCTAAAATATCTCTCTATACTTAACCAGTCCTTGATTACAAAAGCAATGACGATTTGGAATGCATATATAAAATAATAGTGTGAGACCAAGATTGGGTGAATCCGACAGTAGATGGCCAAATTACATGGGATCGCGAGAGTTCCTTCACCTCAGACTCGGATGAAGAATTAGAGTGCTGGCAGAATCGGCTACATGAAGTAACTACACTAAGCTATAACATGATGACCTAGTCGCTGCATTGTGTGTCATCAGACTTAAGAAATATGCCCTCTTATTATGGCTTGAATGATGTGGATGTGTTTTTGGATGCATTTGAGAGGGAAGTACCAGAGAAGCAATGCTTCTAGGCTTTGGACTGGGCACTGCACGCTACGCCCGCGAGATGGTGGGGTATGCACAAGGGTAGTTTTGATGATTGGTGCGATTATAGGAGGATGATGGGAACATGCTTTGGGAATTTTAAAGTACAAGTGACAGACTAGTATGACGGGAGGATGATCCACGTGTACACTTGGCAAAATGGGCTAAGGCCTATGGAGGAAAACCCCAACCTGAATGGGTGCACTTGTTCTGTCACACCTTGGATGTCATCCCGATGAATTAGTACTTGGAGACAGAGCTTTGCCATGGCACAGGTGAATGCAATATTCTGCGTGAAGGGTTCATAATGACGTTCAACTTCAAATATGGGTTTGACTGTATTGACAATGCACTACAAGAAGTTAAAGCATCAATCTTTAGGGTAACGTAGGATCCTTTGGATTTGGTTCAACCCAATTGGACTACTCAGCTGAGCCACACGTTAGAATGCTATAACGTGACTACTAAAGAAGAAGGCGAGGACCCACGAAAGATTAATATCCCTGAAACCGAGGGTCACCACGAGGTCCGAGGATCACAAATAGAGAATCCTGATATAACCGCACCACTAAGAATGAACAAGTAAATATTTGTATGGAGGCGGAGCCCAAACTCATGAAGATCAGAGATTACTGGGATGACGCAATGGTAGATAAAGTTTCCAAATTGCTTCACGAATACTAGGATTTGTTCCCTACCCAGTTTACAAAGTTAAAAGGGATAATAGGGGACTTGGGTGTTATGAAGATCACACTAAAACCTGACATGAAGCCGGTTAAGCAAAGACCTTACTGTCTCAATCTGAAGTATAAGGAGAAGGTCTACTTAGACTTAGATATGATTCTCGCAGCAAGCATCATTGAGCCCATAGAAGAATCTGATTGGGTAAGCCCGATGGTGGTATAGAAAAGAAGTAGAAGGTTGAAATAAGGATATGCATAGATCTCTAGAAGTTGAATGATGCTTGTGTCAATGATCCTCTCCCAACTCCATTCATTGATGAGGTATTGGATAATGTAGGTGGCCTGGAAGCGTACTCCTTCACTGATGGGTTTCTAGGTACCATCAAATAAAAATTGTGCCTGAAGATAGAAGCAAGAAAACCTTCACGACTGAATGGGGATGTTTTTAGTACAGTGTAATGCATTTCGGATTGAAGAATGTGCCTGCGATTATTTCGTACATAGTCATTTCTGCATTCAAAGACTTCATGCATAAGTTTTTGGAGGTGTACTTTGATGACTGGACTGTGTTTGGGTTGCTAAAATGCCATGTGACTAGTTTACGCTTAATGCTAGATACTTGTCAAAGGTACTAGATTGTGCTCAATCTGAAGAAATGTCTGTTTTTTGTTCCTTTTGGGACTTTTCTAGGTCATGGGGTTTATAGACAGGGGTTGATGGTAGATATCACGAAGATTGTAGTGATACTTAACTTGGAGGCATCGAGGAGTGTGAGATAGTTGCGCGCAACCTTGGGTCATACTGGGTATTATAGGAAGTTTATCAAGGGTTATGCCCAGATCACCACGCCTATGGAGAAGTTGTTGAAGAAGGATGTCACATTCTGTTGGAACAAGGACTGTTAGAAAATATTGGATGTACTGAAAGGAAAAATGGTCACTGCACCAATTTTAGTCTTCCTAGATTGGAAGGAGTTTTATGTACATGTAGACAGGTCATGTATAGCACTGGAAGCAGTACTGACACAGGCCAGGGGAGGAGAATTGGACCATCCTATAGCATTCTCAAGCGGGAGGTTTTCCAAGGCTGAGAAGAACTATTCCACCACCAAGCGTGGAGGATTAGCCATGGTATATGCACTCCATAAGTTTAGACACTATTTGCTGGGTGGACATTTTAAGATGTATACGGATCATTCTGCATTGAAATTCTTGGTCAATAAGCCTGTGTTGGGGGGGAGAATCTGTAGGTGTTTTTTATTGTTCCAGGAGTATGATTTTGAGGCTATTATGAAGCGTGGATGACTGAACGCGGGACCAGACCATCTGTTGTGCATCGAAATGGGGGAAGAGCCCACTAATTTGGAGGGGGGATTGCTTGCCGCACAACTCTTTATAGTGCGTGTCATAGATGGTCACTTTGAAGACATCATACACTTCCTAATGACAGGAGCTACCCCAGAAGGCTACACCACCCAACAGAAAAAGTAGTTAGTGGTGCACGTAGCATACTTTTCTGTCATTTCTAGACATGTGTACAAAATGGGGTCTGATGAAGTATTAAGATGATATGTACTGAAGTTTAGAAGGAGAATTATCCTTTTGAATGCTCATGGGGGCGCCGTGAGAGGCCATTATGCAGGAAGAGCGACTACGCAGAAGATTCTACACGCAAGGTTGTGGTGGCCAACCCTCCATCAGGATTCCAAAGCATACTGCAGGGCATGTGATGTGTGTCAAAGGACTAGCAAGCCATCGTGGAGAGATGAGCTGCCTCTGAACCCACATATTACATACAACCTTTCAAGAAATGGGCGATAGATTTTTTGGGACCCATTCAGCCCCAAGGGAATAAGACGAGAGCACATTACATTATCACCGTGATTGAGTATTTGAATCGATGGGCAGAGGCACAGTGTGTGAAGGACTGCACAAGTGTGACCCCTGTGAATTTTTTCTTTGAATATGTACTGACGTGATTTGGGTGTCCAAAGATTTTGATGAGTGATCGTGGTACACACTTTCTTAACGAGATGATTAGCGCGCTGACAAAGGAATTTCAGGTATATCACCAAAAAAGAACACCTTATCACCCGTAGGCTAATGGGATGGTGGAAGCATTCAATAAGCTAGTGGAGAATGCACTGACCAAGGTTTTCAAAGCTCAATAAAGTGATTGGGACCTATGCATACCTGTCGTACTATAGGCATATCGAACGACATGTAAAAAGTTGACTGGGACCACACCCTTTAGGCTTATGTATGGTGTTGAAGCAGTGATGCTCATGGAATACATTGTACCTATTATGCACATAGTGGCACTCACGAGCACGAAGGATCATGGAGCATTGAAAGAGAGGCTCGCATAGCTTGCTAAGCTTGAGGAAGAAAGATTTCAGGCTGGATTTCACTAACAGGTCCAAAAGCAGCACTAAAAATCATGGCATAATTGGCACATTAAGTTGTATGCCTTTAAGGTAAATAAAATGGTTTTGTGATATGTCAACAAGTCTGATAAATTTCTAGGAAAATTCAGAATGCACTGGTTAGGGACCTATGTCATTAAGGAGATTACCTACGATGGAGTGGTTCAATTGGTTAAATTGAACAGAGATCCCTTCCCTGAAAAGGTGAATGGCAGTTGATTGAAGCCATACACCGATGATCTGGCCAAGTGACTATATGAAGGTAGCATAGTCTTAGCACTCCAGGAATTTGAAAGGAGGCACGAAACTATAAACTACACTGCTCAGGTGGGGGAACTGCGTGATTGGAGGATTTTGCGGAATGAGGAAATGTCATAGGGTTCACAACAACGCAAAGAGAGTTGTCCTACCCAGGGAAAAATTGTGCAGGTCAGTTGGAAAGTGACTATTAAAGTCACTATTCATGATTTGATGATAAGAATGCAACCAAAAGGAGTGGGCAGCCAACATTTAAGACAGAATGTATGGGTAATATCCTTGGAAATCTACCGCTAATCCGGAATTAATGAACTGAATGTGGGCGGAACGATTGGATTTGAATTCAAAATAGCCTATAAATTACAGGTGGAGGCCCAACGAAAAACACTTGGCATTTTTAACATTGAGTTGGTGAGCTCTCAGACGTGCATGACCCGTGCATTCTTCGAAGAATTGCTTGACTTCCCCATGTTTGATCGGTTTCCAGAGTCCAACCGCAATTTAATCTATGATTTTATCCCAGGACCCAAAGCTATGGACACCGAAGCAGTGAGAGCCAAGGGAGCTATGTCAAAGGTTGTTATAGAGGCAGAGGGAGCTGCTCGAGAGGTTTCAGAGGTACTAGCTGAAGTCCCCAAGTCATCACGTATGCCTAGACTGAAGCCTACCTCGACAAAGGAGAGTGCGAAGGATAATAAAGGCAAGCATACTATGATACCAGTGCACACGTTGCCTAGAAGAAACCCAAAGAAGGATAAGCCCACTGCACAAGAAAAGGGCAATACCATTAACTTGGAGCTAGAGGAGGAAGAAATTAAGGACATCTCGATGGATGATGAGGATTTGGGGGTGGAAGTGGAGGAAGTTTAAGTCTAGGGTTCTAACCCTATCACTAAGCTGCTCAAGTACATCCCTCTGTGCAAGGGCAAGACCAAGGTGCCAAAGGACATTGACGAAAGCATGGTCGCCTTGCACATACCTTTGCTACCAGATGAGATTGTCTTTGAAGGACCACGCTTGGGGCAGGTTACGTTGTTGAAACTAGAAGATTGGGACTTAGCTAACCATGGGAAGTTCTTGCACTTGGCGACAAAATAGCTAATGCACTGCATTGATCACACAACCATCGAGATGAATGCACTGTAACTGCGGAAGTGGCTCATGGGAGTAGAAAAGGCAAGTCTCCTCAATCTACTATGGGTGCCACACTACAATCACACACCCATTATAGTATTGGTCATCAAGCAATTTCTATGCTTGGTGTAGGATGGGTGTCTGTGGCTGGAGGAGTCGATACCCATCACTGACAGGTTGATCCATAGGATCATGTGGCTGCCCTATACAGGGGAGAATTCAGCATGATGTTTGGTGGAAAAGGTGGTGAGCAGGCCGTTGCAGAGGCCATGAAGGAGAAATTCAAGCTCGTGAAGAAGCCACGAGGCTATGCCATCTCGAGTATTTGTGACCCTGCAATCAAAGTGGCCACGCAGAACCTAGCAGGAAAAGTTTTGTGGAAGTGTCACGCACATGAAGCGCCGACACTTTTCATCTCTCTTGTAGCCCAATGTGCCAAAGGAGTTTAGTTTAATTGGGTGTGCTATCTCTATGGTGAGTTCCTTGCGAACTTCCATGAGGCCAAGGAGCTCAACAAGACCTTCCACTATGTGTTGCTCTTGCTTTCCATTGTATTGGTAGCCTGGGAGCTTCCGGAAGATAGTCAATTCCCCTAAGTCGCACCAGACCTACTAGAAGCAGTGAAGTACTCTTTGCAATGGGTGACCAAGGATGCTCAGCCCATCAAGAATATCAAGATATTCTGGATCTTGATGGAAATGAACATACGAATGGCTATCAATCGCAAACCGTGATTGTCGCCTAATGTGTTTTCCAAACTGTAGGAGTACATGGAGTTCAAGGAAAAAATTCAGTGCCTATCAATCAAGGCACGCAAGGACCCTAAGCAGATGTGGCATGACTTGCCTTACTTGGCAATGGATGACATGATTGGTGCAGTTCTTGATTGTTGACCAGCAGAGTGGCGCATTGCCTCAGACTTGGCGACGGGGTCAAGCAAGTCTGCCATGCAATGCAAAAAAGAGAGGGCCAAGCTCAAGATGGTGTAGTTGGCCGAGAAGAGGAAGAACGAGGCCACTGCCAAGGCCCAAGCATAGCATGATGCATCTGAGCAGGTAGAAAAGCAGACAGGTGAAACAGAGCGTGGCTTTGACAAAGGCATAAGGTCTCCTTCACCCAAAATAGAGGAAGAAATGTACGAGAGAACATAGCAGCATGAAGAAAACCCACAGATAGCATCATACTATGTCAAACATCCAAGAGAACAAGAAAAAGTGGGGCTGTAGAAGAAATCCAAGGCCAGTAAGGCATCACTAGACCCAATCACCCTCATAGAGGGAGATTTGAATGACATTGGAGAAACGGTGCAGGATGTCACTGTGGAGGTATTGCAGCAGTTCGAGCAATAGAAACAATGACTATTGCAGGCCATCCAAATGGGTCTGCATGAGTTGCATATCTGCGCATCACAGTTGGCATGGTTTCGACTAGCCACACTATCGGTACTTCAGAAGCTGCTGAGATGTTGTGTGTGAAGGACTCCCGAGCGATAGTGCTACTGGATGGATCACTTACCACAAAAAATGAAGCTGACATGCCCACTGTCAGTGCCCTCAAGGGAGTGGGGTTGAACTTCGTAGCACTCCTTAGTGAGGCACTCCACCTACTATAGGATGGAGTGATCGCAAAGCTGAGGGCTTGTGAATAACGCATTTGCAAGTGATCAGTGAACAACAGATCAATAATGTGCAGATTTCCCTACATCAAGACTCTACCATTGTCGTTGTGACCAAGGAAAGCAACCAAAACAAATGCATAGTTCAGGTCATGGAGGAGGAATGCCGAATGGTCCCGGAGTTAGCCATTCCCCAAGGAGAACCAGTTGAGGTGCGCATTCACAAGCTTCCGACAGGGGTGCGCGACGCCCACACAGGGTTGGCTAAGGTTCAACTGGGACTGTACCTATAGATTACAGATTTATAGTTGAAGGCTCAGCCTTCAACTCTGCAAGAAGTAAAGGAGCAGCGCGCATCTGTTGTCACAGAGGCGATAGTGGTGGTGGAAAATGAAGTAGCGGACTGCACACTGCTTTTTGAACAATCATTCGAGGTCCTAACGTGCCTACAGGAGGATCCTAATGTACATCGGCTAGAGACTAAGGCTCTAGAACTGTAGCAGTGCTATGACAAATTAAAGGTACAGTGCGCATTGTCGCTCTCACACAGAGACTGGTGAAACTGCAGGAGGCTAAAACATTGAAGGAACAGGTAGATGTAGCACAACACAAAGAGGCAGTGCTGAAGGCGCACTTGAAGCCTTGGTTGGACAAAGCTTATTCAGTCATGACCTCTATTGAAGGAAAGCTTGCTAAACTCCAAGTGACTCAGTAGAAGCTTTAGGTTGACAGTTCAAGACCAGTGATGAAGCAGTTGGTTGAAGAAGTGAAGCACACAGCTACACAGTGCACCACCGAAGTTGCCATCATACAGGTCGAGCTGGGAGGTCTTCATGCCAAGATCTTTGCACCTGCAGAGTGAATTGAGGGCAAGTCACCATGTTTTTATTGGGGGCCTATTGGGAACGTGTTCCCCCAAGAGCAGTTTTGGGGCTAAAATCCCATGTTTTGGGATAATTTTGTAATAAAGTTGTAAAGTCTCTGCATTTTGTGGTTGTAGAGCGGGAAGGTATCAAGAGTCATAAATTGTCATCTACCCTTATTTTGTAAACTGTCAAGTCAGCTGTAAAGATATACCCATGGTCTGTAGACCATCAGATTGTATAAAAAGGATCTAAGTAAGTAAGCTCTAAGTAGGGAGTAGAGAAGAGGGAAGCATTGGAGTTTTCAATTGGTGTATGGTCTGGAGGCAATCTTACCTATACAATGTGAAATTTCATCATTGAAACTCACAATTGACATTTTACCTGACACTTCTGAAGAAGAAGCACATTTCTTAGAGCTCATCCATCTAGATGAAACTTGTCATGAAGCCACATTGGCTAACAAATCACATATGAAATGGATAAAGGCGCAATATGACTGAATGTCAAGCCTCACATTTTTTGAGAAGGAGACCTAGTCTTTATTTTTTATCTGGAAGCTGATAAACTAGGAGTAAGGAAATTTGAACCATTATGGATGAGCCCCTATATTTTCAAGTGTGTTTTTGCAAAAGGTGCTTATGAGTTAGTTGATTATGATGGAATTCCATTGACACAGCCCCGTAACAGGTTATATTTGAAATGTTACTATGCCTGATTTTGTGTAGTAATAAGCACTGTATATATAATTTGATTGCATGTGTTTATGTTAAAGTGTGACTTTTATATTTTTTATGTGGTTAAGTAATCCGCTTTGCATTTGTTGCAGATGTCAAAATCTTTGGAACCATTTGTTGGTTATGTTAGTGTCAGTGTCTTCACACTTCCGTCAGTGTCTTCACACTTCCGTCAGTGATCAAATTGCTCTTTTGTATTCATGCTAGGTGTCTCATTCGATTAGTTGCATTCCATTAGGTCATGGATCAACTAATGGTAGTGGTTTCATTTCAGTTTCCCTCATGTCATATACCTGCTGACTGTTCAAACATATTTTCAGTCATTCATAGTCATTCCAATTCATTTCATTTTTAACCAGTCCTAGGGTTTAGTTTCATTAGGTCTTAGGGTTTGTCATCATGGTCATTCAGAATAAATAAAGTGGTCAGCAGACACATGAGGAGGTTAATAACGATCAGAAAAGTCAAAAATTGTTAATTTGTAAACTTAATGAAGTTCTAACCTCAAAACTTATTTTGAGGTAAAAAAGAGCATTGGTATTTTTCATGTAATTTGATATAATTTTATGGTTTCTATATGTAATAAATGATCACATGCTACTCCTGGTCACCTGATGACATTGCCAAGCACCTACCACTGCAAAATCAAGTCATCTTGAGCACCAATCCGCCTGCAAAAGCAAAAGAGAACAAACCCTAATTTCCTCTCCCACTGAGCTAGGGTTGGCTATGGGATCAAAGATATTTGAGCAGAGGAGGCATAAGGGATATCAGAAGGTATGAGGCCATTTCATATCATCAAACATCAGATCTCCACAATTTGTTGAGAAGTCATTCCGAGGAACAAGCCATTCATCACACATAAGGGACGGTTTTTCTTCAAACTGTGTTTCTGAGCAAGAAAAGATGAATTTGGAAAAAGTGAGAGAGGTTTTTGTCCCTTAGTGACCCAAGAAGAAAAGCCTCTTTCATTTTTTACACAACTATCATGGTTTTAGAGAAATGTCAAAAATACAGTTGCCTCAGGAGAGTTAATGCACCTTTGGAGTGACCTTGGGAAAATCAAGATTTCTCCTAGCCTGGTTGGCCAAATGACTTTCTAGAGGAGTAAAATGATAACTAGACACAAATATATTTCCAATGAGCTATCATGAGCTCAATTTGGAGTTGAGGAAGACCTTCAAAAGTTGACTGCAACAGCACTCTGCATTTAGGCAGCCTCATTTTGCACATTTTGACCAGTCTTGGGAGATTGGACTTTTGACAGGACAAATGACCTCCAAATTGGAAAATTCAAGATGTTCTGGAAAGTAGAATCGATATGATTTCCAGCTAGATATCACACGCCCAATTTGGACACTAGGAAGGCCCTAAAAACTAGTCTACAAAAAGGAGTTGCACATTAAATTGGTGCTACGCACATGTGGCAGGTTTCCAGTGTAAAATTACATTGGCGCTGCGCATTAAATTGGTGCTGAGAACCCATAGAAAGCACCTCAAAATTGCTATCAAAACACCTCCAAAGCTATTTAATTCTTGTTCCAAGTAATTTTACCATTCCTCCTTGCTAAGAAAGAAGTGTGCTTGATTTCTTGAGTGTGTTTGGCATCATTTCATAGCAAACCCTATTGGCATTGAAAATTTCTCTCACAAACCCTAAATAAGCTAAAACTACCTTTCATAAGCCACCAAAGGTCATTTGCTGCTCTTCTCCTTCATTCACACCTAGTTCACCAAGTCTTTTCACAATCCATCAGTCATTAAGCCTTATTCCACTAAACCCTACTTTCTACATCAAACCCTAGCCCTAATACACTATTCACTAATCCTAATTCCTAATTCTTACATTCCTACTATCCCCATTCCCTGATCAAACTCTACACCCTAATTCCCAAGCACTTTTCACTCCCCTCATTCCCTAAGAATTCCAAACTCCCATTCCCTCAAGCATTCACATCCCCATATATCTCACTTGCCTTATATTCTAAAATCTCTTCATACTCATCTTGGTCCCACTGCAATCCTTCATCTCATATCAACTATCACATCACCAAAAAAAACCATGGAGAGAGACATAGACTATGAGAGGGAGGAAGAAACTTTTAGTGACACTTTCGGAGAAGCACATATGCCAAGATAGCCACACAAAGGGGGAAAGATCATCCGGGAGGAACCTATAAGTCTCACAGAGTTGCTTGCTTGTCCTCTTGCTATATATTGTTTTAGACATCATTCTTGCTATGAGTTTTATGAAATGGTGGAGAGGGTAAAGTTTCATCATTAGCTTGCCCGATTGTTTGTCACTCATCTACATAATGGCCCAGTGAACCTTGCTAGTCTCTCCTTCACCTTGTCACCTACCACCATCTTAGAAGCAACAGGAATTCCAAATGTTGGTGAACAGTGGAACAAACGACAATATGTTGACAGTTGATGAAGAGGCTCAAGGCTAAGTTGGAAAAGGCCATAAGAAGAAAAAAATAGCATGATAAACTCAAGATCTTGGCTGAAGCACCATTGGCCCATCAAAGCACCTAACAAGGAGAAAATTTTGACATTTTTGAATTTTGGAATTTGAAAAACAGGCTTTTCCAATTGCTTTTGTTAGGGACACGTTCTGGCAAAATGGCTTACATATTTGGAATCAGCATGGAGAAATATGAAAGCTTAGAAATGGAGAGGAATTTTGGACAAGTTCTAGGTCTCCAAAAGGGTAAAAAACACCCAAAAAGTGCCCTCTCTACCACTTTTTTGCCACACAGGAAGCAGTCTTGGGAGAATCACTTTTTGGACGGGTAAATCAACTCCAAATTCAGAAATTCAAGTTGTTCCAGAAAGAATACTTGACAATATTTCCAAAAATCTATCTTTCACCTGATTTGGACTCTAGGAAGGCTTCCAAAATTGGCCTAGAAAAAGAGCTGCGCATTAAAATTTTGGCACTGTGCATTAAATTGATTTTGCCAATTTTGCCTGATTTTCTAGATTTTTCATAGTTTTCTTAGAAGATCACTTTTTTCCTCATTTTTTGGTAAATGTAAACATGGTAAATGATGAATTCAATGTAAATATGGATTAAAATCACTTCATAAGGTAGATACATCAAGTTCCAAGTGGTTTTGAACTGTAATGAATCGGTTTCCTTGGTTTTAGAGGCAAGTTGTTCCACTGCCTATATTCCTATTCTTAGTTTAGATATGGTTGAAACCACCCCTCTTCTCATGGATTCGACCCTGATAGCAGAATGAGGGGTTTCCTTGCCTATATTATGTAATTTCTTATTCATTTGAAAAGGTTGGACTTTGGTAGAAGCGTTGGACTCAGTGAACATTTGTATCAACAGTTTGGCAAGGAATAAAACCAGGTTTCACAATTATTTTTGTGGGATTCTTGTGACAATGAGTTTATGTATTGTTTCTTCTTTGTAATGAGTTTTTCTGATGTTTTATATGTATACACATCTCTTTCTCTCTTCTTAACTAAATGAATCAAGGTGAATAGGCAAAATACACTAAGTTACAGTGCTTTGTCTTGGGATTACATTTAGTTTTCAATGTTTTCAACTGTTTGAAGAGGATTCATAGTTTCTTTATGCCTTCCTCGACTCCTTAGCTATCTAAACTACCATCTTAATCCATTTCTAGTACATAAACGCTTGTCTACCTCACCCCACAGAACATGACTGTATTCCTGAGTTGATTTCTCGGACCCAATCTGCCTTCTCCAATTGATCCAGCAACCAAAACCTAAAATCAAACCAGAAACCCTAATCTACTATACCTAGCCTAAAATCAACATTCATTTCAATCATCTCAAGCCCTAGTTGCCAATATCCAAATTGAGATTGACAAGGAGAGAGCCCTCTCCTGACCTAGTAGGGCTAGCTACCAGGTTAAGCATGGTTTGATCTTACCCTAGACTTGCCATCATTTACCCTGAGGTAGATTTAAGCACTAACAGGTTATGCTGATGGTGCTAGTCATAGTACGCAAAACCTATCTTCTGCAGCATGGGCCATATTCGTTCAAAGTGGCGATTTAGTGAGTTTTCAATGGATTTGTATCAGTCATTCTATGAAAAATATCGTTGAGTATAGTGTGTTTATGTATCAGTCATGCCCTTTTGCTTGGCATCCGCAGAAACATCATTAGGCTGGACTCACAACTTGTCGTACTACAACTAACAAATGTTTATACCATCCAAAATCCAAAAATTTATCATATGTTCCTTAGAGTTTGTCTCTTGGAAAGGCATTTTGATTACATGCAATATCAACACATTTCCAGGAACTTTAACACATTAACCGATTCATTAGTGAACTATGTGTTAAACAGACATTTACAAAACATGTAAAAGTAAAATTTTCAATTCACATAAAAATTTGAATAAGATCACACATAACCATATATAAAAACACTCAAAGTAAAAGTATATAGATGTTTAAAAGTTTTTACAAAATCTGTGTCCAAGACATGTTGATCATCTCACCTAAAAACTCAAAATGCATATAGAAAAACATCCTAAGTAGAGCTAATGATGCCCATGATAACAGGTCGCATCCTGAGCTATCATGCGCAATAGCCTCATCCAAAGGCTAGGTACACTAATAGTATGGCATTGCAGCCTCATCAGTAACTCCTCGATCTAGATATCCAGAATACTGAGGGCTAACCCCTTTATATGATCCTACAACTCTGCCAGTGTCTCAGTCATATCCAAATCTTGGAGAACTGCTCTTCCGACATTTCTCTGCGTTGGTTCACTTGCCTCCTGTTGATGACCCATAGGTTGAACAGTACCAACATCTGCATGAATAAGTACATTTTTAGTATAGTCTTGGAAACATTAAAAACACAAAAACATGTAGAAACTTAAAAAATTAAAAACACTTGGTCAAAACAATTTACCTATAGTGCCCCATTGGGCACCCACTGGTAACCTCAAGTCTAGATCTCCACAAAAGTCCATCCCTGCATATGGATGCTCCTTGATGACAAGGTGTTATCGACTAAGCCAACTGAAGAATGTAGGAGGAAATGAGATTGATGATTGACCAACATGTCGAGCCATCAACTCAACCCATCTCTGCATCTCTGGATCTCTACGACCAGTCAAACTCAGTGACACATACTAAGGTTGCATCAATGGAATTCTATCTAGGGTAAAGGCAATCAAGATTGAACCATAGATAAAATTCTTCATCTAACCACTCTTTACCTTGGTTAGTTGCTCTTTCATCGAAGAGAGAACTGCCTCACACTAGTTAGTTGGCTCAACGCACTCAAGTGAAAATTTCATATATGATATGTTCCCTAGATGAAGTGTTGCACTACCTGTCAACTTTGTGATAGAGAAAATGATTGTTTGCAAAGGCAAATCACAAACATCCCTGATGTTAATATTCCCATCCTTGCTAGGTTGTGTACCTGACCGACAAAATTGTCGAATGTAGTCCCTCATTAATTCACCCCCATGGGAAGAACGTGAGAGAGATATGGAGGAACCACGTCTTGACAATCCTATAAGGATGTAAACATCATCGATCAATATAGGAAGAACTTTTCCTCCTATGTGAAAATCTTGATCTGCTGGATCCCATGAATGAGCTAGGAACTACAATAGTTCTAGTTGTTGCCTCATACTGGACAACCTGAAGTATTTGAGTAACCCACAGTCTTCGAGGGCCTCAATAGTACCCACATCATTTAGGGAAACCATATATTGTTCTTCATGCTCTCTTTCTCACCAAGTAATAGTCATTATGATATGATCAAAGCCTGAAAACAAACCATAAGCTTAGTTAGGATCCATTTCATGCAAAAAATTGAAGGATTTTTGGGTAAAACATGAGAAACAAATTTATCAAATGCATGCAGCACAGCCCAGGCCTTGATATAGTGTGCTGTAGAGTAGGTACCCTTTTATTTGGGTGCACTGCAGCGCAATTTTTAATGTGATAGGCTGCGCTGATCCCAGGGCGAAGTATATTTACCCTAGGGACCCCAAAACCCTAAAAAACTTGCCTAAAACTACAAAAAAATGAACTTAAATGGAAGAGAAAAGGTAGATCTCCTACCTGGTCCTGACGGCATGACAAATGATCCATAGAATCTCTCGCAATCAGCTGTTGAAGTTTGAGGTAAAAACTAGTTCAGAGCACAAAACTGAATGGTAAATATCAAATGGTGAAAATGACTTGGTAAATTCTTGTTTTATGGTTATTTCATGTCATTTAATGAATAAACTATAGTTTTTTACCCATTTTTACCAATGAAATAGGTATGTTTAATCCGTTTGGTGTTTCTTTAAACAGATTTACAGCTGATATAGTGAATTTAACGTGCACGACCGTGAATTGTACTTTTGACCACAGATCATACTTTTATATATTTTTCAAACTCTGATAAATATCGAAAAAGGAACCCCCCTGGATTCCTCTTTAAGCTCTTTTCAGACTCTTGAAATATGAAAAGATTTCCGAGCGCTTGTCCTTTCTATCTCATTAACGGATTGGAAACAACATCTACTCAGTATAAGTTTAACACTTTTCCAGACTGGGATAGATTATTTACAAAAAAGGAATACAATGATCAAACATGGTTAATAGGTTCTCTCTTGTATTATTTTATGCTTTTTTGGACTTGAGAGACAAACTTACGAAAAAGAACTTGTGGAATTTTCTTTTTTTCCCTTTTCAAACTCTCTAAACATGAAAAGGACTGAGTTCTCATTGTCGTTAAAACATCAAATAGCGACAAACTTGTCCATCATGACAAGACCGGGTTTCACCTTCGCTAGGCTTGTTAAAACATCACATAGAAATGGATTCACCCAAAGGGTGGAATTATACTACAAGCATATGTTATCCTCCTCATGCTTGTTAAAACATAAAGAGGTAATGGTCAGCAATAACTGGGGAAAATGGGAAAAATGATAAATCACGTTATGGTAGAAAGTCACTCTTGAACGTGACACTTCACTTCATCTCCGTGACTATTTGGGTTAGGTTATCTGCTTGATGGTTATCATAACTATGGTCTATCATACCATCCATCACTTTGGTTTTGGGTCAATACTGCCAATTCATTCGATGTTGCTGACATGTTCAAGAGAAGTCACTCAATAAAACTTCATCCTTTGCAATACCCATAAACCTTCATTTTCATGACTGCCATTCCTAAACCTTGTGTCTTCAGTCACATTTCATCTCCAAAATCATTACAACCATTTCGTGTCATTGATGTAGGATATATCAAGGCCCTCCTACGATGAGTCGCTTCTTGTCGACATCAGCACATTATCCAAGAAGTTAACTTGGAAACACCGTTTTAGTACCTCGGGGCTTGCATACATCATTGGCAAGTTTCTCGCTTTTGGCGACATGTTGACATCACTGGCCTTCGACTGAAAGACTTTGTATGGTGTTAAACATCAAAACATCTATTCACACCATGTAGAATGTAATGTAGTACCTTGAGAATCATTATTATTATCCGTGATCTCTCTCGCATCTGTTAATGGCTTACATCATTGGCTAGTAATGAAACGGTGTCCTCCCATGTTCAACTTTAGATCACATATTCACATGGTTAGACTCGTACTTGAGCGAATGATTGGATGAGATAAAAGACTCTAGATCTAGTTTCATCCATCCAGGTTGTGATTTCGGGAGAGTACTAAATCATCTATACGATGGTTTTACATGGATGGTCATCCTATCATGGGTCTATATCTATAGTTGACTATCTATGTACATGTAATGAAAGTTTATATGCTGAGTATGGGTATGCCTTCCCTCAACAATTCATGAAAAAATCAAAATATCATGATATTATGTATTTTAATAGATGCAAGTCATCATTCGCTTCAGTTCCTTTCCATCACATCATAAAGCATATCACTCAACATTATCATTTTCTACTTCATGCTTTAGGGGGAAATTGTTACAGGTCTATTTGGGCACGTCACTCCTGACATTCAGATCAGTACTATTAGGGCTCATCAAACCCTAATTCAGTTGTTACATGCCTTAGACAAGTCAACTCATTGAATTCTTCCTTCTATGAAAGTTTCCTAGCTTGAAGTTGTCCTAAAATGCCTCCTCGGGACAACAGCGTAGCCTAATCCTTGAGACTGTGGAGCATGCAGGCCCACTGTGGCCTGCACTGCAGTGCACTTAGCCCCTCTTTGACCTGCGCTAGGCGAGATTGAGTGAAATTTTCATAGGGTTCTGGGAATATTACTTCATTCTAGATGATTCTAGAAGGATCCCATCTCTTATCTCCTCCTATGAGCTCAAAATTGGATAGGTTGAGGGTCCATTAACCTCTTATCCTCTCATCCCTTTCTCCATGGAAACTAACTCCAAGTTTGGAAGGCCATTCAATACCCTCATTTATGACAAAACCACCTCCATTTCCTATAAATTGAGCACTCATCATAGTGATCAAGGGGCTAGAATCTGAGCTGGATTGAAGCTGGAGGACTGGCACAAGATCGAATTATATTGGGTGATACTCTTCCTTCTACATTAATAAAGAGCTTATTCCTTTTCTCATATTATTTTTCATATTTGTGATGATTATGTGTTTCAATGTCTTTGATTCCATTGTTTTATAGTAGATATATAATGTATGATTTGATCGTTTCTTGTTTCCAATTATCTTGATGTTGGTACCTTTTAAGCGGATTTAGTTCAAATGGTAATGATAGGAGCGATTCAAAAGAGATCAAGGAAGCGAAAGGCTACAAGTAATTTCATCCATCTCATTTATCTTCTATAAGAAAAGGTTAAACGACTTTCTTTTTGTTGTTCTACGTGTAGTCACCCACCTAGGGAAAATGTGTTTATACATAGATGCAAATTCCATATAACACCTAGAGACTAGGTAGATCTCAAGGAAAAGAAAAAGATAAACATAAACATCTACACTAATATGGAAAATAGATAACATATTAGACACTATAAAATAAAAGGCTTTAGATTCTCAATCTTCATTCCAAGAAAAGTGTTGGAGAGAACTGGTAGGAATTAAAAGACCTTAAAAGATAAAATAATCCTCAACACAAAGATGGAAAGTAAATAGTTGAATTAGCCAATGTAAAAGGTTTTTATTTTCTCCTTTAAGACTTCCATTGAATGTGATAAATACATATAAACCTGAGGAATCAATTTTATTTTATTTTTCTTGTACAATCTCGCCAAGTTGGCACTTGTCCAAAGCCTAAAAGCATGGGAAAAATCAAAGTAGATTCATTAAAAATAAACTTACAACAAGATCCTCATGTGAAATATCTATTCTGTTCAAGGAAATACTAATTGGCACTAAAATTGATACAAATGCTTATATAATATGAAGCAGAATTAACTTCCCAAATTTTATCATCAAATAATCTTCTAGAGGATCCAAATTATTTCGTATAGTGCCCCCAAACATTGTTGGTTCTTGGGGAATAATGCTTAATTTGGATATTAGGTCATGGAGGCCTATGGTTCAAATGTCGTATCCATCAATGACAATTCTTCCCTTTGTTATTTCCACAATGTGAAAAATGGATTGAATAAGAGTATATGAGTCACTTCCTATCTGCCTTACAATTCCCACCTTCGTGCCTTTAGGGAAAGTGCATGTAAGGCCTTTCAAGACAAGAGGAATATGAGGTCCATAATGCACCTGATTGTATGGATCAAATTTATAGATGAACTGGCATGCAAATTACTATCTTTGAATGCTTGAAAAAAACTGCCTATTTGTATTGAGTTCTAACTTACAATTGAGTTAGATCTATTGTTCCTCTAGATGGCCAATTGGAGTTTGGTCTACAGTTCTTTATGATCATTGGTGTCTCACTAGGAAAACGTGAATACTACATTATTCTCTCTACTGAGATCATTTTGGTCTCCACAAAACAAAGGAACCATATTACCTGGGCTTGTATCATGTTCATATTTATACCATATGTTACTGTGAAGGTGCCATTTTATTTATGTCCATCTTTAATTTATGTCCATATTTCATTATAAAGAATGTGTCTAGTCAACTGAAATTAGTTTAGGAAAAAATAATTGCATGCTAATATAGTCCTTTTGTACCTACTTGGTCTAATTACATATTACATATTCAGGTAAGAAAATGAGGACCACAAAAAAGAATACAAACACAATATTTGATTGTAAATCCATCTAAATATCAAGCCACTCATTGGCCCCAACATTGTGGAGAATAGGTCTAGCATACATATCATTCAACTCAATATTGTTCTCCATGAATCGAGACTCCTGGTCAAAACTTCTAATGGTAGTTACTCCAGAGATTGATTCTCCAAAATGTTGTATGATTGGAGCTCTATAAACTAATGACTACTAATCCAGTTCCCTAGTTGATGGTATGTAATATTGTTGCATGCAAGGAAGGTCAAAGGAGTTTTAATAATTCTCTTATTCATTACCATAAGAACCCTAAAGCATGGAAACAAAGAAATACAGATAAAATGTTGTCATGATAGAATCCTAATGTAACTCTATCTATTTTATAACATCATTTTCAATTGGATTATGGGCTTTTCTTACACCAAACCTTGAAATAGAGATCAAAATTTCTCATCTCCAATTTATCTTCCTCTGAGAAAATTAAAATTTGTGAATTTTGTATTTATTATCATTAAAAAATATAGAGAATACCTCATACCATATACAAGTTGAACCCACTAGTATAAACACCATGAATACCTGCCAAGAAATCTGAGACATGACTGCAATGATCCCCAAAATTTGTATAAATGCAAAATTTAAAGCTCCTAGTTGAGTAGGAATCAATGTGTCCACTCACTCTAATAATTTGATTCCTGTTAAGAAACAAATGGCTTGCTATTGACCAGATAGAATCATATGATTTCCTTTCTCTCTTAGAAAGGTATTAATATATTAAAATAATAAATTTCAACTTACTCGATTCAATATTCACCCATATGTAGTTGCATCAAGGAAGGACATTGGTGCATGACATATATAACTATGCAGATTATTGAAAAGTTGATTGGTAGTTTAAGTCCAACCAGTGAAAGAAGCATAGACCTTAAAATAATGCACGTGGATATTCTGATGTCAAAGTCATACAAACCAGAATGAGAAGGGGGTTTCTAATAGGGGAACTCTCTTTTTCTTTTATAGGGGTTGCCCATGCCATCCAGTATTTATTACTTATTTGAAGTAGCTGAAATATTATATGGGCCATTAGTATTATATGTATCAAAGTACCATTGTATGCATCAGTAATGTAAGACCAGTATAATAACATGTTTGCCCTCCCTCTCTCTCTTTCCTCTTCTTGTACAAGATGTGAATTTTTATTATCCTTATCTAATCTTTCTTTGCAGTTTTCTAGTTCAGCCTCTTCCTCTACATCTATTGAGTTTTGAACACCACATTCCTTCAATGTCTCACTGATGATAACATTTTTCACTATAGCTATATTTCCAAGACATGATATTTGAACGAATGATTATGATGTGTATGCTTCAAATTTCTCCCTAGAAGAAATATCTTTAAGATATTTCTAATGTGCACCAACCAATTCCACAAAATTTGTGCCTGATTGTAAGATGTAATCGTATTTTCCAACTTGAGTACTTTCACCATCTCGCATTACATATGAAGAATATCATGTACATCAACAAAATCTAGATCCCTTATCTCCTCTGCTCAATAAATGATCACTAAACCCATTGTCTCTTTACCAATTACATTGAAAATTTTAATATCACTTCAATAGGATGAAATAAATTCAGACCTACCAGAATGAAGTCAGTTGTTGGTAAAAAATCCACTTGATGAGTTACATATACTACAGTATTTGAAGCCAAAATACCAAGTATGCATTCCTATAACACGCAAGTCGAATTTCTTAAATGTTCATGGACATGAATTTGTAGCAGCACAACTAGCAATGTATATTATCTAGACTGAAAAATGAATTGTAGAGTGCTACTGTAGAGATTTATCATTCCATAAGAACATTAAAACTAATTAATTCAAGAAACTTACAGTATGTAAAGAATAAGAGAAACATACTTCGAAAATATGTTTTCCAGTATGTGCATCCACAGACTAAAAGGCTCTTCAAAAATATAAATGTCTACATCTTGGTATAAATCATGAGAAATTTGTATTCTTTGTTTCTTCCCGCCACTCAAATTTAGCCCTATTTCTCCATTGTTTGTCCCATCCCCATAGGGAATAATTCCAAGATATTTATTTAATGCACAAGCCTCAAGTACACTATTCTATTTAATAGCATCCATCAGCTTCCCAAAGAGAATAGTGTCTTTAATTTTTCCACTTCATATTCAAGGTGGCTGGGGGACATATGATTTGGTACCACTTAATCTAACATAGCCTAATATTTTTGGTTTTTCACCTAATATGTACGATACAAGTATTGATTTTCCTGATACAACAATTCCACATACTACAACCCTCATGCCTCTCTCTATTTGGACATCTAAACCTCTTATAGTTATACTAGAGGAATCAGGATTCCAAGAAATATCCCTCCTTTGATTTGAAACGTTAAGTCTGTTGACTCCTTTTGATACCTTTTCTACCACATCGTGTTATAGCTTTTGCTCCTACAAAAAGGTAATAATGTGTCATGAAGATTATTTATAGCACCCTAAAGTATCTCAAAGGTTGCAAGTGCAGGAAAAATTCTCCCTACTATCAAAGGCACTCCTTTAAGCATACATATACCAAAATTTTCAATAGAGACAAATGTGGGTGCAATGGAGAAAACAAATGTTGTGATAGATGATGTGTAAACATATTATTGTAGCCAACTAGATTCTACATGCCTCAAAATTTCTGTCTTTCGAAGAAATATTGTCTCCCAGTCTTGAAATTTTAAGATTCTCATAATTTTTAATGTCTCTAATGTGGCCTCCATCCTTTTTTCTTTTTCTTAGATGATTCTCTTCTGAAATTTTTGTTGCAATTTTGCAACAGGGAAATTTTGGCAACATAACTGGAAACCCTTAAAATGTTGCCAAGCCCAAGTTATGATATAGAATATTAAAGGCCAGAACAACTAACTTGAAGAAGTAAAATTCAAATACCATGCATATGAAAACCAAAACTTCCAACATTTTTAACATTTATACTGATGTCTTTGATAATCTCTCTTCTTGTATGCTTCTGTCTTGATTGATTGTAAATCAACAATCCCTTATTGTATATCATAGTTGTTAATGTTGCTTTAGCCCATGACGCTAACTGATGTTTTTTAAAATTCGATTGTTTTTGTGACAAGGATCCTAATACCTTTACCACAAAAAGTGCACAAACTAGCACATAGCATGGACTTTCAAATTGTTTCTTTCCATCTAGAAACATAACAAAGGAACCTATAAAATATGGACCTATATATGATGCACAAGTTTCCAGTGCTACTAAGGATGCATTCAAAATTACTTCCTTCTAGAGATATATGAATCATCCTTTTGTTAATGACCCAGTATGACCTTTGGCCTCTAGTTGATCTCTGAATTTATGGTATATTTTTCTTGCCCTCTCCACACCTACAACTTGTACATCATAAATGTGCAAATGGCTCCCATAACCAGCAACATGAAAATGACTCATCCAAGAAAATGACAGCCAACTGAGAAGGTTAGATCTTGCATAAGTAGTGACTACCTTAATGTTTCCATAGTTTGTGGAATTTTCTTTCAAGAGAGGTTATTGAATGGTATGTGGGGATGAATCTTCACCACTTCTCACGCAACTACTATAACACAAGAAATCCAAAAAGAGAAGAATCATAATTTCAACAAAGATATCAACATCCATTCTTATTTGTTCTGTCAATTGTTGAATGTCGAGGAAGATGAAGAAAGTATGCAGAATGAATGATAGGCTCCACCACAACTATAATAAAAGTGGGAAATTTTATTTACCTTCTTTCGTGATCGAGTGATGAACATAAGATGACATTGTAGACCAAGTCAGAGCCTAGAAAATATACTTTCCCACATTTGAAAAACCTCCATGCTTCTCCTTCAACCACCATTACATAGGGATCCATATCCCAAGAACACTGTAGCATATAGACAGGAAAATGTAACCACCTACAGTTAGCTTTTATATAATCCCCAATTTAAACTTACTGGAAAAGTTGTCAAATGGCACAAGAGGTGTACATGGTCGAGGTGTGTGAAATTTACACCACGTCCAACACAATTCAAGTATAACAAAAACAAGAAAGAAAAAATAATGCCCAATTTTAAGTTCATGCCGAAATAAATTCCCTATAAAAATAGCTCGAAGTCCCTCTTACCCACTTGTTTCACCCATTTCCAACTAGAGGGTATTGTTATTCTTGTACAATTCTCAAATGGCTTCCATGACTACAAGAAAATAATTTACCAACAATATCAACAAATTTCCTTATGGGTATATCTACTTTAGTACCTACATCAAAAAAATCTAACATAACTCTTGGTTACCATTTACAAATTCACATACACATTGGACTTCATACAACAAGGATGTTGCAGTGCAAAAACCTTCTTTATTGCACTACATAACTCAAGAAAAATCATATTAACATAACTAGCACTGAGTGATAATGAAATTGAATCATAGGGAAATAGTTGATACTTACATGCTTGACATCTCTAGGTAGTTGGATGCATGTGTTGTTCCTCTTTCATTATGGTTGGAAAGCTACAAATGTTTTTGTTTAAATATTTATTTATTTATTTATTTTTATTTTTATTTTAATTATCCCTTTCATTATACTTTTGGGACCTATCTTCTCGTCTTAGTAGATTGGGCTCCTCCAAGGATTTGAATTTCAAGTCTCTTTATTTACATAATACAACAATTGAGTTTCACCTCTGTGATGCTTTCCATTAGAATATTATACCTCCTTCCAATTTTCAATGAATTTGTGAGTAAACTGCTAAGCTTGCCTTTTCTATTATGGAAATAAACTAGATTCCATAGTAAAAAAAATTCCTTTACAACACAATACTTTTTATTTATTCTTGGTTTTCATGACCAATGTCAAGGCAATGTGAAACTCACAATGTGTCTTAAAACAGTGGCACATTCATATTTTATAGCCTCTAGGCAAGAAAAGCAGACAGAGATCCACGTCAATCAACCAAGGAACACCCATAGCATTTCCTTTTCAATCCAAAACTAACAATCTTGAATGGTGTTCCACGAAGCAAGAGAATGTTTACCACCAGGGAAAAGGACCCTAAACCGATTAGGAAGAAGAAATATAAAATTGTTGATAGGCACTCTTTTTTATCGAAAAGGTCTTTATAGTGTTATTTTAAGGAAGGATAAGCTCAAAAGGAGAACGTAACATTAAAAAAGGTCCTTTGGAAGTATTTCATAAGGAATTTTTGAATGGTTTGAGGCATACATGATATGGTATATATTTTTGGTAGGATCTACAAGATCAAATAATTAATAATTGTTGAGAGATTTGATAGAGATTTTTCCATGATTTGAAATATCTTATATAGACTTCTTTCCACCATTTTGAAGTTGATACTTAAAGCTAATTAAAATCAACAAAATCACTTAGATTATCAGGCTTTTTTTTTAAGTTGTGAGGTGGCAGTAACATATGCATCAGTAAATATGAAATTTTAACATCCCCTAGTTGTCTTGAGGACTTTGGTTTATTTTATGCTTATAAGATGTGGGAAATTTATTTAGAACAAAGGAGGACATTTTAGATGCAAATAAAAAGGATATTTTAACACCTAAGGTGCATCTTCTAGTGCATCTTATTTTACTGTAGAGGAACGGTCAAGAGATGTGTTGTGTTACATTTGTAAAACTAGTGGTTATAGCAGCAATAATTTCTAGACTAAAGCAACAGATTGATTACCTTTCATTTGTCATAAATCACTACTTATCTATAAAAACTTCTACAAATTGTGGGAATAAGTAGGAAAAAAACAGAAATATGTTTTCAATTTGCAAGGTAAATCCAAAGGCAAAGTTTTATTCAATCATATATTGTTATCCTCCATAATATCCCAAGGCTGAGAAGGGAGACCGAAGGAGTTAAACTCAAACCACTTGGGTGCTAGCCCTGCTAAACCAGAGAGGGATCTCTCTATCAATTCATAGCCAATGATGAGTGGAACAAGAAACGATGTTAGGCTAGATATGTTAGGCTCAGGTAAGGTTTTGAGTTTTTAGGTTTTCGATGCTGGAAAAGGGATGAAAACTAGGTAGCTAGATCAAAGTATCAAAGGGTTACAGTAGCAAAGATATATAGGAGCAAGGTAGCAATCCTTTTGTGATGGATTTAGGTTTTTCAAGTGTAGTGTAGTTTTTGAAAGAAGAAAAAGGTCTTAATGATCATGTGCACCATGAATTCATTAAGAAAGGAGGAACATTACACAAAATGATATTCCCATCAAAACAGAGCTTTATGCAAATAATTATGCTTATAACCTTTAAGGAAAACCACTGAAGAAAGAAGATATGAAAGAAGAGATGTATATCATTCAAATAAACTAAAATAGATAAAATACATCATCACAAACTCATTGCACATGAATTCCTAGATAATAGTTGCAAACCGCTCCTTTGATTTTGTGAGTAAGATTTTGAAATACAAGCTACAAGTGTTATGACCTCTAATGTCCAAGTTGTTCTATGACTGAAAGATAGATACATATAGACCAAGAAAATATCCCTTCTCCCAGTGGTCAACTCCATGAGTCTAGGAACTGATACATGAGGTGTTCCAACCAAACCCTAATGTCTAGGGAAGTTAAAACAACTCCTTCATTTAAACTTTGACTCAAACTACTCTCATAAATGAGGCCTAAATTTACATAAAAACAACTTAACAAGCCTCTTTACCCAATTACATCATAGTTACATCAAAATCAAGTAATTACATCATAAAAATCGAGTCCAGCTGATAAAAATGAGAAAAAGTTGTTAAAGGAAAAAACGCAATGAAATCAGTCAAAAGCATAGCAAATTTGGGAGAACTGATTTTTTAAGGCCTTCTCAAGGTCCAAATTCTGATCTTTATGGCTCATTGGAAAGTTGTGGATGCTTTATACATGATGGAATCTTCAAGAGATGAAAAAAGGTTACTTATAGCCCCCCAAAACTGCATTCTCCCAGAGGTACTCTAAAAAGTGCAGCGTGCTCTTCAATAGGAGGGCAGAAAGGTGATTTTTAGGTAGTTTTTGGCCATTTCCACCTAAAAAAAAATGCTGAAGTACTACTCCAAAAGGCTAGATGTAATATACAACTCATGAGGAATCTGAATATGTAAACAAAACGTCATTTGGAGCTCTCCATCAAAAGCGCAGCATGGGGCACGCTACGTTTTTTACTCTATGACTGTGTCAAAATTTCCAAAAATTCATAAAAAACCAAAATTTCTCCAAATCTCTTCAAAATTGGTTCATGAAGTCCTAAATTACTATGTTATGCTATGAGGGAACCATGAGCAATCAAATCCAACTTATCATTCTCTTTTTTCTTGATTAAGGTTTCCTTGAGTTTTTCCTTCAACTGCTTGATCTTGATCTTGGAAACCTGATTCCTTGTGTAGTAATGAGAAGCCATGTGTCTTTGCAACCTGTTGTCCCTGTTAGCCCTCTTAAGAAGATTTTCCAAATGAAAATTCACCTTATCAAGCCAAAACTCTCTATTCTCATTGATTTCTGCTGCAATTAGGTCAACTGAAGTCATTTGCTCTCTTTCTTGCTGAAGTGCTCATTTGAGCCCTATAGTCCTCGGCCACTTCCTTATCACCTACTCCTGATGCTCATCTGAATCATCTGTATCAATCACTACCTTTCCCTTCACATCCTCTTTGCCAACATCAACCTTATGATTTTCCAAGGGTAACTAATTTACCTTCAATTGTTGATTCTCCTACTCTAATAATGAAATCATGAAATGGGACTTAGATAATATTTCCTTAAGCTCTTTAATCTTAGTATCTTTCTCCATGATGACTTGATCTATTGTCTTGTGCTCCTCATTAACCTTCAAGTCAACCATATCAGTTTCAAGATGCAAGGTCTCCTCATCTTGCAAAGGTGCCTCATGGTGTGATGGTGATCCATGTTCAGTTGGTTCTGTTGATGTAAGCTTGGCCCCTTCCACAATATGTGGAGTAAACACAAGCCTATTTCCTCTCTGATATGTTTGAGTCACCTCAGGCATAGGTGTCCTCTCAACTACACATCTTCTAGATGAGCCACTCTTCCCATGCTTAGATGGTGCTGATGGTGTACTTTGGCTTGTAGATTGACTTGCAGAGGACAACAAGATATCTAACTAAATGAATGTCTCCCAAGTGATGTTATTTTCTGCAAGTTGATGGAATACAATGATTTTGATGAGGACATGGTGAAAAAGGTTGTTTTGATGATCACTCTATCTGTGTTGCACCTTCTCTCCCATTTTAGCCAAGCTTTTGTATAGGTAGTAGGGTAGGTTTAGTGGCTTTACCCCAAATTCAGAAAATTTTCCCTCACATGTAAAGTATTTCATAATAACCCTCATAAATGGAGGAAATTTCTCAAGGAGCTGTCCAAAAGGAAAAACCTTCTTAATGTTGTGTTTATAGTGACCTTTGATGAAAGGTTCATAGTTTTGCAGAAAATATTTATGAAACTTACTTGTAAAATATTTATGAAACTTTAATCGCCCTTTGGAAACCTTTGAAAATAGGTTTTGTGACTGTAGGAGAGAAAACACAACGAAGTTATGAAAAACTCAGCGTGGGTTCTAGAAAACACAGCGTGGTTTCTAGAAAACGCAATGTGGTTGTATTGGAGTGCCTTTTGGAGTATATTTTCTTGTAAAAACACTAAGGAAATGGCTTGTTGGTGAATGAGATCTCTCTACCAATGAATATGAGGGAGAGAAATGAAATGAGATGGTATTTATGGCTTGTAAATTCAAATTCTTCATAATGGTAAGGTGGCCCACCATGTGTTTTCATTTTAGCTTTTGGGAACTTTGTAGCTCTGGAACATTTGAATGAAACTCTAGAGAATTATAACTTATTACATTATTTTTTAAATAAATTACAGTTTCGAACAAAACCATTTGAGAAAAACCCTATTACTACTCCTTCATTTGTCATATTTATGAATGACATGAGATATTTTGATGACTCTAACCCTAATGACCTAATGGTGACACTAAGTTGAATGAAGAACATGGTGATGTGACTGAGATGATGATGTTGATATTTCAGTGATGGCAGCGACCAAAACATGAAAATTTTGAAGGAGCAGTAATAAACCTAGACACACTAGTGAGTGACCAAATTTTATTCTGAAAACCTAATGAAATGATTAAAATTTGACTTGATACACCTAACAAAACCTTATAAGAGAATATTTGATCACTCGTGATAGGCATAACTGAATAACACTAAAATTAGCTCCAGTTGGGGATGGAAGCTCCTTGGAGGTGTCAAGAACACTATAGACTAGGTAGCCATAACCATCGGGCATAGAGTAAAAATACAAAGACCAAACTTGAAACTGACTAAAAAATTGAACTAACTTGACTATAAAAAACATACTAGCAGAACTTAATTCTTGCAGCAAACCATTAGGATCATAGGGCCTTCACTCTGGGCTTCAAATCCTTATGATAACCACCCACTTGTTGAAGATATATATATACAATCATGTGTAATGATCCCTCCAATGTAACCAATCTAGCAAATGGCTATTGACTTGAATCATGCTCACACTTTCCTTGAGAGGGAAGAAGAAAAAAGAAAGTGGAAAATCAACTTTTCCACTGGATCCAATACATGTATTGACAAACTTGGAAAATTCTTCCTCTATTGATGACTGCAATAAACTCACTAGAGGATCATGGAAATCATGCAACATAAGATCTTCTGGATGATTAAAAGTAGTAAAACAAGCCTTATTCCACAATGTTAGTTTGTCTATATGTTGAAACTAATTCCCATCAAACGGAATGAGAGCAAATTGTTTTTCATTCTCATCATCCAAAATAGATAAGGGCTCTAAATTTTCTTGAATTTCATCAAACACAACAACAAGATCATGTGCGACAAGGATGTCTTCATCATTAACTAGATCACATAGAAGTTGGAAAGTTTGTTGCAAATCATCATTAAAATCATGAAATAAAACTTGGCTTTCATCATTCAAATCTAATTGATATTAATCATGGAAGAAAATATTTTTTGTTGGAGATGTTCTTGTGGATCATAAGACTATCGCAAATCAACAAACGATTCTTCAGTGATATGCTCAATTACTTTTACGTGATGATTGGCAAGAGGACTTTGTTCGATAACCAGAGTGCTAATGTGTACACCCACAGGATCTAAAATAACATGTTCTTTTTCATTAGTCTCCTCTTCTTGATTAATTTCATGCTGTTAAATGTCTTCCTTAACCTCTAGTTGATCAGTATGTTGTGTTGCTGCCAGAATTGTTTCCTCTAGGGAATATTTATGAGCATCTAGACAATATTCATAATCTATTTCTTCATCAGTCAAAGAAGAGGCTATTGTGTGTTGAGTATGATTTCGTCTATCAAAGTGATTAGCTTCTTTAGATTGTTGTTGGAACGAATAATCATAGGAGGCTCTAATGATCTCTTCATCATCCATACAATCAATATCATCAATACTTTTAAGATATGCAATAAAACCTTCACAATAATCACAACAACTTTGTAAAAGAGACTTCCCATAATGCTCAAAGAACACTCTATGGAAATCTTTAAGAGAATATATGCTACTTGGTTTTAACCCTTCATACCATGATCTTGCTTTCCCTTCCAGGGTATCCATAAACATCTTCATCAAACTTCCTCATGAAAACTAATCCCAAGCTTATGTATATGCCAATGAAATTTGATTAGATGTAGAATAACCTCATCCTCATTTCTATCTATCAATTTGGGCAAATTAGTTTTCCAATTTATACAAGCAATTCAATTTAGAAAACCAGGAATGTGAGCACGATTCATAGGAGCATACCTTAAAGCAGTTGAATACATCTTGAAAATATTTAAGTCACTAAGAAGTTCATCAAACTACTAGTTTTTGAACAATGGAGTTTCCGTGAAAATTCTAAACCTTTGGATTCTTTGACACTAGAGTCGCAAGGTGAAAGATGCACAACCTTTGTTATGTCTAATCATTGTTCACCATCAGCAATCAGATCTAATGCTTTTTTTTTTCCCAGGGAAGATAAGATATTTCGATCCCCAGCAACGATGCCAAATGTTATCCTCCATAATATCCCAAGGCTCAGAAGGGAGATTGAAGGAGGTAACCTCAAGCCACCTGGGTTCAGCAGCCAGCACTACTAAACTAGAGAGGGATCTCTCTATGAATTCATAGCCAATGATGACTGGAATGGGAAAATATGTTAGGCTAGATATGTTAGGCTCAGGTAGGGTTTTGAGTTTTAGGGTTTTGATGATGGAAGGCATGAAAACCAAGAAGCCAGATCAAAGTATCAAAGGGTTACAGTAGAAAAGATATAGAGGAGAAAGGTAGCAAAGATTTTGTGGTGGCTTTAGTATTTGTCGGTGTAGTGTAGTGTTTGAAAGAAGAAAACGGACTTAATGAGCATGTGTACCATGAATTCATTAAGAAAGGAGGAAAATTACACAAAATTATATTCCCATCAAAACAAAGCTTTATGAAAATAATTATGCTTATAACCTTTAATGAAAACCACTGAATAAATAAGATACGAAATTAGATATGTATATCATTCAAATCAAACTAAAAGAGAGAAAATACATCATCACAAACTCACTACACATGAATTCCTAGATATTCGTTGCAAACTGCTCCTTTGATTTCCTGAGTAAAATGTTGAAATACAAGTTACAAGTGTTCTCACCTCTTATTTCCAACCTATTCTATGACTAAAAGATAGATACATATAGACCAAAACAACATCTCCCTTCTCTTAGGGGTTGAATCCATGAGTCTAGGAACTGATACATGAGGTGTTCCAACCAAACCCTAATTTACAAGGAAGTTAAAACAACTCCTTCAATTAAATTTTGACTCAAACTACTCTCATAAATGAGGTCTAAATTTACATAAAAACAACTCCATTTAAATTTTGACTCAAACTACTCTCATAAATGAGGTCTAAATTTAAATAAAAACAACAAGCCTATTTACCCATAATTGCATCATAGTTACATTAAACCTCCGTTCTATATATAGGATTCTAAGGAGTCACAATATAACCCAGCTAACCTAACAATAATAATATAAAGCCACAAAAATAACAATAGATGGATTATACGAGACACAGTAATAACAATATGGGGATAATAGGGGCACAACAATATTAATAAGGGATGCAACTACAATAGTAATGGGGTAATCACTAGTATTATAGAGACCCAACACATGAATTCCTAGATATTCATTGCAAACTGCTCCTTTGATTTCCTTATTAAAATGTTGAAATACAAGTTACAAGTGTTCTCACCTCTGATGTCCAACCTGTTCTGTTAGAAAATTATATATTATGGAGCAATGGAACACATAAAATATTGCAGAAATATAAACACAGAAAGTGCATAAAACAAGAGAGACACAGATATACGTGGTTCACCCAGTTTGGGCTACGTCCACCTCGAATAGCTAGTCCTTCCTTTCTATTATCCAGCAAAATGAAGAGACACAACCTACAGCAAATCTGCTATAATATCCTCTGTTTTCTCTCACAATCTCACCTCTCAGTTTATCGCTCATAGAATACACATCTATATCTCGGCCTCCAATACAATGCCCTCATACAAAGAGAGGGGTTGCCTTCTAGGGCAAAAAACCCTAAACTAAACATAAGTTCTACGGTCAGATCATCTGCCTAATGTATGGCCTAGATTGACTAGAAATTACTATACTTTTACAAGGCAATTTTACATTTGTTTTTAGCTTTGGGGGCCCCCAAACCCCCTAGCCGGGGGGGATCGCGCCCCCCCCCCCCCAGACCCCCGTGGGGGGGACAAGTCCCCCCGCGTGGAGGGGTGTACAAACTTCCTGGGGTATACATCCGGCTGAAACAAAGACCTCTGAACAATCATGCTCCACACACAACATGTTCTATGACTAAAATATAGATACATATAGACCAAAACAACATCTCCCTTCTCTTAGGGGTCGAATCCATGAAACCAGCTCAAGAAAAGATAGAAAAGATAGATCAATGCCTTAGAATTCAGCCTCTTCGAGGGGGAAACCTTCTTTACATTACATAAATGAACAATTCTTGGATGATTCGAATGACAAACCCTCCTTTCTATATATAGGAGTCTAAGGAGTCACAATATAACCTAGCCGACCTAACAATAATAATATAAAGCCACAAAAATAACAATAGAGGGATTCTATGGGGCACAGTAATAAGAATATGGGGATAATAGGGGCACAACAATATTAATAAGGGATGTAACTACAATAGTAATGGGGTAATCACTAGTATTATAGGGACCCAACATGCCCCTCTCCTTCAAAAAAGTGTTGTCCTCAATGCTTGAGTAGTTATGGATGCTTCTGTATAAAATTCTCATCCTCCCATGTGGAATATTCAGTGGATAAGTTCTTCCACTTGATAAGATACTCTAAAATTGATCGATTTCGTAGCTGTCGAGTTCTTGTTTCTGTGACTGCTTCTGGTTCCAATATAATTTTTCGTTCCTCTTCAAGTTCTAGCAATATTGTTTGAACTGAGAGCTTGTCTCCTATAACCTTCTTTAAACATGAAACATGGAAAACTGGGTGCAATTATGGAGCTACAGGAAGCTCCAATTTGTATGCCATAGTACCAATCTTTTGCAACACCTTGTATGGACCATAATACTTTGGTGATAATTTATTATCCTTCTTAGCTTGCTTGAGGGACATTTGCTTATATGGTTGTAGCCATAGGAATACCCAATCACCTACATCAAAACTTCTTTCGTTGTGATGTTGATCTGCCTATTGTTTCATTCTATTCTGTGCCAACACGAGGTTATCCTTTAAGAGTTGGAGGACTTGTTGTTGATGTTCGATGTGATGTTCCACTGCTTGAACCTTAGAATTTTCTCTTAAATATGATGTGATGGATGGTGGCTGATATCCATAAAGTGCCATAAATGGGGTCATTTTTGTTGTTGTATGGAAGGAAGTGTTATACCACCATTCAGCCAGAGGCAACCATTTGACCCATTGTGTCTGTTTATCAGATACAAAGCAACGAAGATATCCTTCCAAACATTTGTTTACTATCTCAGTTTGCCCATCAGATTGAGGATGATAAGATGAGCTATGAGCTAACTGAGTACCAAGACAAGAAAATAATTCTGTCCAAAAATTTCCAGTGAAAATGGGATCTCTGTCACTTACAATAATCTTTGATTTTCCATGTAGTTTTTGAATTGTTTCCATAAATGCAGTAGAAACTGTACTGGCTTTAAATGGATGTGATAATGCACAAAAGTGTGCATACTTGGTAATTCTGTCAACTACCACCATGATGACACTCTTTCCCTCAGACTTGGGTAAACCTGTGATAAAATCCATTGAAACCTCCTCCCAACGTTGGCTTGGAATGGATAAAGGTTGTAATAGACCCAGTGTCTTAATTGTTTCAACTTTATTTTTTTGGAAAACCAAAAATTCCACCACAAATTTTTGAATATCTGATTTAAGGCCATCCCAAAAAAATTCCTTCTTAACCCTATGGTAATTTTTAAAAATCCTGAGTGCCCTCCTAAGGGAGAAGTGTGCAATTCCATAAGAATCTTTTGTTTTAGTTGGGAATTCTTACAGAGGTATAAGCGATCTTTGTACCATAACGAATCAATTTTCCAGCTAAATGTATCAGACGTACTGGAATCTTGTTGTAACTTTCGAATAAGTGCCCACACTTCTTCGTCATTCTTCCATTCCTCCCTTGCTTCGTTTATCCAATCTGGTTGGATAATAGAAATGGCGCACAACAATGCTTCCACATCCTCATCCTTTCTTGAGAGTGCATCTGCCACCACATTTTGCTTCCCTTTTTTGTAGATGATTTCAAAGTCATAACCCAACATCTTTGTGACCCACTTTTGTTGCTCTTCAGAGGATAATCTTTGTTCTAAAAAGTATTTAAGGCTATCATGATCCATTTTTACCTTGAAGTGTCTTCCCATTAGGTAGGGTCGCCATTTCTTAAGTGCATGGAGTATTGCCAACATTTCCTTCTCATAAATAGCTTTGTGTAAAAACTTTCCCTTGATTGGACGACTTTCAAAAGCAATGGGTCTTTCATCTTGCATTAAAACAGCACCAATTCCATTTCCTGAAGCATCACATTCCACAATAAAGGTTTTTGTGAAGTCTGGTGTAGCTAAGACCGGTGCTTGGCACATTGCCTCTTTAAGATGTTCGAAGGCCTTTTTTGCTTCTAGAGTCCATGAAAATGCATCTTTCTTCAATAATGTTGTTAGAGGTGCTGCTATTCTCCCATAATTCTTAACAAACTTGCGATAATACCCTGTCAACCTGAGAAATCCTCGCAGATGCTTTATGGATGTGGGGATTTTCCATTCCTTAATGGCTTTAATTTTGCTAGGGTCTACCTTAACTCCTTCATGAGATACAATATGACCCAGATATTCCACCTCTTGTACTCCAAAGAAACATTTGGATCTTTTTGCATATAATTGTTTCTCCTCCAATAGTTGTAGCACCCTGTCAACATGTTCAACATGATCCTTCCAAGACTTGCTGTAGATTAGTATATCATCAAAAAATACTAACACAAATTTTCTAAGGAATGGTTTGAAAATGGAATTCATCAAACCTTGAAATGTTGAAGGTGCATTGGTAAGGCCAAAAGGCATGACCAAAAATTCATAATGACCCTCATGAGTTCTAAATGTTGTTTTTGGAATGTCTTCAGTCTTCATTCTGATTTGATGATATCCTGAACGAAGATCCAACTTGGTGAAGTAAATTGATCCATGCAATTCATCCAGTAATTCATCAATGACAGGAATGGGAAACTTATCTTTAATAGTGAGCTTGTTGAGCTCCCTATAATCCGGACACATGCGCCATGATCCATCCTTCTTGTGCACCAATACTACTGGAGCAGAGAAAGAACTTTGACTCGGTTGAATTATACCAGCCTCTAGCATTTCTGCAACCATACGTTCAATTTCACTCTTTTGGGCATAGGGATATCTGTACGGCCTGATGTTTGGAGGAACACTTCCTGGAATCAGATGAATAGCATGATCATGATCACGAATAGGTGGGAGACCTTTGGGAGTCTCAAATACCTTGGAATGATTGTCCAAGACTTTTTGGAGATCTGGAGAAATAGATGATTCCAATGTGGAAACATCTAGCGAACATAATTGTGCAATTACACCCTTTGTTCCTTTTTTAGAAGCTTTGTCATACCATTAGAGCTGATTATCTTTCCTGGTTTCCCTGCAATACCCCTTAATTCAACTTCCTTTCCTTCCACAGAAAATTTCATGAAAAGTTCTTGAAAATTAAAAGCTATTGTACCCAAGGATTGTAGCCATTGGACTCCTAGTACAACATCAGCACCTCCCATTGGAATGGAAAGCATTGGGCTAGTCAATACATATTCTCCCATGGATAGCTTGATATTATGGCACTTTCCAGAGCAATTTATTGTTCCTCCATTTGCAACCATCACTTGACACTCTTGTGCTGGATATAGAAGCAATTCAATTCTTTTGCTACCTTACAATGAATAAAATTGTGGGTACTTCCTGAATCAATCAACACTATTACCTTTTTCTTCTTGATTTGTCCTTCTATCTTGATGGTTTGAGGAGTGGTAATTCCTGCCAATGCATTACAAGATATGGTCGGATTCATTTGTTCTTTATCTAGGCTTTGTTCCTGGAGTATATCCTCTTCTTTTGACCTTTCTTGCTCCTTTTCTTCTTCCTCTTCACAATCTATGTAGAATAATTTCTTCTCAGCACACTTATGACCTTTAGTGTATTTGCTATCACAACTGTAACAAAGCCCTGCTCTTTTTTCTTCCAATTGTTGTGGTGTCAACCTTATAGGTTGTGGAAGACTAGGGGCAACAACACTTCCATCTTTATAGTTGTGAGTGGTATGCTTCCTGGTTGCCATAATTTTGCTTTCCATTTTTCTTGCTAACCTGAATGCCTTCTCTAATGAATCAGGTTCCCAAAGGTGAACATCATGTTGGATATTATCCTTTAAAGTCCCTATGAACACATCAATCCTATGCTCCTCTGGAATATATTTTACCCTTATGTTCAATTTTTGGAACTCCTCAATGTGCTCCATTATTGAACCCTTTTGTTTGAGACTTATCAATTGGCTAAAAAAGTGTTGCTTTTTGTATCCTCATAATGTGCTGTCAATTCTTCTATAAAAATCACCCAAGTGATAATTTGTTTACGAGAGCAAAGCCATTGATACCATACAAAATGATTTGGTTCCAAATATAAAGTTGCAATACGTACCTTTTGTGTGTTTTGCACATTATTGAGATCGAAAAATTGCTCCATCTGTAATATCCATGTTGTGGGATCCTTGCCATCAAACTTCCTCATATCGATTTTTGGAATATGGTGGGTCTTCGATCCCACATTAGAGTCTATGAAATCATGATTAACATTTCTTTTGTTCGCATCATGAGTTTCCTTTACTACCTTTTCACCATTAGTAAGTATTCCTTGTAGAAAATTTGTCAAATCTGTCTTTAAATCTGCCATGTCTGTCTTCAAATCTACCATGTCTCTCTTCAAATCCATATTCAAGTCATCCATCTTAGGTTCCATGCCCTTTATCTTAGATTCCACGCCATTTATCTTAGCTTCTGTTAGCTTTTGTGAGAGTGACATTTGTTGCACTTGTTCTTGTAATTTTGATATATCATGTAGCATTTCTTCCTCTTCTTCATGAGTCATGCTAGAGCATTCAGGTTGCTTACTAGGTGTTTGCATTTTCTTTCCTCGCGGCATCAGTTATCGATAATAAATCCCTACTATGCCCTTTGAATTCCTTCAAAATAAATTTTCAAACCAAGCTTAAGCAAAAAGTTAAAAAAAATATACACACCTTTTTTCACTTTGTAGGAGCTCGATATTGCCTCTGATGTATCTCTGTATTTTCTGATCATCTAGCTCTGAAATTGCCAACTATAGTAGCCCTCTGTTTCGTCTTTCCAATGCCACCAGTCTGACCCAAATTGGTTTCTCCAAGGAAGAGATATGCCAAATCTCCTACAGTGACTTGATTATAGACTAGTTCAATAGAGTGAACTTGTATGACGTGCCACGAGTCATTGTTTTGCCCTTTGGCTCTACAAAATATCTAAAAGAAGCTATAGTCCATTGTCTTTCTTTAACTTCTTACGAAATTTCAATCCGATCCTCAGAGATAAAGTTATGACGATTTTCCCCAGGTCACCTGTTTAGAATGTAATTCAAGAGTCTGCAAAAATACCAAATTTCTTAGCTCATATCTCCGTAAATATAGCATAAACAACTCTGAAATTCAGACCCAAGGTTCAGTGCGATGTCTTCTCAAATGGGTTTTTTTTTTAGATTCTGGAACATCGCAAAAACAAAGTTATAGTGAAAATTCCATGATGACCTATTTGGAGCAGCGAAACTCTAGAATCCAAAGCTCTTATACCAAATGTTATGAAACCAGCTCAAGAAAAGATAGAAAAGATAGATCAACACCTTATAATTCAGGCTCTTCGAGGAGAAAACCTCCTTTACATTACATAAATGAACAATTATTGGATGATTCAAATGACCAGACCTCCTTTCTATATATAGGAGTCTAAGGAGTCACAATATAACCCAGCCGACCTAACAATAATAATAATATAAAGCCATAAAAATAACAATAGAGGGATTCTATGGGGCACAGTAATAACAATATGGGGATAATAAGGGCACAACGATATTAATAAGGGATGCAACTACAATAGTAATGGGGTAATCACTAGTATTATAGGGACCCAACACATGAATTCCTAGATATTCATTGCAAACTGCTCCTTTGATTTCATGAGTAAAATTTTGAAATACAAGTTACAAGTGTTCTCACCTCTGATGTCCAACCTGTTCTATGACTAAAAGATAGATATATATAGACCAAAACAACATCTCCCTTCTCTTAGGGGTCGAATCCATGAGTCTAGGAACTGATACATGAGGTGTTCCAACCAAACCCTAATTTCCAAGGAAGTTAAAACAACTCCTTCAATTAAATTTTGACTCAAACTACTCTCATAAATGATGTCTAAATTTACATATAAACAACTCCTTCATTTAAATTTTGACTCAAACTAGTCTCATAAATGAGGTCTAAATTTACATAAAAACAACTTAAAAAGCCTATTTACCCATAATTGCATCATAGTTACATTAAAATCAAGTAATTACATCATCAAAAATTGAATCCAACTAATAAAACTGAGAAAAAGTTGTTACAGGAAAAAAGTCAGTGAAATCAGTCAAATGTGCAGCATGCAAGGAGAAAGCACAATGAATTTGGGAGAACTGATTTATGAAGGCCTTCCTGAGGTACAAATTTTTATCTTGATGACTCATTGAAAATTGTTGGATGTTTGCTACATGATGAATCTTCAAGAGCTAAAAAATGTTACTTCTATCATACCAAAACTACATTCTCCTAGAGGTAGTTTGAAAAGCACAGCGTGCTCTTCCACAAGAGGGCAGAAATTTGATTTTTAGGTAGTTTTGACCATTTCCACCTATAAAAACATGTTGAAGGTCTACTCCCAAAGGCTAAATATGATATAAAAGTCATGAGGAATCTGAAGATGTAAACAAAAAGTCATTTGCTCTCATTGTTGTTGAAGTGCCATTTTGATCCCTATAGTTCTCATCCTCTTCCTATTCACCTTCTCTTGATGCTCATCTAAATTATCTATATCAATCATTGCCATTCCCTTTGCATCGTCTTTGCCAACATCAACCTTATTATTTTCCAAGAGTAGTTGATTTACCTTCAACTGTTGATTCTCTTGCTCTAGGAATGAAATCATGAAATGGGCCTTAGGTAAACTATCCTTAAGCTCTTTGATCTCAACATATTACTCCATGATGACTTGCTCTATTGTCTTGTGATCCTCATTAACCTTCAATTCAACCATATCAGTGTCAAGATGGAAGGGCTCCTCATCTTGCAAAGGTGCCTCATGTTGTGATGGTGATCATTGTTATGTTGGTTTTGCTAATGTAAGCTTGGCCCCTTCCACAATATGTGGATTAAACACAAGCCTATTTCCTATCTGATATGTTTGAGTCACCTCAGGCCTAGGTGTCCTCTCAACTGCAGGTCTCCTAGTTGAGCCACTCTTCACATGCTTAGATGGTGTTGATGGTGTACTTTGGCTTGTAGATTGACTAGCAGAAGACAACAAGACATATGACTGAATGAATGTCTCCCAAGTGATGTTCTTTTGTCTAATCTAATCCAATACAATGATTTTGATGAGGGCATGGTGGAAAAGTTTTGTTTTATGATCACTCTATCTATGTGGCACCTTCTCTACCATTTTAGCCAACCTTTTGTAGAGGTAGTAGGGTAGGATTAGCGGCTTTACCGCCGTGAAATGCATGAGCATTCTAACATGGTATTTGTAAAATATAGAAAATCTCACCTCACATGTAAATTATTTCATAATAACCCTCATCAATGGAGAAAATTTATCAAGGAGCTATCCAAAAGGAAAAACCTTCTTAATGTTGTGTTTATAGTGACCTTTGATGAAAGGTTGATAGTTTTGTAGATCCAAGTCCAAGCTCTTAAACCATTTTTCTCCATTGTTGGGTATCCTTGTGGATGATGCTATGAATTCAGTTGAAATAGTGAAACTAACACCTATAACAGTGACCTTATCTCTCCTAAGATGGGTGGTAAGCAAATTGGTCAACTTGGCATGGTATTTGACCTTTTGAACTAGCTCACAAAACCCTAAACACCCTACATTCTAAAAGCATTTCTTGGACAGTGGGGAGGACATCATCTCATCAGTGTTGAGTGGTTCAAACCTTGAAATTTGACCTCCCTTATTATAGGATTTCCTTTCCTCCTCCATTTTGACAATGTGCAAGAGAAAACCATAATTAGGAAAAGAGGGGAATTGGATGAGGGGATAGGATGAAGGGTTAGGATGGAGGGTTTAGGGAAAGGAAAATAGGGTAGGAAAATTTAGGGAAGTAGGTAGGGGTTTTAGGAATGTTTGGGAAGTGGAATGGAATGAAATGAGTGTAGGATCTGGTCTAGAGAATTTTTACACAGTCCTAGTTAGGGAACTGCCAAAAACGCAGCGTAGGGAGTTTTGGAGGGTATGCAACATGAAAACAAGGAAATGAACTGATAGGAGGTGTACAGAGACTTGAAATTACTTGTAAAATGCTGATGAAACTTTAATTTCCCTTTGGAAACCTTTGAAAACTAGTTTTGTGATTGTAGGAGAGAAAACACAACGAAGTTCTGAAAAACGCAGTGTGGGTTCTCGAAAACGTAGCGTGGATTTTTTGGAGTGTCTTTTGGAGTATATTTTCCTATGAAAACACTTAGGAAATGGCTTTTTGGTGAATGAGAGCTCTCTACCAATGAATATGAGGGAGAGAAATGAAATGAGATGGTCTTTATGGCTTGTAAAGTCAAATTCTTCATAATGGTAGTGTTATAGACATTTTTGTGCCTTACATCACTGAGCAGTGTTATAGACATTTTTGTGCCTTACATCACTGAGCATGAAATGTCAATAATCAAGGGATCCAAAGTCCCTAAACATGTTGTTCCTACCCCTAGAGGAACAAGGCCAGCAAACCACAGCACTTAACAAAAGTTCTCCACCTGAAAACACTCAAAAACAAGGCAATTCTGGATCATGTCAACTGCTCCACTGAGCATCTGCGCTGAATGTCAACTGCTCCACTGTCTACCTGCATTGAATGTCAACTGCAAAGAAGGCTACCTGCGCTGAGCGAGTTTGGACAAGTGGCAGAGTCATTCCTCAAGGTGTCAATGCCCAGGAAGCTTCCAAAATGACACTTTGATCAGGGAATTCGACTGGTGATGAGTAAGAGGTTCCAAATCTCCAAGTGGAAGCAAGAGCCTCCAAGTGGACTCAAGAACTGAAGTGGGAGAGGACACTAGTCAGTCTCAGACCAATCTCAAGCTGACTCATCCTCTCTCCAAAAACCCTATATATAGATCTCTTCTACATGAGATCAGGGAGGCTGGAATTTGGTATTTGCAAAGAATTGTTGTTGGTTTGTGGCTAGAAACATTGGGTGTGTTATGCTTTGAAAGGAGCTGAAGAAGGAATTCCATTCTGCTGGGAAGGAGATGCTGGGTTGGAGCCCTATGGGTTGTATCTCTTCCTGAACCCTATTACTTTCAATAAAGCTATCTTGATTCTTTCCTATATGCTGGTGTATTTTGTGTAATTGCATTAGTATATTTGATTTACTTCTAATCCTGAATCATTTATGAATATGTATATTTGCCTTTGTATTGTGTTCTTCTCTTGTTGCAAGTAGCTGTTCTCTTGTCACAGGTAGCTGTTTTCTTGTGATCTCGTGGGATTCAAGTAGCTGTTCTCTTGATCGAGCGAGGAGGCAAGTAGTTGTGGACACACAAAGAGAAGAGGATCTAGTTCGAGGGACAACTGGAAGATAACGGTAAGTCTGCCGATCTCCTCTCTTTCATATTTCATAAAGGAAGAAATCATGATAGCTGTATTCGTTTGTTGCTAAGGCGCTGTCACACCTTAGGTGGATAGGATCGTCCTAAATAGGCATTTTTCCCCACAACAAATTGGCGACTCCACTGGGGAAGAACTTGTTTATTCATTTCATTTTTGTTTCCGTCATTTGTTTACTTCATAGACTTGATAGCAACTCTTGAACTGCATCTTTCCCGGATGCAAAGTAAAAGTTGCTGCTTTGATCCAGTATGTTGGACTTGTCTATGATTTAAACTAGATCCACAAATGATTTGATTGATCCTTGTGATAGTATTTAGTACCCTATCAAAGCATCCCTCCGTTTATACCTTGCTTGTGTTTCTGATTTGGCCTGAAACAGTTGATTTTTGAGCATTTTGTGACCCAGAAACCAAGGGAAATGAGAGTTTCTCTCTTCAGAGCAGGCACTGTGAAGGCAGTCTGCATTTCAACGCAGGTCCCGAAGGGGCTACCTGCGCTGAATTTCAAACTGACAGTGTTGAACCTGCGCTGAACCAGTGTGGCCTTGTGCAGCTGGGGTTCTTTGTCCTTTTTTTCCCTGTTTTGATCTCTGTTTTTGCAGCCTTTAACCAAGTATAGGTGCTGGTCTGATAACCCTTTTCTTTGCCTGAATTCCGCCCCAATATTTGTACAAAAAGGTTGTGAATGCTTTTATGTGTTTGTGGCGTCATTTACAGTCTTCCTTTGCATGAGTAAAGTAGTCTTTCTGTAGCCTTTGATTCAGATCTGATTGAGAGTGATCTTAGAAGAGAGTTCATTGGCTGTTTGTTCAGATTAATTATAGTTTTAATTTTGCTTATTGGTTTGAATTTGTCTCTTTCAAAGTATCAAAACAAGTCTTTATTTTGAAAATCGCAAAGTGATTGTAATCTCTTCTACCCTTGTTGATTTCGAAGAAAGTGAACTTGTTTATTTTGATCATTGTAAAAGCAAATTCAAAGTTGTGCAAAAAGCTTTCTTTGTAGGCATTTATACTAACAAAGTGAAAACAAACACCTGCATTTTGCATTTTGCATTTGATAAGTTTGCATGTTGGAGTTAGGGAAAGTGCATTAGAGTGTGTTGATTGCTCTTTGAGAAAAGATAGTCGCTCTCTTTTCCCTTAGTAGCTAGGATTTTCAAAGTTGAAAGATTGTAAAGCTTGCTTATCATCTTAGACTGAATTTAGGAAGTTGTATCATACATCTTGTGGTGAACCTTGAAAGGAAAACTTTAAAAAGATCAACCTAAAATAAACTGAATGAATCTAACAACGCTTTGTAACATAACGCACAACATAGAGGTCTAGGCTAGAGACGTGTTCCGGCGTCGTTAAACATAGTGACTGTCGATCTCGAAGAAGGTGGGTGATTCCTCCTGAGAGTCGGTGGCGCTAATACGGATTGTGCTCCCACGTACCGTCGCGTATATATTGGGAGACCCCTATAGGCATATATCTTTTATCCTTAGGAAGCCGTGTCAGCCGCCCTACTGATCGCAATGTAGTGAACACAGCATTCACAAAGATTGACCACCCGTACCGTAAAAAGTATTCTGTGGTTTTGTGAAAGGTTTGGCACACCCTCTGCCTAGATCTCCAGAGCAGTTTCTTTTGGCCTTTTTCAGACTCTATAACAGAAAAGTCCATCCGAGCATTTGTCACTTCGGGCTCGTTAAAACATCGAAGGAGACTAGAGTCATCTTTAGCTTTTTCTCGACTCTTTAAAAGTGAAAAAGAAAGTTGTGTCTAAAAGCGTCTAATAAAATTCATTCAGTTCGGAAACACAAATTTCCCCTTTTAATATTTTGGTTGATCGAGTAATCCGCAATCGTAGAAGAAAGTCAATTGAAACCCCGTCGTTCGCGAAGGCTTACGAGTCAACCGTCTTTGTCTCCGAAATCGAAAACATTACGAACAAAGCGAACTCGTTTAACTGGTTCAAAATCTCCTATAAAAGTTCGAACTAGTGTTCCGACTACATCTGAGATTCCGGTTACTCCAAACATTTCTGGAAACCCTACCTCTATAGAAGAAGTTCAATAGCCACAAAAGGACAGTAATACTGATCCTAGTCTGGGGGCAAATACTTGCATAACTGAACCAGTTCCATATGTAACCAGTCCAGAGAGTTTTGTTCCTCAAACAACTGTCGCTGTCGAAACAACCCCTTCTTCGGCACCAGAAATATTTTACGGACCTGATGGTCTTCCTCTTCCACCGGGTTTGATTGCGATAGAGGAAATTACAGAGGATCCGCAAGCAGGTACTCCAACCCATTTTGGAGTCGGGGTCACTCTATTTCCTTCATCAGAAGTTAATCCACCACAAGTGGAGGTTCCTGTAGAATCGCTAGGCAATCTATTGGATAGACTTAAAATTTCTGAACAACCGTCATCATCTAGGACTGTGTCAAACGACACAGCGACAGCAGAAGCCCCTGCCGTCACTCCAACAATGTTTGCGGGCATACCATCTGTCCCAACTAGCTCACAACCGCTAGAAGGAGTCCACCAAGGGACTATTTCGACAGTGTGGTTTGTTCCAGTTTGTTCATCCGGAGTAATATCCGGCAACTCTTATGTTGAGACTCGCCAAATTGATCCATTTGGAGGTCAATTTGGGCAATCCAGTCCCCAAGGACAATCAATCCCCTTGAGTTCCGGATTGCTACCGTATGGGGGGCAGTATGCCCTTTCATTACCCCCTCCGGGAGGGTACCCATACGGGAGTTTGCAACAGTATTCAGGTTATACTGGAATTACATCAAGTGGTTGGGTACCTATGCTACCTCAACAACCAAGGGTTGTATATTCTATGCAACAGTGTGTACCTATGACTAACATCCCAACCACACCAGCTATTGTAACAGTGTCACAAGTTCAAGCGATGCCTGTTGCATGTCAACCTCAGATTTCTCAGGTTGTAATGAAACAGCCCCTTGACCATTGGTCACAACCACAATCACCAACTAGTGGGGCGACACAGGTCCAAACGGGTACAATTACCCCACACCTTGGTCCAATGGTTAGCATAGCGCAACAGAACATGGCTTCACAACCGTGGCTAGTGCAATACCAACAACCACAATTCCAGCAAGTATACCAAGGTTCTGAGCAGCAGATCTTTGCGAACAGTGGACAACCGTATATTCAAAACGGTCAAAACCAACCACTTTACAGTGGTCAAGTCCACCAACCGTATCAGTCATACCAACATCAATTACATTATGCTGGTATGCAAAGGCCCACTGCTCAAGCGATTCCATCGTACCCTGGTTATGCTTTGCCTAACCTGAATCAACAGTTACCATTCGTGGCGACTTTAGAGTTACCCGATTTACACCGGTTAACCAACGATCTGATTGCTTATGCCCCTTGGTGGCCAGTGATTCCACATAAACTTCCATCGGACATTCCTAAATTCAATGGAAATCCAGGTGAAGACCCATCGAATCACGTCATGACTTTTCATCTGTGGTGTTCGTCGAACACCCTGAACGATGATTCGATAAGGCTTCGCCTTTTTCAGAGGACATTGACGGGTCCAGCGGCTAAATGGTATATTGAATTACCTAGAGCCTCTTTCGACAATTTCAGTTCCCTAGCCACGAATTTCTTAACCCATTTTCAATTACCGATAAGGTATGAAACTGGAACGGAAATCTTAACCAACTTCAAGCAGACGACGACCACACATATATCCGATCATATACATGAGTGGCGTTGTTGTCGCAGGATGGTAAAGACTTATGTTCCAGATCAGCTGTTAGCTGAATGGTTTATAAAGTCATTACTTCCTGCCATAACGGAAGATGTGGCCAAGGGGGGAGTCGTAACGGAGGAGCAAGTTATTGCTCGTGCACAATATCTAGACTTAGTATATACTCAGTCCGGCACGCTCTATGATAAAATACTTGACGCCCCTAGACCGGAATTTTCAATTCCTCCTCCTCCTAAATCAAATAGTGACTCTCATGCCGGCGATGGCGTGATTGGCGCAACCGACATGAAATCGACAAAGGCTATATCTAAAAAGGCCCGTATGATTTCCGGTCAAAATGCAAATGAGGAACTTCTTGCCTCGGAAGTAAGTGCCGTGTCGGACGACAAAGGAAAACGACTGAAGCAACCAGGGGGCAAGAAGAAAAAGAAAGGGAGAAAAAGGAAACCCCCTACGGGGTGTCATATATGCGATGAGGATCATTGGACAGCAGATTGTCCATACAAAGCTAAGCTTAAAAGATTCTTTAAGAGTTTGAAAACCTCAGCTGTGTTGACTGATCCATTTCCAAGCCCAAGAACCGAACTGGTTGCTAATCAAAATGCTTCCCGATCCCAAGTGCTTATGTTGTCTGTATCAAAGCAGCAAAATGATGCTTTGACGAGGAATAAGGATTACAGGAATCCAAAGCTGTCGAACAACAAGGCTAATGAAAAACCTAGTAGTTCGACAACAACTTTGACCGAAATTGTGCCACCCATCGTCCCTGAGCCAATGATAAAGTCGCAAAAGGGAGCAGTACACAAATCGACATTTAATCCTTGTGCGAAAATAGCACAGATAGAGGACCTGGCCCAATCGCCGTCCGTTATGTCGACACTTGAGGTACCGCAAAATTGCTTCTCCCAAGAGAAAGCTTTATTATCAGCAATAGGTGGAATTGACCCAATGGATTCCAATCTTGTGGCCTTTGATCATAAAGTATATGACCCTCAGTTACCAGCTCAACTAGCTTTCCTTATTCAAGTGAAAGCCCTCAACAAAACTGTTCATCGAACAATTATTGATGAGGGAGCATCTACATGTATTATGTCGATGAGTTGCTGGAAAACTTTAGGATCTCCAACCTTGTCGAGGTCTGCGACGACGTTAAAAGCATTCGACGGAAGGACATATACCCCATATGGTATACTAAATAACTTGAAAGTTGAACTAGAGGGAAAAACGGTAGAAATAGATGTTGAAGTCATCGATGGGAATCTTGATTACAACATCCTACTAGGAAGACCATGGATATATGCCATGGCAGCTGTTGTGTCGACCTATTTTAGGAAGATTGCATTTCCCTTCCAAGGAGGAATTACAATCGTTGACCAACAAACTTTTCTCCCCAATAGTTCGCAAGTTACGGGAAGCATTCCAATGATCCATGGAAGGAATCATTCGCTCCAAAATATCGGAGTAGGTCTCCTAAAAGACCCTGCCTTAATGGGTACTTTTGCCCTACCGCCTCCGAATAATCTGGCGGAAATGGCCACAGTGGAATATGAAACCTTCTACATCTAATGGATTTGGACGCTGAGGACGGTTCTTATCTTGTGTCAACCTCGTTAAAAAATGAAACAAGGAGTCATGAGGATAGTTCTTTTACTATGTCAACCTCATTAAAAAATGAAACAAATCCCCTTTTCAAACCTTCATTCCAACCACCGGGTTGAATGCAATGAAGCTTGGGGGGCATGCACCTCGATTTGCGTTATTATACTGGGGGCACGCAAACTTATATCGAGCAGTTTTAGCATAAAGTTCATGCTCGTTAAAAAATAAACATAAGACCGAGCAGTTTTAATGCGGTCTTCATGCTCGTTAAAAAATAAATATAAGCAGTGAGCAATGTTTCCTCCAGAGTTTAAGCTCATTTTTATCTAAAAAATGAACCTATCCCAGTAAATAACCACTGTGACCGTAAATTTATCAGCCATAAAAGCCTTGGTCGTGTTTGCACCTGCCACCTCCATTTTCATTTGGCCGATCGTTCACCTCCATATGATTGTTTACCCATTTTGAGGAACAGCTGCGAAGAGTGATTTCACCTAGCCATCCTTGTGACACTGCCGTGATTGGAAAATTCCAACCTGTACCTGGAATCAGTTGCTATCCCTCTTTATCACTCGTTCCTCAAAAGACGAGTCTTCTTTAAGCTCTTTTCAACTGACTCGTAAAATATGAAAAGATTGCCGAGTTTTGGCCTTCCAGATCGTTAAAGGACCGGAAGGGCTATCCCTCCTCTAGATTTTAATCTTTTTGGACCTGAGGGATTATTGCACAAAAAGGTCGAGCGCTTGTTTTATTCGGCTCGTTAAAGTTATCGAAAACTCATCCCTTCTGTATTGTTTCATACTTTTTCGGACTTAAGGGATTAGATGACGAAAAGGAATTTTGGAGTTAACTTTATGTACCTTTTCAGACTCTCTAAAAATGAAAAGGACCGAGTTATCCTTGTCGTTAGACTCGTTAAAATTATTAAATAGCGACAAACTTGTCTTTAGACGAGAACGAGTTTCACTATCGCTAAGCTCGTTAAAACATAGCGATGGGCTTGCCCGAAGGGCAGGTTATAGAACAAGCATATGTTATCCTCCTCAAGCTTGAAAAAAATAAAGAGGTACTGGTCAGCAATGACTGGGGAAAAATTGGGAAAAATCAAGAAAACTTTGATGGTAGCAGGTCGCTCTTGAACATGACACTTTTCCTCCGTATCACATTCGGGTTGGGTTGTTTCATTCACCGGTCACATCACCATGGTCTTGCCATACCATCCATATTTGGGGTAATGCTACCGATCCATCGCATCAGTGTCGCCATATGTTCAAGGGAAGTCGTTCAGAAAGAGTCAACCGGGTCCCATCCACTGCCATACATTATCCTTCATCCATTCATGACCGCCACCCTGAATCATATGTCACAGATTGTTTTCACCTCCATTAAAATCATTAGCTCCGTTCCGTGTCACTAATGTGGGATTCATTAAGGCCCTCCTTTGACAAATCACTCCTTGTCGACATCAGCTCATTATCCAAGGAGTTGATCTAGGAACAACCCCTTCAGTACTTTGAAGCTTGCATGCCTCAATGGCAAGTTTCTCACTTCCGGCGACAGGTATACATCAATGACCTTCGACCAGAAGATTTTGCGTGGTGTTCGACGCCAAGTCCTTTATTCACACCACGTGAATTGTACTGCAGTACCTTGAGGGTCATTATCATTATCGGTGATTCCTCTCGCGCTTGTTAACAGTTTACATCATTGACCGGTAATCAAGCGATGTCTTTCCATGTTCGACTTCAGCGTAATTCTCACATGGATCGACTTGTACTTAGAGTGAAGATCGAACGAGTTTGAAGACCCCGGATCTAGTTTCATCCGTCCGGGCTGCGATATATATTCAGGAAAAATAAAGACATTTGACATGTACATCATTGCAGCAGATGATCATCCTACTCAAAGGATGATAATTTCACCAAAATTATCAGTCTACCATCAGACGATCATCTGTTCTATGTACAAAAATGAATTTATAAAGCTGAGCATGGGAATGCCCGCCTCAGCTAGATCATGAAAACAGTATGAATCATAATGTATTGTATTGTATTTTATTACAGGTCTCCTCCCAGCAGATGGATGAACTTCGGACCCTCCTGGATAAAGAATTTCACCCGATAAAGGGCCTCATACTTTAGGGGGCAAATGTTATAGAAATTTTTGTGCCTTACATCACTGAGCATGAAATGTCAATAATCAAGGGATCCAAAGTCCCTAAACATGTTGTTCCTACCCCTAGAGGAACAAGGCCAGCAAACCACAACACTTAACAAAAGTTCTCCACCTGAAAACACTCAAAAACAAGGCAATTCTGGATCATGTCAACTGCTCCACTGAGCATCTGCACTGAATGTCAACTGCTCCACTGTCTACCTGCGTTGAATGTCAACTGCAAAGAAGGCTATCTACGCTGAGCGAGTTTGGACAAGTGGCAGAGTCATTCCTCAAGGTGTCAATGCCCAGGAAGCTTCCAAAATGACACTTTGATCAGGGAATTCGACTGGTGATGAGTAAGAGGTTCCAAATCTCCAAGTGGAAGCAAGAACCTCCAAGTGGACTCAAGAACTGAAGTGGGAGAGGACACTAGTCAGTCTCAGACCAGTCTCAAGCTGACTCATCCTCTCTCCAAAAACCCTATATATAGATCTCTTCTACATGAGATCAGGGAGGCTGGAATTTGGTATTTGCAAAGAATTGCTGTTGGTTTGTGGCTAGAAACATTGGGTGTTTTATGCTTTTAAAGGAGCTGAAGAAGGAATTCCATTCTGCTGGGAAGGAGATGTTGGGTTGGAGCCCTATGGGTTGTATCTCTTCCTGAACCCTGTTACTTTCAATAAAGCTATCTTGATTCTTTCCTATATGCTGGTGTATTTTGTGTAATTGCATTAGTATATTTGATTTACTTCTAATCCTGAATCATTTATGAATATGTATATTTGCCTTTGTATTGTGTTCTTCTCTTGTTGCAAGTAGTTGTTCTCTTGTCACAGGTAGCTGTTTTCTTGTGATCTCGTGGGATTCAAGTAGCTGTTCTCTTGATCGAGCGAGGAGGCAAGTAGCTGTGGACACACAAAGAGAAGAGGATCTAGTTCGAGGGACAACCGGAAGATAACGGTAAGTCTGTCGATCTCCTCTCTTTCATATTTCATAAAGGAAGAAATCATGACAGTTGTATTCGTTTGTTTCTAAGGCGCTGTCACACCTTAGGTGGATAGGATCGTCCTAAATAGGCATTTTTCCCCACAACAGGTAGGGTGGCACACCATGTGTTTTCACTTTAGCTTTTGGAAAATTTGTAGCTTTGGAACATTTGAATGCAACTTTAGAGAATTAGAACTTATTACATCATTTTTGAAATAAATTACACTTTGGAACAAAACCTTTTGAGCAAAACCCTATTACTACTCCATTTGCCGAATTTATGAATGACATGACAAATTTTGATGACTCTAACCCTAATGACCTAATGGTGACACTGAGATGAATGAATACCATGGTGATATGACTGAGATGATGATGATGATATTTCAGTGATGGCACATCCAACTGAGTGATGGTAGTGACCGGAACATGAAAATTTTGAAGGAGCAGTAATAGACCTAGACACACTAGCCAGTGACCAAATTTTATTCTGAAAACCTAATGAAATGATTAAAATTTGACTTGAGACCCCTAAAAAAACCTTGTAAGAGCATATTTGATCACTGGTGAAAGGAAAAACTGACTGCCACTAACATATACGAGAAGCTGGAATTAGAATTATTTTCTATGGAGTTGTCAAAAGTAATTCTAATATAATACAAATATAATAACATGAAGGGGGCACTAGAGAAATTTTTGTATGTTCTATAAAACACATAGTAATTTTCGGAGTCAAATGATAATCATGAATAACTCCTAGCAACTACAAATTTTGTTATCAATGCAATTGAAACTACATGTTCAAGACCGTTATGGAATAACTAGACCCTGTTTTTGCATTCTTCAATTAGGATGGCCTAGACCTCCTCAAGGAAAAAATAAAATAGGTAGAGGGAATACATGCATCTACAAATTATCTTTATGGAGATCATCATAATGGAAAGGTTGGTCTCATTATTACATGCAAGAAAACAAAAATCAAATGGAAGTGTGAATAACGAGGCCTTGAGGATTGGAAGTTTGAATGACACAAAAGATATGGAAAGATCCTCTAGAAAATGATGATGGATTGAAAATATGTTTCCAATTCTTCAAAGGGTTCTCTCAAATTTAATTATTGAAGATGGCCTCCAAAAATCCAGCATATTTTTTGTTGAAAATACCAACAAGAAATGTTAAAAATAGAATCCAGAAATTCCAACTTAATTTGTCCTTGAATTAAATTGAGAATTAAAATTGTAATTCTATTCTCATAGCAACTTGTAAATAGTTAATTAAGTTTAATTAACTTAACTAGATTAGGAATTTGAGTTGGAATTCTATCTGGAGTCATGTAATTGTGATCCCTAAGTTTTAGGAGTCCAAGATGAGTTTATTTGAGCTGTAACTAGATTAACTTAGTTTACTCAGTTATGGTTAGTTAAATTATTTCTAATTGTTTGTGGAACTAATAGAGGACTAACAACCAGTTGGTGCACTGGTGCATCCACAAGTGTTACTCCAATTAACTGAAGATTCCATCATGAGAAACTCATGCATGTCAGTTTTGAGAATGACCTAGTTGAGACTAGAGTACAGGGATAGTGTACTATCAGTTGTATGATTTACTGAGTTGTGAATATCATGCATGTAATCAGAGAAGGACCTATTCTTGGATTGCCTAATTTTGGAAGCATGAATTTCCCTTTAAATACGAGCTAAATATCTTAGGAATTGTGAAAGTAATTAGAAACTTAGGTGCTTCAAAATTTCGATAAGTATTGTCCAAAGGAAGTCAGTCATGCAGAGGATAGAAAAATACTTGTGCAGGTTGAGCAGAGCATATTGTATTCATCCAAATTCTTTTACCAAGGGAGAAAGGAAATAGGGGCTTGGAGAGTAGCAGAATAGGCTAAGGTTTGGCTTGAGCTAGCTTGTGAGCAGAGAGTTGATTATACTTGTGCAGGAATTGTTCTAGTGAGAACAAGCTTTGTATTTTCACTCAAGTTTTTTTATTAATGTAATATAGGTAGTAGGGGTTTCAAGCTGTGGATTTCCCCAGATGAATATTGTGTTATGTGACATTAATTCTCTTCCTATTTCTAATTATTTTTTTCAATGATCATTGGTTTCCATTGTTGAGGGTAGAGTAGATTCTGGTCTTGTGTTTTAGGTAATTACATGAGTTATTGAATCTATAGGAAAGACTACATTGTATCATAGCTATATATGTAGAAAAATCTGCATAGTATCAGAGTTGAAGATAGTATAAAAGAGAAGAATTTGATTTTGTCCTTCCAAATTGATGGAGCTCTAGTTCATGCCAGAACTAGAATATCCTATTTGCAGACTTCTTAATGGAGCTAGAAGGCTACTGATGGGCAGATTGAGGAGCAAGAACTATTTGGGCAGCAAGTTTGTAGAGAAGACCTAAAAAAATTTGTTAAATATTTTTGGAAACAAATAGCTGATCTGGATTCCCTACGAAACCATACCCAAATTCAAAAAACAAATCATCTGAATTGGAGTCTGGATGAGGGATATATCTCTGATTTAAAATCATCTCTTCTTTCAGAAAATTTCGTGATAGTAGATGTGCGAGTCAAGCACCTGTATGCACTTGAGGTATAAGATGCATGCAAAGCCTTGAGTAGCAAGGAAAAGGTTAGATACTTGGTGTTTGAGAGGGAGAATTAATTACCTCTCAACATGTAGCCCCAAAAGAAGCCTCAGAAGAAGTCTCAGACAATTCTAGAGCAGCCACAATTGGAGAAGCTATTATGAAACCAACTCACAAAAAGATATAAAATATAGATGAACGCCTTATAAATAAGCCTCTTTGAGGGGGCAACCTCCTTTACATTACACAAATGAACAATTCTTCGGTGATTCAAATGACAAAACCTCCTTTCTATATATAGGAGTCTAAGGGGTCATAATATAACCAAGCCGACCTAACAATAATAATATAAAGGCACAAAAATAACAACAGAGGGATTCTATGGGGCACAATAATAACAATATGGGGACAATAGGTCACAACAATAACAATAAGGAATAAAACGACAATAGTAATGGGGGAATCACTAGTATTATAAGGACCTAACATGCCCTTCTCCTTCAAAAAAGTGTTGTCCTCAATGCTTGAGTAGTTCTGGATGCTTCTGTATAAAATTATCATCTTCCCATGTGGAATCTTCAATGGGTAAGTTCTTCCACTTGATGAGATACTCTGAAATTGATCAATTGCATAGCTATTGAGTTCTTGTTTCTTTGACTGCTTCAAGTTCGAATATGATTTTTCCTTCCTCATCAAGTTCTAGCAATATTGTTTGAACTATAAGCTTGTCACATATAACCTTCTTTAAGCATGAAACATGGAAAACTAGGTGCACTCGAGAAGCTGCAGGAAGCTCCAATTTGTATGACATAGTACCTATCTTTTGCAACAACTTGTACAGACCATAATACTTTGGTGATAATTTACTATCCTTCTTAGCTTGCTTGAGGGACATTTGTTTATATGGTTGTATTCGTAGGAAAATCCAATTACCTACATCAAAACATCTTTCGCTACGATGTTGATCTGCCTACTGTTTCATTCTATTTTGCGCCAAGGTGACGTTATCCTTTAAGAGTTGGATAACTTGTTGTTGATGCTCGATGTGATCTTCCACTACTTGAACCTTAGAATTTTCTCTTAAATATGATGTGATGGATGGTGGATGATATCCGTAAAGTGCCATAAATGGGGTCATTTTTATTGTAGTATGGAAGTGTTATACCACCATTCAGCCATAGGCAACCATTTTACCCAGTGTGCCTGTTTATCAGATACAATGCAATGAAGATATCCTTCCAAACATTTGTTTAGTATCTCATTTTTCCCATCAGATTGAGGATGATAAGATGAGCTATGATCTAACTGAGTACCAAGATAAGAAAATAATTCTGTTCAAAAATTTCATGAAAATGGGATCTCTGTCACTTACAATAATCTTTGGGTTTCCATGTAGCTTGGATTGTTTCCACAAATGCAGTAGAAACCATACTCACTTTAAATGGATGAGATAATGCACAAAAGTGTGCATACTTGGTAAGTCTGTCAACTATCACCATGATAACACTCTTTCCTTCGGACTTGGGTAAACTTGTGATAAAATCCATTGAAACCTCCTCCCAACATTGGCTTGGAATATATAAAGGTTGTAATAGTCCTAGGGTATTAATTGTTTCAACTTTATTTTGTTGGAAAACCAAACATTCCACCATAAACTTTTGAATATCTGATTTAAGGCCATCCCAAAAAAATCCTTCCTAACCCTATGGTAGGATTTTAGAAATCCTGAATGCCCTCCTAAGGGAGAGGTGTGCAATTCCCTAAGAATCTTTTGTTTGAGTTGGGAATTCTTACATAGGTATAACCGATCCTTGTACCATAATGAATCATTCTTCCAACTAAATGTATCAGATGTATTGGGATCTTGTTGTATATTTTGAATGAGTGCCCACACTTCCTCATCATTCTTCCATTCATCCCTTTCTTTGTTTATCCAATCTGGTTCGATAATAGAAATGGCACAAAGAAATGCTTCCACGTCCTCATCCTTTCCTAAGAGTGCATCTACCACAACATTTTTCTTCCCTTTTTTGTAGATGATATCAAAGTCATAACCCAACATCTTTGTGACCCATTTTTGTTGCTCTTCTGAAGATAATCTTTGTTCTATAAAGTATCTAAGACTATCATGATCTGTTTTTACCTTGAAGTGTTTTCCCATTAGGTAGGGTCGCCATTTCTTAAGTGCATGTAGTATTGCCAACATTTCCTTCTCATAAATAGATTTGTGTCAATACTTTCCTTTGATTGGATGACTTTCGAAAGAAATGGGTCTTTCTTCTTGCATTAAAACAACACCAATTCCATTTCCTGAGGCAACACATTCCACAATAAAGGTTTTTGTGAAGTCTGGTGTAGCTAATGCTGGTGCTTGGCACATTTCCTCTTTAAGATGTTCAAAGGCCTTCGTTGCTTCTGGAGTCCATGAAAATGCATCCTTCTTCAATAATGTTGTTAGAGGTGCTGCTATCCTCCCATAATTCTTAACAAACTTGTGATAATACCCTGTCAACCCGAGAAATCCTCATAGATGATTTATGGATGTGGGGATTTTCCATTCCTTAATGGTTTTAATTTTGCTAGGGTCTACCTTAACACCTTCATGAGATACAATATGACCCAGATATTCTACCTCTTGTACTCCAAAGAAACATTTGGAGATTTTTTCATATAATTGTTTCTCCTCCAATAGTTTGAGCACCATGTCAACATGTTGGACATGATCCTTCCAAGATGTTGTAGATTAGTATATCATCAAAAAATACTAACTTAGATTTTCTAAGGAAGGGTTTGAAAATGGAATTCATCAAACCTTGAAATGTAGAAGGTGCATTAGTAAGGCCAAAAGGCATGACCAAAAATTCATAATGACCCTCATGATTTCTAAATGTTTTTTTTGTAATGTCTTCAGTCTTCATTCTGATTTGATGATATCCTGAATGAAGATCCAACTTGGTGAAGTAGATTGATCCATGCAATTCATCCAATAATTCATCAATGACACGAATGGGAAGTTTATCTTTAGTAGTGAGCTTGTTGAGTTCCCTATATTCTGGACACATGCACCATGATCCATCCTTCTTGTGAACCAATACTACTAGAGCAAAGAAAGAACTTTGACCAGGTTGAATTATACTAGCCTCTAGCATTTCTGTAACCATATGTTCAATTTCACTCTTTTGGACATAGGGATATCTGTAAGGCCTCATGTTTGGAGGAACACTTCCTGGAATCAAATTAATAACATGATCATGATCACAAATAGGTGGGAGGCCTTTGGGAGTATCAAATACCTTGGAATGATTGTCCAAGACTTTTTAGAGATCTAGAGAAATGGATGATTTCGATATGGGAACCTCTAGTAAACATAATTGTGCAATTATGCCTTGTTGTTCTTTCTTTAGAAGCTTTTTCATTCCATTAGAGCTAATTATCTTTCTCAGTTTCCCTACAATACCCCTTAATTCATCTTCCTTTCCTTCTAAAGAGAATTTCATGAAAATCTCTTGAAAATTAAAAGCTACTATACCCAAGGATTGTAGCCATTGGGCTCCTAGTACAAAATCAGAACCACCCATTGGAATGGAAAGAATTGGGTTATTCAATACATATTATCCCTTGGATAACTTGGTATTATGGCGCTTTCTTGAGCAATTTATGGTTCCTCCACTTACAACCATCACTTGAAACTCTAGTGCTGGATATAGGAAGAAATTCAATTCCTTGGCTATCTTACAATGAATAAAATTATGGGTACTTCCCGAATCAATCAACACTATTACCTTTTTCTTCTTGATATGCCCTTCTATCTTGATAGTTTGAGGAGTGGTAATTCCAGCCAATGCATTACAAGATATGGTTGGATTCAATTCTTTTTTTTTCTAGGGTTTGTTCCTTGTGTACATATTCTTCTTTTGACATTTCTTGTTCCTTTTCTTCCTCCTCTTCACAATCTATGTAAAATTACTTATTCTCTGCACACGTATGACCTTTAGTGTATTTTCTATCACAACTGTAACAAAGCCCGTTTGCTCTTTTTTCTTCCAATTTTTGTGGTTTCAACCTTGTACGCTGTGGATTGCTAGGGGTAGTATCACTTCCATATTTATGATTGTGAGTGGTAGGCTTCCTTGTTGCCATAATTTTTCTTTCCATTGTTCTTGCCATCCTGAATGCCTTCTCCAATGAATCTGGTTCCCAAAGGAAAACCTCATGTTGGATGCTATCTTTTAAAGTCCCTATCAATGCATCAATCGTATGCTCCTTTGGAATATCTTTTACCCTTATATTAAATTTTTGGAAGTCCTCATTGTGCTCCATCATTGAACCCTTTTGTTTGAAATTTATCAATTGGCTAAAAGAAGTGTTTCTTTTTGTATCCTCATAATGTGCTATCATTTCATCGGTAAAAATAGCCCAAGTGACAATTTTTTTACGAGAGCAAAGCCATCGATACCATACAAACTGATTTGGTTCCAAATATAAAGTTGCAATGCGTACCTTTTGTGTGTTTTTCACATTATGGAGATTGAAAAATTGCTCCATCTGTAGTATCCATATTCTAGGATCCTTGCCATCAAACTTCCTCATATCAATCGTTAGAACATGGTGGCTCTTTGATCCAATGTTAGAGTCATGAAATCATGATTAACATTTATTTTGTTTTCATCATGAGTTCCCTTTCCTACCCTTTCACCATTAGTAAGCATTTCTTGTAGAAACTTTGTCAAACGTTTCTTCAAATGTGTCTGCAAATCTTCCATGCCTTTCTTTAAATCATCCATCTTAGCTTCCACGCCATGCATCTTAGCTTCCATGCCATCCATCTTAGCTTCTACGTCATCCATATTAGCTTCCACATCATTCATCTTAGCTTCTACGCCTTTCTTTAAACCATCCATCTTATTTTATGTTACATTTTATGCAAGTGAAATTTGTTGCACTTGGTCTCGTAATTTTGATATATCATGTTGCATTTCTTCCTCTTCTTCATGAGTCATGCTAGAGCTTTCAGGTTGCTTATTAGGTGTTCCCATTTTCTTTCTTCGGGCCATCAATTACCGATAATAATGCTTCACTATGCCCTTTGAATTCCTTCAAACTAATTTTTCAAACCAAGCTTATGCAAAAATTAAAAAAAAAAAACTACACACCTTTTTTCACTTTGTAGGAGCTTGATATTGAATCTTATGTATCTCTGTAATTTTGGATCTCCCAGGTCTAAAGTTTCTTCCAGTTGTAACCCTCTGAGTAATATTTCTAACCCCACAAGTATTATCAAGATTGGATTCTCCAATGAAGAGTTATGCCAAATCTCCCACGATGACCTGAGTATAGACTAGTTCAGTAGAGCGAACTTGTACGACATGCTGCGGGTCACTTTTTCAACCTTAAGTTCTGAAAATGATAACAAAAACAGTACAGTTTGTCATCTTTCTGTAACTTCTTATGAAAATTCAATCTGATGCTCAAAGAGAAAGTTATGACGATTTTCCCAAGGTGACCTATTTTCGATGAAATTTTGAAGCTTGCACAAACCCTACCTTCCATAGGTCATATCTCCGACAATATAGAAAGACAAAATCTGAAATTCAAACTGGAGGTTTAACGCGATTTCTTCCCAAATGGGTTTTTTTTCTAGCTTATGATTCACCGCAGAACAAAAGCTATAGTCAAATTCCACGATGACCTATTTGGAGCAACAAAACCCTAGAATCCAAAGCTCTAATACCAAATATTATGAAACCAGCTCACAAAAAGATAGAAAAGATAGATTAACGCCTTAGAAACAAGCCTCTTCGAGGGGGAAACCTCCTTTACATTACACAAATGAGCAATTTTTGGATGATTCAAATGAAAAAACCTCCTTTCTGTATATAGGAGTCTAAGGGGTCATAATATAACCAAGCCGACCTAACAATAATAACATAAAGGCACACAAATAACAATAGAGGGATTCTATGCGGCACAATAATAACAATATGGGCACAATAGGGGCACAACAATAACAATAATGGATACAACGACAATAGTAATGGGGGAATCACTAGTATTATAGGGACCTAACAGAAGCTAAGAGGTGACCGAGTGGAGGCATCCACTCATACAGAGACCTCCAGTAGGGGCGAATTTCAATCCAAGTGGGTAGATGGAGCACATGTAGGCATACCTCTAGGTGTTAGGTGGGATGATGTGAACTAACAATCCCAAGAGGGCCAAAATTGGGCAAGGTCCATTGAGAGGGTTTATCTCATGGATTGTACCTTTCTGTGGGAGCCCAAAGTACATAGCAGCAAGAGGACTTCATGGCAGTCGATGCAGTCAGATATCAGAGTGATAGAGGCTAGAGCAGAAAAATATTAAAAAGCACAAAGAAGGGTTGAAAATAGTACAAAAGGCAGGGTCAGCAGAAGTGAAAATTTTTCAGTTGATAGAAGCAATAGTAGTTAGAGACTTTGATGACATATGCATCATACTGATTCAGGTTGGATGTTTGTTTTTTTTCTAGTGTTGTTGTAGAAACAACACTAGAGATAAGTGTTGCATGCAAAACATTGCAAAGGTTCAGGATCGGGATAGAGTTGAATTCCTTTCTTGTCGAGAGGGATTATTGAAAATAACAACAAGAAATGTTAAAAATAGAATCCAAAAATTCCAATTTACTTTGTCCTTGAATTAAATTGAGAATTAAAATTGTAATTATATTCTAATAGAAACTTGTAAATAGCTAATTAAGTTTAATTAACTTAATTATCTTAGGAATTTCGAGTTAGAAGTCTATCTAGAGTCATGTAAGTGTGATCCCTAAGTTTTAGGGGTCCAGGATGAGTTTACTTGAGTTTTAATTAGATTAACTCAGTTTACTAAGTTATGGTCAGTTAAATTAGTTCTAACAATTTATGGAGGTAATAGAGGACTAACTGTGAGTTAGTGCACTAGTGGATCAACAAGTGTTACTCCAGTTAACTGAATATTCCCTCATGAAAAACTCATGCATGTCAGTTCTGAGAAATACCCAGTTGAGACTAGAGTGTAGGGATAGTGTACTATCAGTTTTATGATTTACTGAGTTGTAAATATCATGGATGCAATCAAAGAAGGACCTATGATTGGATTGCATGGTTTTGGAAGCATGAATTTCCCTTTAAATACAGGCTAATTCTCTCAGGAATTGTGAAAGCAATTAGAAGCTTGGGGGCTTGGAAATTTGGCTAAGTATTGGCAGAAGGAATTCAATTAGGTAGAGGATAGAAAATACTTTTTCAGGTTGAGAAGAGCATATTGTATTCATCCAAATTTGTTTACCAAGTGACAAAGGAAATAGGAGCTTTGAGAGAAGCAGAATAGGCTAAGGTTTGGCTTGAGCTAGCTTGTGAGAAGATAGTTGATTATACTTATGTAGGAATTGTTCTAGTGAGAAAAAGCTTTGTATTTTCACTCATGTTTCTGATTAATACAATATAGATAGTAGAGGTTTTGAGTTGTGGCTTCCCCGGATAAATAGTGTGTTATGTGCCATTGATTATCTTCCTCTTGCTAATTATTTTTTTATCAATCATTGGTTTCCATTGTTGAGAGTAGAGTAGAATCTTGTCTTGTGTTTTAGGAAATTACATGAGTTGTTGAATCTATAGGAAAATCTACAATTTTATATGATGGACAACAATACGACTGTGTTCAATGCACTAGTGATGATTCTCTTAGGATACTATCTAGATTAGTAGTGAAACTAAGGAGAGAATTAGTCACAATGCCTAACGTAAATGGCTCCTCCAAATCTCAGAATATGTACCATGATTTTAAAAAAATGGGAGAATTCTCCCTTGTAAGCCTTTTAAAAATTACCTATAGCATCCAACATTACCCTTCTTGCTACAACTCCAACCTACCATAGTGTCCTTGGTAAGGGTCGCATCATGAATAATTCCTCTACATCTATTGAGTTTTGAACACCACACTGCTTCATACTTAAGTGCCTATTATTATACAAGCTAGTAAAGGTTTGTATTGTATGTTATTGAACAAGAAAAATATGATTTAGCCTTGAATTTCTTAGTCAATACTTGTTCAGTAAATACTATATTTACCACACTTGAGTTTTTTTCACTCCCCTCAATAACCATAAGGGTTGAAGCTACTACACCAATTGTATTAGAGATATGAGAATTTGATGTGCAAGGCTAAAGACTTTCACCAAGACTTGAATTACTAAACATATTCCACATTATATGTTATCCATAGCACACATTGCATTTTCTTGAAATGCTTGTGCGAATTCTCCTTGCATCAACTATTTTGAACAAGCAATTGTTGCATCTATCAAACTTGAAATACCATTAGCATTTAGAATATCATGTCTTTCATACTTCAACTCTGAAGAAGAGTTTTAAGCACACAAGTAGCCTCTAATCAAATTGAGATTTCATTTCCAGGTTGAAAAATATTAAGGATTTCTTAAGTAGCTCCAGATTACAAAACTTAGGAGAAAACAAACTCTTCTACCAACATCATACTAGTAAGGAGAAAACATGCATTTTCTCAAGCAATATAATGCCCATTTTTTAGTAATTTTAATAAGATATCCACACCTCCTACTCCTATCGTTGTTAGCCAAAACCCCTCTAAATTGATATTCTTAAATTATCTCGTGAGAAGGACATCCATATACTTCTTAACCTTAATGCCTAGTGAGAGCTACTCCTAAAACAATGGGAACAACTCCTTCAACTGAAATAAAAAATAAAAAAAAATTGAACCAACGGTACCTTTCATAGCAATTTACGAGACTACATGCATTTCTTTTGCTACAGCTACTTGAGCTTCTATTGAACCAAACTTGAGGAGGAATGAATTTGTCTTTCAACTCCACATGTCATGTAGTCAAAGGGACTTCAAACTTGGGGAGGTTGGTAAATTACTTATAGTAGTACCCTTCTAGTGGGAATATTTGTAATAGCTAGCAAGGTCACATTTTAATATTTAGGCCATGTCCAAGCCAACTCATGGGAAAGCCTTCTACTTTCACATTTGTAAAACACTTTATCATCAATAGAGATCATAGCTTCTATTATTACCAAAACATGTGTCATTTACTAGAAAATAAAATCAAGATATATACTACTTCATCTCAACACTTTTGTATAAGTTCTCTCAACCCAAAACCATAAATTTGTTACAATTGTCTTCAATATATACAGTGATGGGAACCACAACATTTGTCACAATGATCTATATATATATATATATATATATATATATATATAGATTGGGATATTAGACAGAGTGCCTAGAAAAATAGTCCAATTAAAGTGTCTCGTAGAACACGCATAACAAATTTTAAAAATAATTTATGCATTTGTATAGGTTCAAAAAATTTCTTGATGGTTTTTTTTTTTTTTTTGGGGGGGGGGGGTTGGCAAGTTTCAACTTTTAGCCTTTATTTCTGAACTGCTATGATTAGGCTTATTAGAAATAGCGTTGAAACAAAAAAACAAAAAATAAATAAAAATAAAAATAAATAAATAATTAAATTAAATTAAAAAAATCTTGGATTCAACTAAAAGGGCATGGCATTGACCCCAGGGCACTGAGATTGTCATATTTTCAACGAGTTTCGTTTTTCCAACATGTAGATTTGAATAAAAGGACATGGTGTCAACTACAGAGCACTCATACTGTCATATTTTCAACCGAGTCTCATTTTCCTAGCTATTCTAAGTTTATGCATTGATAAAATTTCAAATCAAATGAGTGTTGTACTATTCAACAACCCCATTTCAACATATTATAAATTTCCTATGAAATTTATTATATTAAAATAGGGACCCTTTAGTTTTAGAAAATTAACATAAAAATTGTTAATAAAGAACCATAACCAAAGTTTAATACTTAGGCTTTTTAATTAAAACCCAAGTATTAAACCTTGATTATCCAAAAACAAAACAAATTTTAATAGCCCCCAAGACCAAAACTATACTTAGGCTTCAAAAACCTTAAGTATTTAAACATATGAGTTATTTAAATAAAAAACAAAATAGTTGAAGTTTTTTAATTCCCAAAGGTCGAAATATTTATAAACTCTGACTCTCTGCCATACCCCGCATCGCACATCCCATAATAAACAAAGTTCCAAAGGCTCAAGGCCCCTCCACCAAACTCCATTGTGATTGCGATTAGACTGGACTTGACGCGAAAATATACATGTCAATTCATGAATTCCCCGTGTCCATGACTATCACAAAACGTTCCAAATAACATAAGTCTTAGACTTAACCGATTGCAATTGCGACTAAGGCTAGACCCGACGGGATTAGACACTGCAATTCATAAAAAATCTTGAATCTTTGGCTATCACAATTTCCAAAGATCCTTCCTCCTACCTCTTACCTTAAGCGATTGCGATATGCGATATAGCCGGACCCGCGGGGATTATTCATTGCGATTCATTAAAATCTCACGTCCGTACAATCACAAGAGTCTAAAGGTCCTACACCACTCCACACCTCCAGATGTCAATTACAATATGATTTCATCAATGATGTCAAATCCACATCATACTCCACATCAGATCCACGTCATACTCCATGTCAAATCCACATCACCTACCACATCAAATCATGACGTCATTCGTGACTTCACTGCCACATCACCCCGGGACTTTGCAATCGCAAGTTTCAAAGGGACATGACTTATAAAAAATCCTTCACTCCAATCGATTTGTGATTGTGATTAGGCCACTCAGACTCGACACGATATTTAAATGGATAAGAATGATTTTGCATCTAGTCTTATCGTAACTTTCATAATCCTTCTCATACCTTTGCCTCCACTTTGAACACCAATAGCGATATAAAAGCCCGACTTGCCTTGATTTAATAAACAGCTTAGATCTACCTAGATCAACAATGGAGAAGACTTCGAACCCCCTTGCACACATTTTAAGTTTCTCAAGGGGGTGGGTCCGAAAAGTGGTTTTTCGTCCAAACCATATATCCACGTGTCACTCCTATGTACTTTCGAACTTCCCTCCTTCCAAACCACTTACAACTTCTGACCCCTTCCGAAAAAATTGTTAGCCATCCACCTTTCAACGATTGCGATTACGATTTTATTTAAAGTACTTCCATCCTCCAAGCAACTGCGATATGTTTTAAGAAAGCCCCCTTTGGATTTTGTTTAGAGTACTCTAGGTCTTAAAATGATTTCGATTATTTAAAGTTCTACCCATGGTCTAGTCTAAAATCGATTGCAATTTTACAATAAGACCATAAAAATCCAACTTGTCTTACCACAGACATCACTCCGCATTACTATCCATGATGGTTGTGTTCATAATTTATTACAACTCTATGTTTTTCCTGATTTCCTACAAAATTGATTTGTTTCAAATAAAACTTGCTTATAAGTCTCATTAATTTTTGCTTATCGATTCAAGTTTTCGTATTCAGGTACATGACAGAAGAAGACAACTGTGTTGATAAGCATCATTTTAATTCAAACAAACAAACAAACATCTGAAGAATTTGATGGAACAAACAAAGCTGATGAAGACAAAAAATCACTTTCAGAACATTGCTACCAAAAATTGTTTTTCTTTAAGCATATTGAAGGGATCCTTTTAAATTCCCTCAACGCTTTGCACAATAGATTCAGTTATTTTTCTACTATTTAAGCTTAATTGTTATATGAAACTAAGGTCCTAAATTTTATAAAGAAAGGAGTACGAAATCTCACCCTATTGTAATTTCATACTTTTCTCAATAGAACAACTAGAACATTGTTTATGAATTTTCATAAAGAATTTTGAGAAGTTGCACTTTTGTAGTCTTGAAATCATCTTTGTGAGAAGAAATAAATTGTTGTTATTTCTTTTATGATATGAGAAATGTGCATCTAGTATTTCTAGCATTGTACCTTTTTTTTGTTCATAAATAAATAGTGAATTTAGCTTTCCAGATTGCTTATTACATAGTATTTAAAAAATAGTGTTACATGTACTCACTTATGATCATGCTACTTGATCTGAATTGGATCCTTAAACTCTCTTAAAGTTTCCCGAACTCTGTAAAAACTCATGCCAAAGTTTCAAATTCTTATGGGATTGAGCTTATCAGAAATAACCTCTAAACAATGGCAATTTGTGGTCAGCACAGAACAACAAGGACCCTCAGTCAAAGCGTGCAGACCGTTGGCCCATGGTGACCGCGCGCTGGCACAAATTGACGAACAAGAGGTAAAATCCAAAAATAGAGGTAGTTTTTGGTACGCACTAATCACATATCACAAGGCATCCCCCTCAGTGAAGGAAAGACCCCAAGTGCTTGGTCACGAGGAAAGCATAAAACCGTACGGAAATCGTCGATTCCATCAGAAGCTGGGTCCCACGCAAAATCCGGTAGGATATTGGAAGGGCTTCAAGCAGGAAGCGGGTTCAACCGAGTCCCACCCAATGCCATACACTGGGTGACACGTGTCTGGCAGATGAGAGAGAAAATTGCTCACATCAGACGGGTAAAGAGCATGCTACTTACCTGCCCGATATGGATGGAGACCAAAGGATCTGGAGGCTCCAGATCAACTGCGGAGAAATGATCCGATGGATGACTGGATTCGACGAGGAAATAGGTTGAGTCATATGAGATTTGAGGTTCGGCATGACCGATGAGTTGGCAGAGGAATTAGTTTCACGAGAAAATCTTGGAGCAACGGAAATAACGACTGTTCAAAGAGAACTGACACTCAGTTCGTAAGGAAATAGGTGGCCACCTCTATGTGAAGTGTTATACAGTGATGATGACACATAGCAGGGGAATTCAAGTGGACAAAGGTAGGAGATCCAGAGAGCTAGGAAGCAGAAACAAGCAGTCAGGGAGCAGATTGGCTTTAAGCCACAAACAAACAGAGATTAAGATGGAGAAGGGAGAAAGAGAGAAAGAAGTAAATTGCAGAGAAGAGAGACGTCGATCTGACCTACAGAGCAAAGGTAGCATTGAGCATACAGAGAAAGAGAGAGTCTGAGAGTCCGTGAACTCCAGAGAAGGCTTGAGAGGTTCAAGCAACTCTTCTATGTATACTGTCAAGTATTGAGTACCAAATTGGACTCATACCACTGAGACCAATTGACGTTGAGATTTAGTAAGGGGAGTCTATGTACTCTAGAGACTTGGGGAATCCAAGTACAATCCTACTAATCACCATCTATTAAGTGAGACTCAAATTGAGATCATTATTGTAAAACTCTACTTTTAAGACATAATAGAAAGGCCACCACTAAAGGCTGGACCAGGAGACATAGCCCAGGAGGATTGGGTGAACTCCTTATTAAGCTTGTTGTGTTTTATGTGTTTGTTTATTGTGTTCTCTTACTGTTTCAGTGTCTGTGTATTTCGCAATCTTATCGATCCGTTGCATAAAATAACATAGGCACACCCCAGCACATGAGTCTGTAATACCTTCATTAATTCTCTGAGGTCATTTAAAAGTGATTCCAGATCAAGTGATATCAGAGCTATAGGTTGTTAAGGTTAGACAATCTTGTGCTGGATTTTGTTGTTGAATGCTAACTAGATCAAAGCTTAAATTAGGAGAAGGAGAGTTGGTTGAAACTAACCCAAAAATTGGAAGAGTCTATTCCAAGAAGAAAATGTCAGAAGAAAGTCCCTTGGGACCAGACCCCCAATTTATAGATAGTTTCCTGACAATTAGGTCCATGGTAGAGGAAACGTATAGGGAGTTTAAGAAAGGTAAAGATGAAGATTCATCACACTCCAAAGATAAAGGAGAAGAAGAATCTCTCATCCATGACCACTCTAAAGGCAAAGGGAAAGAAGAAAACTTTCTCACACCTCCTAATAGCCCTAAAAATAAAAAGAAGACATCTTTGATTAAATTAGATGTTAAATTTGATTTACCAATATATGATGGAGATTTGAACGCAGAGAAGCTAGATAACTAGATCAGACAAATTGATGTTTATTGCAGAGTGCAAAGCATTGACTCAGACAAAAGTAAGATTCAACTGGCTAGCCTACGCCTCGAAGGCACTGCCTTGGTATGGTGGGAAGGCAGGACACAAGATGACATGAAGAAACATGGTAATATTCTTTCTATCTAGAGTGAATTTGTTTCTACAATCAAAAAGCAGTTCTATCCACTAGCTTACATGCAGCAAGCGAGATGAGCTGGCAAACTCTTTGCCAATTGAAAGGGAAAAGTGTAAAAGGTTACACCCAATAATTTAGGAAAATATCTTTGATTCTAGTAATTTCTTTAGACTCACTTGAGACTCTGTTGAAGTACATAGGTGGTATACATAGATACATGAGGCACACTATCCTCATGTTTAATCCCACTAGTATAGATGAGGTATCTGTTCAAGCTACGCATCTAGAAGCTAGAGGAAAGAATGGGAACCTAGAAGTTGGGGGATCATCCAAACCCACTGCAAGCAAGAATAAGGAGAAAAGAAAATAGAAATGGAAAGAGAGGAAGGCCAACACTGTACAGAAAAGCAAGTCTTCATGCACTCACTGTAAGAAGGATGGGCATGATGATGAGCATTGTTGGATTCTGCATCCAGAGCTGAGACCTAAGAAGTTCGAGGGAAAGAAAAAGAAGACTGCTGCAGTTATTCAGAAAGATTTAGGGTCAGACTTAGGAGATGAAACAACCATTGCAACCACCAATATAAAAGGTAAAAACTCTGAAGCATCTACTAGTAATTTTGCACAATCTACTAATAATGAAGAAAATGAGAGGAAAAGACATGAGATTTTTCATATTCGAGTTATTTCCAATCATCAAAAGATTGATACTTTTTTTGATAGTGGCTCACAAGTAAATTTAATTCCTGAAGCAATTGTAAATAAGTTGGGATTACTGACTACACCTCACAAGAAGCCATATCCATTAGGTTGGTTTTGTGATAAATCACAACTACAAATGACTAGACAATGTAAAATTAAGTTTTCTTTTGGGTCAGCATTTGCAGATGAGGTTGAGTTAGATATAGTTCCTCCGAATATATGTGGAATTGTTTTAGGAAGTCCTTACTTGTATGATAGAAAAGCTATTTTTTATAGAGATGAGAACAAGTATCTACTCATTAAAGATGGAATCGAATATATTGTAAGAGATCATAAGCTCAAGAATAATTATACTATCATAAACTCAAGGCAGATGAAACAAATTGTAAATTCATGCAAACAACTTTTACTGATGGTTGTAAAGGAAAAGAAACCTGATAAAACCAATGTATTTGAGGGTTGTGATGCTAAACAGGAAGTTGATTTAGAAAAACTTGTTTCCAAATATGATATCTTGTTTCAAGAACCTAAAGGTCTGCCATCCAAAAAGGAAATAGTGCATGATATTAATTTGTAGTAAGATGCTCCATTGCCTAACATCAGAATGTACAGGTTGTCCGCTTTAGAGAATACATAAATCAAGAAGCAGGTGCAGGAGTTGCTCAAGAAGGGGTTCATCAAACCTAACACATCACCATGGGGGTCTCCAATCATTTTGGTGAAAAAGAAAGATGGCTCGTGGAGAATGTGCATTGATTACCGAGCACTGAATAAGATAACGATAAAAAATTGTTATCCCCTTCCTCGCATAGATGATCTATTAGATCAGTTAAAGGAAGCTATTTATTTTTCCAAATTAGACTTGCATAGTGGCTATCATTAGGTCAGATTTGCAGAGCAAGATGCATGGAAGACTGCTTTCAAAACAGAGCAAGGATTGTATGAGTGGTTGGTTATGCCTTTTGGCTTAACTAATGCTCTTGCTAATTTCATGAGAGTAATGAATGATGTACTCAAACCTTTTCTTGATGATTTTTTTATTGTATATCTGGATGACATTCTTATATTTAGCAAAACATGGGATGAACATTTAAATCATGTTAAGCAGACAGTAGATGTTTTGAAAAGAGAAAAACTTTATGTTAAATTCTCAAAATGTGAATTTGGAAAACATCTTTGAATTATGTGGGACATATAGTAGGGGTGGTGAATTGAAGATAGATCCCTCTAAGGTTGCAGTCATTATAAACTGGCCTAAACCCAAATCTGCTACAAAATTTAGAAGCTTCTTAGGAGCAGCACAATATTGGAGAAAGCTCATTTCTAATTTTTCCTTAATTGCAGCTCCCTCACATGCTTTAACAGCATTGAACATGGTGTTTCAGTGGGAAGGAAAATAGTAGAAAGCCTTCGACACCTTGAAAGAAAATATTAGTACAGCACCAGTACTAGCACTGCCCGATCTTCAAAGGCCATTTGAGATCCAAATAGATGCCAGTGACTAGGCCATGGGAGCAGTGTTGATACAGCACAGTAAACCCATATGTTATCATTCTGAGACATTTAATTCTGCAGTAGTTAACTATCCCACATATGATAAAGAATTATATGCATTAGTACAAAGTGTGAAAAAGTGGAAACATTACTTAATGGGCAAAGAGACAGTTATACATACTGATCATCAGCCACTTCAATACATACACTCCCAAAATAAGTTGCAGCAATCAAGACACTATAGATGGATGGGTTTTCTACAATAGTTTCATTTAGTCATCGGATATAAAAAGGGCATACACAATAAAGTTTTAGATATGTTATCTAGACCAATTATAAATGCATCTACTATACTTAAGCATAATTCAGTATTGCATGAGATCTACATTGAACAATATGCTCAGGATACATATTTTAAAGATGTATATGCAACTTTAAGTCAAGGCAAACGAGTAGAAGAATTGGATCATCATATTAAGGACCAACTCTTATATCATCTTGGGAAGCTATGCATTCCACAAACTGAAAGAGTAAAGATAATTTTAGAAGCACAAATTTCTCTAATATCATGTCATTTTGGTGTAAGTAAAATGGTTGCACAGCTGCAAAGGTTTTGTTGTTGACCAAAAATGAATGAGACAGTTTCTATATATGTAAGAGGGTGTACCATGTGTGCTAAAAGCAAGCCTAGCAACAGAAAACTAGGCTTGTACACTCCACTACCAGTTCCTTCTTATCCTTGGGAAAGTGTTTCCATGGACTTTGTTGGAGGACTGCCTAAATCTAGGAAAGGTCATGACTATTTATATGTTGTCATGGATAGGTTCAGCAAAATGTGTATTTTGATACATTGTAATAAGTAGATTACAGTTGAACAAACCGAAAAGTTGTTCTTTCAGCATGTATGGGTTCATTTTGGATTACCCACTTCCATTATATCTGATCAAGATTCCCAATTTTTTGGGAAGTTTTGGTCGAGTCTGTGGGAATTGATGGACATCAAACTAAAGAAAAGCACATCCTTTCATCCACAGACAGATGGCTAGACAGAAGTGGTCAATAGGACAGTGATCCAATTGCTCAGAGGCTATTGCAGCAAGCATCCCAAACTTTGGGATGAACATTTGTGTTATGTGCAGCATGCTTACAACCGAGCAAAACATTCTTCCACACAGAGATCTCCTTTTGAGACTTGTTTTGGTTTAACACCAAGGTCTCCCTTGGATTTTGTCTTTGGTAAAGACATAGCAGTTGATGGACACAGTGATGTGGACAAGGAAACCAAGTTCATTGAACAAATCCAAGAGATTCACCAGGTAGTACAAGAATAGTTGGAAAAGAGCCAAGCCAAATACAAGGCAAGGCATGATAAGCATCGGATGGAGCATAGTTTCCAAGTTGGTGATCAAGTTTGGTTATATATCAGCAAAGATAGAATGCAAGGTGAAGGTAAAAAGCTAAATCTAATAACGTATGGACCTTTCAAGATACTTGAGAAAATTGGTGAGAATGCTTTTCGCCTTGATTTACCAGCTTACATACACATCTACTCAGTCATTAATTTAGATAGCTTGAGACTATTTGAACCTTCATTAATTGAAGATCCCAAAGAGCAGAGTCAATTTCCTTCTATTGATGATCTGTTACCTAAATATCTCAATGAATTGAACAAAGACATAGTTCTGGACAGAAAGGTGAGGACGACATGCAGGGGATATGTTGAGTACCTCAGGATTGGAATCAAGGGTTCAAAGCAAAGTAGTGCAAAGTGGATAGAGATTGGACAAGTGAGACAACGATACCCTCACTTAGTCGATGCTTGAAAACCATCTTTTGGTGGTCCAAAAGCTTTTTCAGTGAGAAGGTTGTTTTCCCAAACTCTATAAAAACTCATGCAGAAGTTTCAAAGTCTTATGGGATCGAGCTTATCAGAAATAACCTCTAAGCAATGGCAATTTGTGGCTAGCACGGAACAACAAGGACCCTCAGTCAAAAAGCACAGACCGTTGGCCCATGGTGACTGCGCCCTGGCACAAATTGATGAACACGAGGTCAAATCCAAAAACCGAGGCACTTTCTGATACGCGGTTAATTGCATATCGTAGGGTGTCCCCCTTGGTGATGGAAAGCCCCCAAGTTCTCAGTCACGAGGAAAGCATAAAACCGTACGGAAATCGCTGATTCCATCAGAAGGCAGGTCCCACACTAAAACCGACAAGATATTAGAAGGGCTTCAAGCAGTAAGCGGGTTCGGCCGAGTCCCACCCGATGCCATACACTGGGTGACACGTGTCCGACGGATGAGAGAGAAAACCGCTCACATCGGACGAGTAAAGCGCATGCTACTTACCCACCCGATATGGACGAAGACCGTAGGATCTGAAGGCTCCAGATAAACGGTGCAGAAATGATCTGATGGATGACCGAATTCGATAGGGAAATAGGATGAGTCATATGAGATTTGAGGTCCAGCATGACCGACGAGTTGGCAAAGGAATCAGTTTCACGGGAAAATCTTGGAGCAACGGAAATAATGACCATTCAAAGAGAACTGACACTCAGTTTGTAAGGAAATAGGTGGCCTAGGAGGAGATCTAGAGAGCCGGGAAGTGGAAACAAACATTCAGGGAGAAGATTGGCTTTAAGCCATGAACAGAAAAAGAGTAAGAAGGAGAAGGCAGAAAGAAAGAGAGAAGCAAATTGCAGAGTACAGAGAAGCCAAGCTGACTTGCAGAGCAAAGGAAGCATCAAGAAGACAGAGACAGAGAGAGTCTGAGAGTCTGTGAACTCCAAGGAAGGCTTGACAGGTTCAAGAAACTCTTTTGTGTATACTTGTCAGGTATTAAGTACCAAATTGGACTCATACCACTAAGACCAATTGAGGTCGAGATTTAGTAAGGGGAATCTGTGTACTCTAGAGACTTGGGGAATGCAAGTACTATCCTACTGATCACCAGCTATTAAGTGAGACTCAAATTGAGCTCATTAATGTAAAAACTCTGCTTTTAAGACACAATAGAAAGGCCACCACTAAAGGCTGGAGAAGGAGACGTAGCCCAGGAGGATTGGGTGAACTCTTTATTAAGCTTGTTTCGTTTTATGTGTTTGTCCAAAAGTGAAAAACTTGGCATCTCACCATTTGAATTTCCACTTCAATCATGTTGAATGAATACTACTACATCATATTCCCAACATCTACTAGCGTGATTCCCTCATTTTCTCATTCACCAACATCTCCATTTATTCCTTTTTCATTTCCTTTCTCTTTACCGATCACTTAATCTATTTCCATTTCATCTACACAAAAAACTAGTGCTACCTAAAGTAGTACTATCACAACTATCAGTTCTTATTTCATCACATCCACCTCCCCAACTATTACTATCAAGCCAGGAGGTAACTCCTCAAATGGGATTATATTATTCATTTAAGTTGTTCATTATTATATACATTAGGGAGTGACTATTGAGTTTCATCTCCCGATGACTCTCCATTTTCTCTATTATTTATTTACATTATTTACAATTGTTCACCCAATCCTTATGATTAGGTGTCAACATTCCCCCCCTTAATCTAAAGGGATGTTAGTGAGTCTAAGCATTTTTCTGAATCTTTCAAGCTTTTCTCTTCCATGCACTTTGGTGAAGATGTCTGCAATCTGCTCATTAGTGGAAAAATGGCGAAGACGGATTGTTTTGGCCTCAACATGATGTCGAATCAGATTATATTTTGTATTTATGTGCTTCGTTCGATCATGGAACTTTGGGTTCTTGGCCAACTTTATTTCCGAGGTATTCTCAACCATGAGTGGAGTCGAATGTACTTATTTTACCTGCAAATCTTCTGGAATTTTCCTAAGCCACACAATTTCTTTTGTTGCCTCAGCTACTGCCACATATTCTGACTCTGTTGTGGAATCTATTGGAACTGATTGTTTGCATGATCTCCAGGATATAGCTCCTGATCCAAGACTCATATCATAACGAGAAGTAGATACCCCAATTTATTTGTCTCCATCAAAGTCTGAATCAAAGTATCCAATCAAGATGAAGTTGCCCACCTGTGCATACTTGAGTCCAAAGTCTTGATTTCCCTTCAAGTACTTTAGAACTCTTTTTACAGTAGACCAATGTCCCTCACAAGGATTTTTCATAAATCTGGAGAGGATTCCAACAGAAAACGAAATGTCTAGTCTAGTAGTAGTCAGGTAGTTGAGAATTCCTACAAGTTGTCTATACTTTGTTGCATCCTCAAATTCTTTTCCTTCAATGGATGTGAGCTTTAAGTTTTGTTCCATTGGAGTAGTTAGAGGATTGCATTCAGCCATGCCAAACCTATTCAATAGATCTCCAATGTGCTTCTTTTGAGAAAGGAATATGGAATTTGGATTTTGAGTTACTTCAATACCAAGATAGTAATGAACATAGCCCAAATCAATCATTTCAAAACCTTTCCTCAATTCTTTCTTTATGGATGCAATGTAGCTCTCATTGTTCCCTGTCATCAAAGGATCATATACATATACCACAAGATATACAACTGCTTTACCAACTTTCTTGACAAACAAAGTTGCATCATCAAGATCATAATGTTTGATATTGACTTTCACAAGATGCTCAGTTAGTTTTTCATACCAGGCTCACGGTGCTTGTTTGAGTCCATACAAGGATTTCACAAGTTTTCACACTTTATGCTCATGTCCTTTCATAGAAAATCCTTCAGGCTCGGACATAAAAACATTATCTTTTAGATCTCCATTCAAGAAAGAAGTTTTTATATCCATTTGATGGACTTTCCAACCATTCTAAGTTGTTAGGGCAAGGAGTGTCCGGATGGTAGCCCATTTTGTTGTGGGGGAAAAACTCTCCTCATAATCGATCCATATGAAAATCATTTTGCCACAAGCTTGGGTTTGTGCTTGTTAAGTGAGCCATCAGCTTTATACTTCTTCTTGTAGACCCACTTGCAGCCAATTGGTTTGGTTCCCAGTGGAGGATCAACCAGCTTCCAAGTGCCATGCTTTATCAAGGCATCATAATCCTTTTGCATTGCTTCTTTCCATTCATCACGAGAAGTAGCTTCTTTGAAGGAAGTTGGTTCAAAATTTGTAGACAAATTCAATTCACAATCATAAGAAACATCCATATCAACAGGTGAATCAGAGTCATCTACATCACCTCCATTTTTCCGGGTTGAATTTCTAGTTCCTGTCTTTCCAACCTCATCGGGATGAACACTTTCAAGTGTCTTTGTCAGCCACTTTGGGGGACCTTTTTGAGATGGTATAGGCTACTCAGTTGATTGAGTTGGGACTGAATGAAGATTGAGTCTCCCAATTCTATCAATCACATAACTCAGTATCATCCGTTGTTGGAGTTTCATGTGGGGGAGAGACTGCTTCAGAAGAAGATTCCATAGGTTTATCTAGTATAGGAATCCCCCCTTCAAGATGTGGAATCTTATTATCAAATTCTTGAAATGATTTGGGATTTGCGAATCTATCCAAGCAATCAAGTTGCCGCTCAACAACATTGTTAGTTTCAGACGATTCAAGAAAGATTACATCTCTAGCTACAACAAACCTTTTATTGACTTCATCATACAAACAGTATGCTTTGGAGGTGTTTGAATACCCCAGGAAGATACACTAACGACTTCTTGCACCAAGTTTGTTTCTATGTACCTTTGGTATCAAGACATAACATGTGGAACCAAAGACCCTGAGATGCTTTACCGAAGGAATGTGTCCATACCACATTTCGTAAGGAGTCTTATTTCTAATAGCATTAGATGGACATCTATTCTTTACATACACAACACATAGAACTGCATCAGCCCAAAACATAAATTTTACATTTTTGAAAAACATCATGGAGTGTACCATATTTAATATTGTCCTATTCATTCTTTCAGCTATTCCATTATGTTTGGGCTTATCAGGCACAGTTGTTTGATTCTTGATCCCATGTTGGCGAAGATAGTTTTCAAATTCATTTGAAGTGTATTCTTTTCCATTATCAGTGTGAATAGAGCCAATATGATATTGTGCATCATTTTCAATCCATATATGAAAGTTCTTGAATGTTTGAAAAGCATCAGATTTGTTCTTCAATAAATAAACCCAACACATTCTGGTGTTTTCATCAATAAATGTCACCATATATTTATTTCCATTTGCAGAAGGAATAGGCATTGGACCACATAAATCTAAATGAATAAGTTCAAGTTTTCTATGTGCTCTGGAATGTGAATCATGAAAAGATTGTTTGCTATGCTTTCCTAGAATGCAAGCATCACATTGCATAAGTTTCCTAGGAATTGTAGGCAAACCAGTAGCACAATTTTTCTTCAACAAGTGGAGGTTGTCATAGTTCAAGTTTCAAAATATAGCATGTCATAATAAACTTGATGGAAATGTACCTTCATCATAATGAGAATTGTATGAGAAATTTTGTGCACGAGTAGAGGTATCATGTAGCTTGAGAAGCCTTTCTTCTTCTATCCCTGTCATGACAAGTGAGTGGTTTGATGATTTTCTTACCTCAACCTTGCCATCAAACATGTGAATGGAGTGTCCTTGATGGTGAATGTGGACCAAGGACAACAAGTTTCTCATCAATTGTGGTAGATATGAAACATGTTGCAGAAGAAAGTCTAGAAGACCAGGCAATTTAAGCTTAATTGTGCCAAGCCACGATGGCTTGAGTTTTGATTTGTTAGCAAAGTATACTGCTCTATCAACATTGTCAGTAATTTCTTCAAAAAAATATCTTCTAAAAGTCATGTGGTAAGTTTCTCCTAAATCAGGCAACCAATCATTTTTCCAAGAAGCAAGTGAAGCATTAAATAAGTCTTCATTTAATCCAATATTACAGTGTGCCACAACATAGTGAGTAGATTCAGGTGCTTTACCTTTCACTTTTCATTAGTTTTACCTTTGGGTTGGTTTATTTCCTACTCAATTATGTCCCAAGGCAACTTGCATGTGGATGCATCATGTGATCCATCTCTGTTGCAACATATGCAATGTAAATCTGACTTTTCTCGTTGAGAGTGCCTGCCCCCCCTACCTCTGAAATTTCTTCTTCCTCTTCCTCTTCAACCACCTCTTCCTCTAGAAGAATATTGAGCAAGATTCTTCTCTCTATGTGCAATACACACAGCCTCTTCAGAAGACTGAGGGGTTGTCTTCTTCCCAAAATCTTTCTCTCTTTCAACAATTTTTTTCACAAGGGAGTCAAAGGTAATATCTTTGAGGTTTCCATTTACTTGCAATGACTCAAGATAATTTGAGTAAGTGGGATAAAGTGCCTTGAGAAAATATATTAGAGGAATGTCCAGTTCAAAATTAGTGACTTTGATATCATGCATAATAGATTTTACTTCTAATGCAAGAGCAAGAGGATCATCATTTTGTAATTCAAGGTTGAACAATTTAATCATGAGTTGAACAACTTCAAGTGCAGAGTGTGAGTCATAGAGTTCCTTAATTTTTTGTAAGGCTTCGAAAGAATTTGAAAATGCTGAAATATGGTGACTTACCTCTTCATTTACCGATGCTGCAGTCAACGCATAATCCTTTTTGTTCTTATTTTCCCAAATGGTGAATTCTTTGTCTGATCCAAAATGGATCCTGAATCTCTCTAAGTCTTCATGAACTCTCTATAATTTATGCCGAAGATTAAAAATCTTGTGAATATCAAGCTCATCAAAGGAAATCCTCATGACAGTTGCTAACTACGATCATCATGGATCAGCAAGTGTCTTCGATCAAGCACGTAGAGCAGCGGACCATGGTAACGTGTGTTGTCGCGAATTAGCAAAGTCAGTGATGGTTTGAGTCAATGGGGGAGGAATATGATATGTGATTAGTGACAAACCCCTTGAAGAAGGAGAGCCACATGCGCTTAGACCCGAAAAATCATGAAATGCAGCAGAAAGTGTTTCAGTTCTGTCCGAGGTGGGATTCCAAAAAAAATCGTAGGATATCGGAAGGGCTTCGAGCAGTAAGTAGTTTATACTTAGTCCCGCCTGATGCCACACAACGAGTGACACACGTCTGATAGAAGAGCGAGAAAACTACTCACATTGGATGGGTAAATGTCAAACAAGTTATCCGCCCAATATTTGCGATGACCGTAGGATCTGGAGGGTCCAGATCAACAATGGAGATGCGACCGGATGGATGACCAGATTTGATGAAGTTATAAAGAAGATTGTGTGGGGTTTTGAAGTTCGACGTTGACGATGAGTTGGCAGAGATTCGTGTTTCGCGAGCATTCTTGGAGTAAATGGAAATAAAAACCGTTTCAAACAATCGAGTGTTTCCGGTGAACATGACATGCTCAACTATTAAAGGAATAGGTGGCCACCTCATAAATTACTGTAACCATCGAAAGAATGGATTCGAATGGATAGAGGCAGGGAACCAGAAAGCCGAGAAGCATAAATGAACAGTCAGGAAGCAGATTGGCTTTAAAGCCACATACTAAAAGAGGAGAGGGGGCAGCCCAGGAAGCAATAAGCAGACCTCGAAGAAGAGAAACCAAAACCAAGCTCACTATAATAGGCAAAGCCACCAGATGTTGGAGGTAGAGCCGGAGATCTCTAATAGACTTCCAAAGAGCCATTAGGCTATAGTGAAGTTACAGCATAGCAGGAGATCAAATGATCGAGTTGTGGCTGGTTTTCTGAGGTGTGTCGAAGACAGGAGAAGGAGTCCCAGAGACGAATACAGAATTATGAGGGAGTTAGAGAAGCCAGAAGCTCAAGAAGCTCAGAGCACTAACTGAAGGAGTGAAGTCCAGAGAAGCCTAGACCTGTCTGCAAAACAACGACTGCCAGGGGTAAGATGGCATTCTAAGCCCATTGGTTCAGCTGTAAACAAATGGAGTTAAGTATAGCACTTGTAAAAGAATTGAAGCCATAATCCCAGAGATCCTAATCCTTTATTAGAGCTCAAGGAGATGTAGCCCAAGATATCAGGGTGAACTCCATACTATATTGTTGTCTTATGGGTTTGTTGAATTGCTGCTTTATTTATTGTTCTTTGTGTTTCACATCAACATAAACAAATGAACATAAGCACTCAACAGTCAAAAACAAATACAAGCATACACCTACATTTTCAAGCATTTCTTAATTCCGCATTGGTTAATCATTAAGACTTGGGAAATTTTAAAGCTTTGCAAGTGGGAGAGGTTCCTGTAAGTTAGACAAGAAGCCTAAGAGCCCCATTTTCATATCAGGTGGTATCGGAGCTTAAGTTTGATTAACCCCACCTTCAAACAAGGTTATATCAGAACTAGTTATACTAGAGCAAGTGGTATTAGATGATAATTCTTGATTGACAAAGCAAAGATTACTTGTCTGAAATGTGTTTAAATAGTGAGAGGTTGATTGTATGCTTATTTTCAAACTGACTATTATTTGAGTTTCAAGAGGTAAAGGGAAAGCTATTGATAGCTTAGTCCAGGAGAGAACAAAAAGGAAGAAGGCATTCTTCTTATCCCAAGGGACCTCAAAGCAATCCTTGAAGCATAAGAGGTTTGTTGCAAAAGGTTGCTTGAATAAGCTCTTTGTTAATCTTGTTTGAATTTATTTGTCTGTTTTGATCATGACAACTTATACAAGTGAGTCTTCAAACTCTTGTTTCTTTGCAAGAGTCTTTGATTAAGACATGAAGCAAGACTTGTTCATTATGATGGACATGGTGAGAGAAATGAGTGTTGGACTTCAAGAGAAGTTGAATTCCATGAAGGAAGAGAAGCAGTTGCTTTCTGAAAAATTGCAGGAGATGGAGAGGCAACTTCATATTGAAAATATGAACCTAAAAAGGATGCATGAGTTGGAGTCACAACTCTTTGTTGCCAAAGAAGCCTTGGGCAAGTATCAACTTGAAGAAGAGGTAAACCATTCCTATTTGTCTTCAAATTCTCCTAAGGATGCTTATATTGGTTCTTTTGAAAAACATGCCAGAGGCATAGGTTCCAAGCTAATGTCTAAGATGGGCTATGAAGGAAAAGGATTGGGCAAACATGCACAAGGTATTGTTGAGCCAATAATGGTTGAGGAAAGGCATAAGTATTTGGGTCTTGGCTATGGATAGTATTATGGAGAGAGTTCCAAAGCTGCCATGAAGGCCATTGAAACAGTTCCAAAAAGGAGTTTCATTGCATGTCCTCTACCTCAAAAGTGTGAGGATTATGTTTAGGAGGAATGCAATAGCTCAAATCATCATTTGTAGGATTTAGGTGTTCAGAAGCACACACTTGAACTAGAGAATTGTGGAAACTCTGACAGCCTTGAAGAAAGTAATGGTGTTCCAAAGGAAGTAACTTCTTCATTTGCTTCACCTCCTCATGAAGGGAATAAAGGTGAAAGAGGCAGGTATAAATCTGGTTCTAAACGCATTCCTTTTGATTTTGTAAAGCATGGAAAAAAAATTGCATGTTCCTTTTGTGGTTTGGATAACCATTATGTTTCTAGATGTTGGAAGAGGATGGCCACATATAGGAAACTTTTGAAGGAAAATAATCAAGCAGCCAAAGGTCCACAGGACAAGGCAAATCATGTTGTCAAAAGGATGCACATGTGTTACACTTACTGCCATAAGCAAGGGCATCTTGCTGAAAGGTGTTGGACTTTGAATCCATCACTGATTCCACCAAAGTTGAAGGAGAAGGTGGAAAAAGAAAATGGCAGGGATGGAAATAAAGATTCCATGATTGATGTGTTTCAAGATGATTCACATATTGATGCTGATATGCAAACAAAGGAGGGACCTCTGAAATGGATTGGTAAGAAATGGTTAGAATTCTTATCCAATTAAGATGGCATCTCTATTGATGCATCTGTTTACATTTCTATGTGGAGTAAATGAAAGTGTAGGATCTTACCAAAATGGTAAATGGAAAGAATTTGAGTAGAAAACTCACTTTATTGTTGCAACAGTATGTTCATTTCAGCTCCGAAAGTACAGTACTTAAGTGAAAGTTGAAAGATGGAATGCATGCATGAGCATGAGATGCATGTGATGTTGTCTTGGGAGAAGTTAACTTGGTCTCTAAAATGGAGATAATGATGAAGTGTTTCATCTTTTGGAAACAAGTCCTAAAGGTCTTTTTCCTACATTCTTGACTTGAAGATTCATTTGTTGTAAGGGCATGTTTTATTGGCTTGTCATCTAGTAAATCATTTGTATGCAGATATAAGACATGGAATGGTTCAAAAGATGTGAAATATGTTTCTTTGCTGAAGCAGGAGTTAGTCCATCCACTTGTTGTCTACATGCCTGCTATTGTTAACAGCTGTTGTTGGCAGCTTTTCAAACAGGTACAAATGAAAGGTTTGTGGAGCATATATACTTCACATTCATTTGAGCCAGCTTGGATCAAGGATCAAGGCAAAGAAGTTCAAACTACCTTCTGTAAACTTCACAGCAGAAGTTCTGTATGAAGTCAAGGAGGAAAAAATTTCTTCCCGAGACGACCAACCCATCCAAGAAGGGAAGTGGTCAGAGATTTTGGTTCAAAGGCACTATGCAAAGGCAAGTGTAGGGAGGCTGAAAGAAGAGGGTGTTGTTACTCTCATTTACTGCTTAGATCAATATATCAGTCTTTGGTGGACCAAAAGTTATTTTAGTGGGAAGGCATGATCCAAAATGTATCTTGAATCTCTCTAAGTCTTCATGAACTCTCTATAATTTATGCCAAATATTAAAAATCTTTTGAAGATCAAGCTCATCAGAGGAAATCCTCATGACAATTTCTAACTGTGATCAGCACGGATCAACAAGGGCTACCAATCAATCATACAGAGTGGTGGACCATGGTAACATGTGTTGTCATGAATTAGCAAAGTCAGCGATGGCTTGAGTCAATGGGGGAGGAATCTGATATGCGATTAGCAACGCGGGACAAACGCCTTGAAGAAGGAGAGCCACATGCGCCCGGACCCGAAAAATCATGAAATGCAGTGGAAAGTGTTTCAGTTCCATCCGAGGTAGGATTCCATAGAAACTGGCAGGATATTGGAAGGGCTTCAAGCGGTAAGTAGTTTAGACCAAGTCCCGCCCGATGCCACACAGCGAGTGACACGCATCCGGCGGAAGAGAGAAAACTGCTCACATCGAACGGGTAAATGTCGAGAAAGTTATCCGCCCGATATGTGCGATGACTGTAGGATCTGGAGGGTCTAGATCAATGGCGAAGATGCAACCCGATGGATGACTGGATTTGACAAAGTTATAAAGCATATTGTGCAGGATTTTGAATTCCAACGTTGACGATGAGTTGGCAGAAATTCATGTTTTGTGGACATTCTTGGAGTAAACAGAAATAACAGTCATTTCAAACGATCGAGTGTTTCCGGTGAACCTAACATGCTCAACCATTAAAGGAATAGGTGGCCACCTCCCTATAATGTGTTATGCAGTTACTATAACCACCGAAAGAAGGGATTCGAAAGGACAGAGGCAAGGAACCAGAAATTCGAGAAGCGGAAACGAACAATCAGGAAGCAGATTGACTTTAAAGCCACAGACTGACAGAGAGGAGAGGGGGAAGCCTAGGAAGTAGTAAGTTGACCTGGAAGAAGAGAAATCAAAACCGAGCTCACTATAATAGGCAGAGCCACTAGAGTTTGGAGGTAGAGCCGCAGAGCCAGAGAGCTCTAATAGACTTCCAAAGAGCCGTGAGGCTATAGTGAAGTTACAACATAGCAGGAGATCGAATGATCGAGCTATGGCTGGTTTCCTGAGGTGTGTCAAAGACAGGAGAAGGAGTCCCAGAGACGAATACAGAATTATGAGGGAGTTAGAGAAGCCAGAAGCTCGAGAAGCTCAGAGCACTAACTAAAGGAGTCAAGTCCAGAGAAGCCTAGACCTGTCTGCAAAACAAGGACAGCTAGGGGTAAGATGGCATTCTAAGCCCATTGGTTCAACTATAAACCAATGGAGTTAAGTGTAGCACTTGTAAAATAATTGAAGCCATAATCCCAAAGAGCCTAATCGAGTTGATTAGAACTCAAGGAGACGTAGCCCAAGATACCAAGGTGAAATCCATATTATATTGTTGTCTTATGGGCTTGTTGAATTGCTGCTTTATTTATTGTTATTTGTGTTTCACATCAGCATAAGAAAATGAACATAAGCACTCAACAGTTAAAAATAAATGCAATCATACACCTATATTTTCAAGCATTTCTTAATTTCACATTGGTTAATCATTAAGACTTAGGAAAATTTAAAGCTTTGGAAGTGGGAGAGCTTCCTGTAAGTTAGACAAGAAGCCTAAGAGCCCCATTTTCGGATCATTGTCTAAGGTAGGTTGTTCTAGTTCTTTGTCTCCGTCTCCAACACACACTCCTTTCCATAGATCATTAAAAATGAGAGTGTGTTTAATTTTCCTTGGCCATTCTAGATAGTTTTCTTTCCCAGATAGAACTACTCCAACAATAGATATTAGTGAATGCATTCCCAAAAAAAATATCTCCTTTTGATTTCGAAAACAAACACAACCTTTCTAGATATATTTTGTTTAGGTGGAAAAGAATTCACTATATTAATACTTTTAATGTAGCATATATTCCTCCACTCACAAATATATTATATGATGGTTTCAACATATAAACCATATAATATATATCCGAAAAAAATACCATCCAAAATTCTCATTCTATTATCACCATTCAAAAATCTCAACGAATTTTAATACTACCACCATTTTCAAAGGAGTTGAATGTGCTTCACACCATATACATTCACCATACCTTGAACTTTTGTCTGTGGAACTGTAGCAGTGAATTTGCAACCAATTTGAAAAATACCCCAACAGTCTTTGACGTTGTGACAACCGGAGCTATGGGAGTGTAGCTAAGGAATAGGGATTTATATGTAGACTTTCAAAATATTCATATTGAAATATCAATGTATAGAGCATTTTGATATCAAACCAGTGTATACAGTGTTCTGATATCAGACCAGCAACACAATCATTCAATGCATATAAATAATTCGTACCAGCAGTATGCAGCATTTTCCAGTAGTCTCCAAATATTGATATAATGGAGGGTCGTTTGGTCTTCTACCAAACTCAGAGCGTACTTAGTCCAACATCATGCTCCAGGGAATAATAGACTCAAATGCGATTGTAGTCCTAGTTTTGGCCATAACACCACGTTTCCAGTTGTGCCACCCTTCCAACGCATAGTACGTAGCACTTCCTGACATCATATGACCATTCCATGCAGAAATTGGCTCCAGTCTTCACAGTAGGCAAAGAAATGCCTTAATGCAACAAATCAACCCTTCAACACTCCCACTACATTTAGACTAGTCTATTCAATAATGCACATAATCTTGCAGGGATAAGATAGAGAAATCACTGGCGCAGGTGTACAGGATGCAAAGAAAAAGATAGTTCTGCAAAAATAGGCAAAACATGAGGGAGTTACAAAGGGAGAAAAGCTAAAATTAGAACTGACTATGATACCATGTCAGGCTAGGAGGTAACTCCTCAAATGAGATTATATTATTCATTTAGGTTGTTCATTTTTATATACATGAGGGAGTGACTATTGAGTTTCATCTCCCGATGACTCTCCATTTTCTCTATTATTTATTTACATTATTTACAGTTGTTCACCCAATACCTATGATTAGGTGTCAACAGTTACAATGGCAGTTAGCCCATGGTCCAATCCAGGAGTTTTTCAAATACCAACACCACTTCATCCTCTACCAAAACATCCTGAAAGATGGCTTCCAAAATTCAATCCTGATGATGGGTTACTTGCTCAAGAGTGCCTTCATAATTATATGTTAGACATGAATCTCAATAAGGTAGATGAATAAGATGTTGTTGTTAGATTATTCCCATACACACTTACAGGATCACCAGGGTCTTGGTACTTTTCATTACCAACTAATTCTATTACTGGTTGGAATATTTTTGAAGAACTATTTTTTACTAAATTTGGTGATGATCGCTCAACCACATCTCTTATCAATGACCTTTCTAGTTATAAAATGAATTTAGGGTAAAATATAAAAGATTTCAATTCCAGATTTAACAAATTATTAAATAAAATCCCAACTACTTCTAGACCCAGTGCCGATGTACAAATTGAATGGTATATTTCATCTCTTCCTTCTAACATAGCAATTTTTGTAGATAGAGCTAATAAAAATACCTTAGTAGAAAACATGAAAGAAGATGTGTCTATAGAGAAGGGGATAAATGCACTAGAAAAGAAAAAAGATCAGGAAGATAGAAAATTAAAAAAAGTTATGAGCCAAAAAACAAAGCACTTAAAGATCCCTTTGATATTGAAGGCTTGCAACAAGTCCTTAAAACTTTGTCTAATGAGATGGTAGAGATCAAAAAACAAGTAGCTAAATATTCTTCCAAAATACCTTTTAGAGCATTTAGAAGAAATCAGCCACCTAATCCACAACCTCCAAACTTGATCTCTAATGTAAAAACTGATGATGAATATTAGGAAGAAGCAACATTTTCTATTGATGACTCCCCAGATGAACAAATAGCTTAGTTAAATGGAATATGGGATTGTATTCTTCCTATTTTTGATAGTGAGAATGAATATGAAGCATTACCTATTAGCACAAGAACCAAAGGTCCAATTGATCCTATACAACCATTCAAAGTAGAAACATTCAACTTCCACTGCTAAAGATAAAGTTGTTGTTAAAAAATCCACTTCCACTTCCCCCCGAATAATTTTGTCTTCATCCAATTCTCCATCTTCATCCAGAAGCTTAGTAGTTTTAGATACTATTGAGTAAAATATAGCTGAGGATATGAAGAAAATAAAAGCAAACATTTCCCTTCAGAAACTCACTAAACTAAAACAACAGTAGAAATTTTTACTGAAAGATTTGAACAATACCTACTTCTCCTCTTACTGTTGTTATGGCATCCAAAGCTTCTAACGGAATGGGTAAACCTCCTAGTCATTCATTATTCAATTCCTCTGATGTTATTCTAATAGGTGACAAGTCTAATTCACATACTCATCCTTTTTTTTTTACTTTTGAAATATTTAATAAAAATGTACATAACTACTTGGTAGATTCAGGGGCTTCTTCAAATATCATGCCATATTCAGTTTGTCTAAACTTAAACATGTCACCCAGAAAACCCCAGTTCACATTATGCAACTCGATAGGACAAAATTCATAGTCGTAAGAGAAATGAATTTAGTTCCTATTAGATTATCTTCGAATCCTGAAGTCTGTCAAATAATTGATATACTTGTTCTCGATATCCCAGATTTCTATGGTTTAATTCTTAGTAGAGATTGGTTAGAAAAACTAGACGGTTATTTTTCCACTGATTGGTCTCACTTATGGCTCCCATTTAATGGAAATCTAAATCAAATTAGAATTAACCGAGAAAAATACATGAACCATTCGATAAAAAATTTTGAATGTGAAAATGAGGCAGTAGAATTTAATAACAACATTCTTGGAAACTACTCTACTGAATCATTTTTTACGAATTTTAATGCACAAATGTCACCATTTCTAAGTAATTCTGTAAATTCTCAAATTGAAAATTTTTCACAGACAAACTTTTCCAGATGTGTAAATATGTTGGAAAAACCATTAGTTAATTCTTTATTCTAGACATTGTATTTTGATGGGTCGAAATCAAGTGATGGTGCAGAAGCAGGTTGCATATTGATTAATCCTAAAGGTGTGAAGACAATGTTGACTTGTAGATTGGAATTTGAATGCACAAATAATATTGTGGAATATGAAGCATTGGTTCAAGGTATGTATAAAGCAATTAGCCTTGACATTAAATACCTTCAAGTTTATGGAGATTCAGAAATTGTAGCTAAACAAGTAAGAAACATGATGCATTGTATCTCTACACACTTGAAGCACTATCAGTCTTTGGTTCAGTCTCCCATTTCACAGTTTTTAGCATTTAACATTTCTACTATTCCTAGGATTCAGAATGACAGTGCTGACCTTATTTCTAACATTGCATCAAAATGATCCCATCCGAAGATTATAGTCCCCATAACTTTTCTGTAGAATTAATCTTTAGACTATCCATTCCTGGTAATATCACCAATTGGCGGGTATTTAATGATGATGAAGACATTTTAAGCTTCTTAACTCTGAACAATCATATGATGACCAAATAATTAATGAAGATGAACATGACAACCAATTAAAACAGAAAATCGAAGATAATCATATACCCAAACTTGTAGTTAAACTTGAGGACCTCTCTGACTTAAAAGACAGATTTAAAATATAGATTTAAAAGAGTTACTAATTCAAAACTACAATTTCAACTTTGAGATTTGAATTAATAAAGCTTGGGACAGATCTTAAACCTCAGAACATCAATTTAGGACTTGGTATCTCGTCTGAAGAAATATTATCCTTCATTCATTTGTTAAAAAAATATAAGGATATCTTTACTTGGCATTATGAAGGTCTCAAAACATTTTACACTTCCATCATTCAACATACAATCCCAACGATATAAAATGATAAACCTGTCCAACAAAAATTAAGGAAAATTCATCTGAACTTAGAAAATCAAATCAAAACGGAATTGAATAAACTCCTTAAGGCTAAAATCATTTTTCTTGTTGTTATCACTCTAAAATTTCCCTATATTTGTTATGAAAGAAATGATAGAGGTAACCACAAACCTACTTCTGAGAACAGGATCTAGCCTTCCTGATGCTCAGAGAGGGCTCTCCCTTTATGTTTTAACTTTGTTTAGTTAACTTATTTTAGGCTAGTTATTTAAGCTTAGATGGGGTTTTGATTTTCATTTTGGGGTTGGAATCACTTACTTAGATGAGTAGAGGGATGTCTTTTACCATTGGGCTATGGGGTCAAATGTCAAGAAAACAGGACTGGATCAAGTTCTAAAGATAGTGTTTACAGGGCAAGGTAGTTGAGTAAATTCAAATCTATTAGGATGGGTGATGAAGTGGTTTTCAATCAAGGTCAAGGAGCAATTAAGGGTTCCTCAAACCAGATAATGAGGGAAATGGTAGGGGTCAATCAAAACTAGGGAGAAATGAAGGATTCCCTACTCTAGATATTAGAAGAAAACATTAAAATGATTAACTTTTCAAGAAAGAGTTTACTTAAACAAATTATATAATAAATTTCTAGTTATTTCATTCAATTTAGATGACATGCAAGTTTGTTAAACACTTAAGAAAATAACAATTTGACAAAAAGAAAATACTTCACTGAAGTGGCCCAACACATGAATCCTGTAATGAAATTTCTTTACTACTCAGTCCAGTCTGCTGAATTGAAAAATTGGTACAATGAACCCACAGGTTACAGATCAATAAACCTATAGAAATGTCTATCAATCCACCCTCTATACTTCAAATTATGAAGTATTTATACAGAAACTTATTACAAAATGTCCCAAACTGCCTTGGGAATTATTCTAGGAAAAAAGAAATATCTTCATGTAAGAAGATAGAGACATATATTCAACTGCTGCAAGTTGTCCCTGTTTATTTGGCTCTGTTGTCTTATGCTTTGATCTTTGCTATTTTTTCTCCTTTGTTTTTCCACGCTGATTGTTCTTTTTACTTTTCCTTTTAACTGATACTCTTTCATCTGATACTCTTTGACTAGGCTGACCTGCTGCTTTTCTTACTGCTCTGTATTCACTTTTACTTTGCATTTTCACAGTAAGTCATTTAACTTTTCCCAAGTCTCTGTGTCTGGTAATTTAATATTTACCATTCTCCTGTAAACTTCATCTGCTTCTGTGTATTTTGCAAAGGTGGGCTTATTTACAAAAAGGTGTTTTACCTCATGCTAGAGGTAAAATAGGTTCTCAAAATTCTGGTACAGAACCTTTCATGTAGGCATCCCCTTCATAGAGGAATTATTGGCCTGATCTCTTTCCACTTCTATGATTTTCCTGTTATAGTCTTCATGTGACATTAAGACATCATTTATTACCAAGGGATTTGGCAGACCTTTCTACCTTAAAGCATCAAACTTAACCATGAACCTACCTATAGCCAGCTCCATAGTTTGGCATTTGTCCTCCAGCAGCATCATTAAGTTCCTCTTGGTGAGCACTTTCCTCACCTCTAGTATAGTACCAGTCCTATCAACTATGTCCATCTCTTACAATTCATATTTATTTTTAGAGTTAAGGAATTAGATTATCCTTGAGGCTTCTTCTGGCATGTCTCCAAGTTTGGCCTTAACTCTCTGAATTTCTTCAGTAGTCTCTTCGACTAAATCATTTTGTTCAAAGATGACCTCTATAGAAGGCCAAATATCATTGACAGAGTCAATGATATTGGCCCATAGTTGTTCTTTAGCTTGGGCAAGTGGCCTCTTTAATGTCAATTCGTTTTCCAATTCTTTTATTCTCTCAGTTATCCTATTTGATTTCTATACTTCAATTTTGTGCATAATCTGAGCCAATTTCTTCTCATCCTCCAGACTTCTTATCTGTTATTTGAGTTTATTTATTTCAGTGGTCTGAATGGAAATGTCCTCCATGGATTTGACCAGTTTACTAGCTTCATCACTTGGATGAGCTGGTGTTGTTGTTGAACCTATTGATGATGTAGATGTTGCAGCTGGAAGTGCTATAGCTAGTGGAGTTGTGGGGTCCAATGAAGTTGCCAAAGTTGATGGAACTATTTTTGTAACTATAGGAATGGCAGTGGCAGTGGCAGTCTCAAGGCTAAACTATTTCAATTGTATTAAACTATCCAATTCCTTCTCCATTTCTTTCAGTTGATCATTCAACTTAAGAATGAGATCCATCATTTCCTCTTGTTGGGTTTTGCTTTCTAGGACCTCCTTGGTCTATGGATGTTCTGAATGAGGCAACTTCAATTGCTTCTTCAAAGCAATAATATCCTCATTTTTCTATTTTATAAGTTTTTCTGCAGCTTTGACATCATTGGGATTATACCAAATTTCAATCACCAAGTCTTCCAGTGACTTGATTTTGTTGTCCTTGCCCTATGAGGATGTCTTTTCCATCTTAAGCTATGCTATGATGTTATCCAGTGAGCTTTAAAGTTTGTGCATAGTCATTGCTTTGCTTGTCATGGTGGAATAAATCATTTCAACGGCATGTTTATGGAACTCAATTTGGTCAATAAGATGAACATCCCTAGCCAAAACTTCAAATATGTTTTCCTGTAGTCTGCTAATGATCTGGGCTACTAGACTGTAGGCTACATGAATTCCATTTGCATTTTACCTATTTTAATGTCAAAGGCTGACATTAATCTATTTTTATTTGCAGGCATTTGTTTGAGGTACTGGGCATAAGTTTCAGTCTTTAATGCCTCATTCCTCAACTTGATTTCCTTGTACTTCTCTTTTATTTTTCTCTCTTTATCCACAGGCTTACTGGATGAAGATACTTCAGTGCTAAGTTGTTTTTCAATAAGTTGAGTGTTTGAAGTGGAAGGCTGGTGAGTTTCCTCTGAAACTGCTAGGCCTTTACTCCTTCCAACCATTGTGTCAATGTCAATGATTTCCATTGTCTCAATGGTGTCTTCTTGCTCAGTTACAGGGTTAAGCTTGGGCCTCTTCCTGTAACTAATCTCAAACATATCATCTATAGTGTCCATCTTAGAGCTAGAACCTTCTTCCATGGTTCTTTTCACATTTCTGTCCTCATTAGCTGGAGTCTATAGAATGGGAGTAATAGTCATCTATTCTTGTAGGGATGGAGCCTGTAGAAAGGAACTGGTATCAATTTTCTTTTCCGCATCTATTAAATTATTCTCCACATCTATCAAAGTATTCCCCAACCATTTTGACTAGTTGGAATATCTCTCAACATCTAGCCTGGGGTCATGTATGAAGGGACTAAACTTAAATTTGAGTCTTAACTTGTTTATGACTCCATTAGGGTCATACTGCCACATAAAGTTGCTTTTGAAATTCATTTGTTGTAAGATTTTGTCTACCTCTTGTCCATCTTCCCTATTATTACAAATAAAAGGGCCCAATTGATTTTTTATTTTAAATTGGGTTTTCTTCCTAGCTAACAGGAAATTAACTTCATCAGAGTTTACGATTTACCTGAAATACTCTAATGTAAATATCCTCATGGGGGGGTATTTGGGAAGCTTGTAGGGAGTGATTTGGCATCCATATATTTTGATTTCTATATGGTCCTCGTATAGATACCAATCTCCCAATCTACTATTCTTAGCCAACTGTAAAACTCTCTTAATCTCCTCATTGATTCTGGGCTGATAGCTACTGATTAGCATGTTTATAACTGGATGAACAAATGAATCAATGAAATATTTATAACTAAAAATAGTGGAATATCTTTGGATCAATGGTGTCCAATAGATGACAGATCTTGGACAAACCTTGGTGTCTAACTTTTGGGTGCTAAATGGAAATTTATCTAACTGAAATTATAAGAACATGTGAAACAATACTAATGAGTATTTGAAGACTCTCTCATTTGGCAATCTGACAAAATGTTCATGGATTATATCTGCTATGAACTGAGCAAAGTTGTAAACTGTTGCAGGAGGCTTTCCTGGGAAAAATATAGAAAGGAAAGCACGAACAACCTCATCCACATGTTCATCATTGGTGTACCTTAGAATGTAAGAGAGCATGGTTATAATTTGTTTGCGTCTCTCAGAGAAAATGGTGGCATCATATGGAAGACTATCTGTTGGAGTATGAGACTCTTCAATAATGAAAGTCTGAAAGGTGTGAGCTTTCTTGGGAAGGTATAGCTTGGTGTAAAGTTCAAGTAAGCCTTCAATGGAAAGTGGGGTCTCATTTGGGCCTGACTCAATCTGCGGCATTTGATTTATTGACTCTGCAGTTGATCCAGGTGGATATTGGTGGCCACCTGCCAGGTCCACCTAGACCCCCACCATTGTCTTTCTCAGCATTTTCAGTTTCCTTAATTGTAGCACAGTTTACTATTTTTAGCAGTTTTTCGGGTCCTGAACTTCCGGAGCCGTTTTGAGGCCCTAAACGACGTTTTTTTGGAATTCTGGGGCGACCGAGCCCTATTGTTGCCTCCCAAAGTGGTAGTACTCGGATAGATCTTTCTAACGAGCTATCGTACGCGTCAAACGGAGATCGTATGCCAAAGTTACGACCCCGGGAAATTGATGTACCAATTTACCCAAACGGGGCCCACAATTTGGCGTTTCATCTTCTAGGGTTAGGTTTCGGTATGTGAAGGGTTTTCCATTGTTTCTCAACAATAAATAGGCCTTCGAGCCTCATTGTAATACAGTTCAGAACAGTTCAGAGGCATGTAGCCATCACATCTCTTCTCAGAGATAAGCTACCATCGCCCTAGCTAGTTTATTGCCATTTCTGTTTGTAAGCATATGTCAGTATTTTCCATTAATGAAATGAAGTATTATTTCCGCTGCATCTTTGTGTATATGGTTATCTCTGTAATTTGTTGCGTTCCTGCTTAAATCTGGATCAGTGGTATCAGAGCGGTCTGCTTTTTCTCTGTTTTTCTTTGCATGTCCCCAACAAGGTCGGGATATAAGGAGTTAGGGCTTGAACTGGTTGAACCTTTGCAAGACCAGCCTCGCAAATCCCGACGGCCTCCCATGGCGGACGAGAAGAAAGACGAGGGGGCAGGAGATCCCATCAAAATCTTGCTCGAAGAAGCGCTCGAGCGACAACGGAACGCGATGATGGACAGCTTTGCGCAGATCCTTCAGCGGCTACCCAGAAGCGGCGCATCGGCTTCCAGCAGCTCCTCTGGAAACGCCACACCCTTTAAGGTACAAGTTAATTTTGAAATCCCCATATTCGAGGGTCAGATAGACGCCGATGCCGTAGATAAATGGTTAAATCTGCTAGAGGGTTATTTTTCTGTTCATGAATTTTCGAGTCGGGAAAAGATTGTTTTTGCTCTTCTCAAAGCAGCCCCCCACGTCAAGGACTGGTGGGAAACCTACTGCGAGCAGAAGGATGAAAGTACTGGCTCACTATTTTCAGCCGCACCCACCTGGGATTCGTTCCGGGATGCCATCAAGGAGCAGTACTACCCTGTCGGAAGCTATGAGGATGAATACATAAAGTGGACCACGCTGCGGCAGGGAAGGGACCAAGATGTGCCGGAGTTCACCAATCTTTTCCATACCCTTCGCACAAAGTTGGGTATCAAGGATTCGGAGCAACATTTGATACTCAAATACCGTGGCTGCCTGCACAAGTACATCCAGGAAGAAATACAGTTCCTAAACATCCCCTCGCTCGGCGCAGCATACCGGTATGCCGTCAAAGTCGAGCAGAAGTTTAAACAAAAGAAGCGAGACTTTGGATCTGCGAATCCAAAGCAGGGGAAAGGTGCCCCTAAACCACAGAACAAAGGACAAAGCCAAGGCGGGACAGCCCAAGACAACCAGCTGAAGCTGCAAGCAAAGAGCAACGCCGCGAAGCCGAGAAAGGACACTGGAAAATGGTGCGAGTTCCATAAGAGCTCCACTCACAACACAAGTGAGTGTCGGGCCAAACAGTCACTGGTGGCTGAGCTAAAGGTTTCAGAATCAGATGCATGTTCCGACTCTGAGTCAGAACCCGATAAGGGGTATGAAAAAGGGAAGCAGATCATTGATGCGGATCCCAGCGCCACTGTTGCTACCGCAAAGATCCAGAAAAATGAACCCGAAGATCCAGAGGAGGAGGAGCGTCTCTTCCACTCCCAGATGTGGGTCAAGGGCTCCCCGATACAGTTCATTGTTGATAGCGGGAGTCAAAAGAACCTCATTTCGGCAGAGGTCGTGAAGCGGTTGGGCTTACCGACCACAGCACATCCACAACCATACACCATTGGGTGGCTTTACCAAGGGCGAGATCTTCGCGTGAGCCAGCAGTGTCGCCTTCCATACAACATCAAGCCCTTCACGGATGAGGTATTGTGTGACATTGCTCCCCTTGAAGTTTGTGATGTATTACTAGGACAACCATACTTGTGGAAGCGACATGCTGTGTATGAATCAAGGCCCCGTGCTGTTATTATTACATTGGGAAATAAGTTGTTCAGGATACCAGAGGTACCACCACCTGCCGCCATCTCTTTGATTACTGCAAAACAATGCAGTAAGATCATTTCCAAAACCAGGAAATTTGTTTTCCTGATGATACGCCCTCAAGGGAAGAAGAAGACAGTGGCCGCGGCCTCCAAACGAGGTCCCTCTGCACGGCAGCTACAAATGGACAAGATTGTGGAGGAGTACAAAGACATCTTCACCTCCCCGGCAGGGGTTCCTCTGCACTGTCAAGTCAAGCACTCCATTGATCTGACCCCAGGTGCGCCGCTACCCAATGGACCAATTTATCGGCGCTCCGTTCTGGAGAACAATGAAATCAAGAGGCAGATTCAGGAGCTCCTACAGAAAGGTCACATCCGTCCGAGTTCTTCGCCCTGTGGGAGCCCGATAGTGTTGGTACAGAAGAAGGATGGGACGTGGAGACTCTGTATTGACTATCGGGCGCTGAACAAGATCACTGTCCGTAATAGGTACCCGATCCCGCGGATTGATGACCTCCTAGACCAACTAAAGGGGGCGAAATATTTCAGCAAGATCGATCTGAAGTCAGGATATCACCAGGTACCAATTGAACCCTCAGATGTGTGGAAGACTGCCTTCAAATCCAAGGAGGGCCTCTTCGAATGGTTGGTCATGCCTTTCGGATTGACGAATGCTCCTGCAACCTTTATGAGGCTAATGGATGACATCTTGCGGCCATTCACCAACTCCTTTGTAGTAGTATACTTGGATGACATTCTGATCTTCAGCCAGAGTTGGGAAGAGCACCTCCACCACATCCGACAGGTTCTCCAAACACTGCGGCAACACAAGCTATGTGCCAATTTGGAGAAATGCACTTTTGGCATGACCGAGGTCCAGTATCTGGGATACATCATTGATGAACAGGGGGTGCATGTCGATCCAGCCAAGGTCCAAGTCATTCGGGATTGGCCCTCTCCAACCACTCTAACAGAGCTCCGCAGCTTTCTAGGTCTTGCCAACTTCTACCGCAGGTTTGTGTTGGGATTTTCTCATATTTCTTGGCCCTTGAGTCAAGTCACCAAGGGCGGGGCGAAAGCAAAATTCTTTTGGTCTGAATCTCAACAGAAGGCATTCAGGGAGTTGAAGGATCGCCTCTGCACGGCACCAGTGCTCGCGTTACCAGATTTACAACAACCATTTGAGGTCGAGACAGATGCCTCTGACTATGCTATTGGGGCAGTCCTTACTCAACATGGACATCCAGTGGCATATCACAGTGAAACACTTTCAGACACAGTCCGGAAGTACCCCACTTATGATAAAGAGATGTATTCCATTGTACAGGCCTGCCGACAATGGAAGCATTACATTTTGGGGAAGGAAACGGTCATCCACACAGACCACCGACCTCTGCAATTCATACAGACCCAAGGGAAATTGCAGAATGATCGCCATCAGAAGTGGTCTACATACCTGCAACAGTTTCACTTGAATATCAAGTATAAAAAGGGCAGCACCAATAATGTTGCAGATTGCCTCAGTCGACCACCGATCATGGCGCTAACCACCGTGCTCAACTCTTGCGGGCACGAGACTTCTGATTGGCCACTTCTCTACAAAAGCGACCCAGAATTCGGCCACACATACCAGACACTCTTGGAGGGTCGGCAGGTTGCAGATTTTCACCTCCAGGATGCCCTATTATGCCACCTCGGTCACCTTTGTGTTCCTTCAAGCGAGCGTGCCAAGATGATTTGGGAAGCACACTACAGTCGGGCTGCTGGGCATTTCGGGGTCGAGAAAACAGTGGCAGTACTGCAAAACTATTTCTATTGGCCGAATCTTCGACAGGATGTTGGGAAGTACATCCGATCATGTACTGCCTGTGCCATTGCCAAACCGACCATTAAGAAGCAAGGCCTCTATACCCCGTTGCCTACCCCTAGTCGACCTTGGGAATCCATCTCCATGGATTACATGTCAGGCCTTCCTTCCACTAAGCATGGAAATGACTGTGTTTTTGTGGTCGTCGACAGGTTCTCAAAGATGGCCATTATGATGGCCTGCAAGAAGAATATCACAGCAGAAGCCACTGCTAAACTCTTCTTTGAACGAGTGTGGGTGCACTTTGGGATCCCACAGTCTATCATCTCAGATCGGGACAGTCGGTTTCTCAGCACATTTTGGTCCAGTCTCTGGTCAATGCTGGACACCAAACTCACGAAGTCCACAGCCTTCCATCCTCAAACTGATGGCCAGACAGAGGTTGTCAACAGGATGATTGTGCACATTCTGCGCATGTATAACTCAAAGCATCCACGCACATGGGACGAGAGCCTCCCCTATGTTCAGCACAGCTACAACCGAGCTCTTCACAGCTCCACTGGCCATAGCCCTTTTCAGGTGGGTTTAGGATTCCAGCCACTATGCCCCATTGATGTGGCCATGCCACTTGCAGCTACTCACATGAATTCAGCTCATGTCCAGTCCGAAACAGATAAGGCCACCAGCTTCATTGAGCGCATCCAACATATTCGCCAGCAGGTCCATGACATTCTTGAGAAATCAAATGCCAAGTACAAGCAGCGACATGATCAACACCGGGTGCCACACAAGTTTCAGGTGGGCGACAAAGTCTGGTTGCATTTGCAAAAGGAACGCCTTACTGGAGCCTATCGGAAATTGAGACCACTTCGATATGGTCCTTACACCATTACTAAGGCTATGGGAGACAATGCATTTGAGCTCAGCATTCCCCCATTCCTTGGCCTGCACCCAGTGTTCAATGTGGACCGCCTTCGGCCATACTTTCCACCATTGCTAGACACATCCGACATTGCAGAACAGCTCAAACCCACAGAATTAAATCCAGATTGCATGGAACAAGCTGCAACTGATCGGATCATGGACACACAGATCAAGAACACTCGCCAACAGCATATCCAACTGTATCGAGTTGTCAAAGCAGGCCAACTCCTTCAGCAGGGCAAGTGGCTCACCAGGGAACAAGTTCAGCAGAGGTTTCCTCATCTCATGGAGGAGCTCAACGCAATGGGGACCATTGCTTCCTAAGGGGGGAGGAATGATCCAGGTGGATATTGGTGGCCACCTGCCAGGTCCACCTGGACCCCCACCATTGTCTTTCTCAGCATTTTCAGTTTCCTTAATTGTAGCACAGTTTACTATTTTTAGCAGTTTTTCGGGTCCTGAACTTCCGGAGCCGTTTTGAGGCCCTAAACGACGTTTTTTTGGAATTCTGGGGCAACCGAGCCCTATTGTTGCCTCCCAAAGTGGTAGTACTCGGATAGATCTTTCTAACGAGCTATCGTACGCGTCAAACGGAGATCGTATGCCAAAGTTACGACCCCAGGAAATTGATGTACCAATTTACCCAAACGGGGCCCACAATTTGGCGTTTCATCTTCTAGGGTTAGGTTTCGGTATGTGAAGGGTTTTCCATTGTTTCTCAACAATAAATAGGCCTTCGAGCCTCATTGTAATACAGTTCAGAACAGTTCAGAGGCATGTAGCCATCACATCTCTTCTCAGAGATAAGCTACCATCGCCCTAGCTAGTTTATTGCCATTTCTGTTTGTAAGCATATGTCAGCATTTTCCATTAATGAAATGAAGTATTATTTCCGCTGCATCTTTGTGTATATGGTTATCTCTGTAATTTGTTGTGTTCCTGCTTAAATCTGGATCAGCAGTAATGGTGAATAAAACCAATCGGTCAAGGGTGACTATGGCTCTCTGACTTGGAACATATCAAGCTTAGCAGAAGTAGATTATTTTTAGGAATAGGTGTACCTGTGGGAATAAGTACTTGGGAAAATTTGACTCCCATAGGTGAATGTCATCATTCTAGTTCAAAAACTTGTCTTTACTCCAACAGTCGAGTTTCAGTAGGTGGATAGGGGAAGCAGTTTCTTTAATTTGAAACTCTCTATCAGCCAATGGAACATGATCAATATCCAAGTGAGGGGCTTGCAGAGGTCTTACATCGAGAGAGCTTTGGGAAGCCATATTTTGGTTTGTTCACTAGAATTACACTTTCTATGGCTTCAGGAGCAACGTTAGAATGTCTAGAACAGTGGGGAGGGTAACTACAATCTGTAGAAAAGGGTTTGGATGCACAGTAATTTTTTCATCAATTTAGCAAGGATTTTTAATCAATTTAATTAATTAATCCTTAAATAATTACTATGCATAGCTCAAATTTACAAGGTCGTTCTGGTTCTTTCAAGAATACCTGGAAATCTGCGATTTGGTGCGCAGACAGGGTTCTGTGGTGACAGCAAAGGCTTTTGAGGCTTGAATTGTCAATTTGCTGCATCAATTTGGTGCCTGTAGTGTCTTCGGGTGGAAAAAGGTGGTTAAATTGGTTTCTTAGAGGTGCAAGGTATCGGAATTGGTTAATAGAGGTTTGTAGAGAAAATGAGAGAAAAGAGAAAAATGGGGCTTTTTCGGCCTTTTAACCAATAACGATTAGAGTTTGGCATGAGAAATTGCGAATGAATAGTGGGTAGTTTTCATTTAGGTGGGGAGGTGCTTTTAGGCCATATCATGCCACTTTTGGGTGGGGGGCAGTATTTTTTGTGAGCACGTGATATAACTTGGTGCCGCCACATAGCCAAACAATACTTGGCCAAACCACGAATCTCGCCTACCTTTGGACCGTTAACTATTGGATTTTGAATCTACGTAGTATTGATATGAACCATTGGATCTGGAGGTGGGAGATCAGAGGGATATCATGTGGTGAAGTTGCGCAGATGGAGTTGGAAAGTGGTTGGGAGGCCCGAGGTTTAATTACAATGAATTGTAATTAATTAAGAGGTAATGACAAGATTTTTAATATAATCAATGGGTTAATAAAGGTGGGGACCATGGGTTTATATGGTGGAGGGTTTTAACTATACACCAAAGTTTGGTGAGTTAAAGGGTGTTGGGGAATTATAAAGCGAGACTTTTAGGAAATAACTTAGGATAAAGGGTTTTAGTGGGTTTTTAAGGGGAAATTAATAAGGGGGGATGTATTATTCGTGATGGGAATAGGTTTCACTTTAGGGAAAGGGGTTTTAGGAAGGGGAAATGATTTTTTGAAGGGTAATATCAAGGGAAATGTGTGAAACCAAGGGAGAAAAGGTCAAAATGAGGGGAAAGGGTTTTTACAAGTAATGAAGGGATAATTAGGGGAAATTAATAAACTAATTATGTCGGGGGTCTAGTGAGATGAGAATAAATTACTAAATAAGCTTTAGTGAATGTCCTTTCTCATTGATAATTCCTCAAATAATTGATATACTTGTTTTTGATATCCCAAATTTCTACGGTTTAATTCTTAGTAGAGATTGGTTAGAAAAACTAGACGATTATTTTGCCACTGATTGGTCTCACTTATGGCTCCCATTTAATGGAAATCCGAATCAAATTAGAATTAACCAAGAAAAATACATGAAACATTCAATAATATATTTCGAATATGAAAATGAGGCGGTAGCATTTAATAACAACATTCTTGGAAACTACTTTACTGAATCATTTTTTGCAAATTTTAATACAAAACACCACCATTTTTGAGTAATTTTGTAACTTCTCAAATTGAAAATTTTTCACAGACAAACTTTTCCAGACGTGTAAATATGTTGGAAAAACCATTAGTTAATTCTTTATTCTAGACATTGTATTTTGATGGGTCGAAATCAAGTAATGGTGCAGGAGCAAGTTGCATATTGATTAATCCTGAAGGTGTGAAGACAATGTTGACTTGCATATTGGAATTCGAATGCACAAATAATATTGCGGAATATGAAGCATTGGTTCAAGGTATGTATAAAGCAATTAGCCTTGACGTTAAATACCTTCAAGTTTATGGAGATTAATAAACTGTAGCTAAACAAGTAATAAACACGATGCATTGTATCTCTGCACACTTGAAGCACTATCAATCTTTGGTTCAGTCTCTCATTTCAAATTTTTTAGCATTTAACTTTTCTGCTATTCCTAGGATTCAGAATGCCAGTGCTGACCTTATTTCTAACATTGCATCAAAACAATCCCATTCGAAGATTATAGTCCCCATAACTTTTCTGTAGAATTAATCTTTAGACCATCCATTCCCGATAATATCACCAATTGGCGGGTATTTAATGATGATGAAGACATCTTAAGCTTATTAACTTCTGAAAAATCATGTGATGACCAAATAATTAATGAAGATGAGCATGCCAATCAATTAAAACAAAAAATTGAAGATAATCATATACCCAAATTTGTAGTTAAACTTGAGGATCTCTATGATTTAAAAGACGGATTTAAAATATAGATTTAAAAGAGTTACTAATTCAAAACTACAAATTTCAACTTTGAGATTTGAATTAATAAAGCTTGGGACAGATATTAAACCTCGGAACATCAATTTAGGACTTGGTATCTCATCTGAAAAAATATTATCCTTCATTCATTTGTTAAAAAAATTTAAGGATATCTTTGCTTGGAGTTATGAAGGTCTCAAAACATTTGACACTTCCATCATTAAACATACAATCCCGGTGATGTCAAATGATAAACCTGTCCAACAAAAATTAAGGAAAATTCATCTAAACTTAGAAAATAAAATCAAAATGGAATTGAATAAACTCCTTAAGGCTAAAATCATTTTTCCTGTTGTTATCACTCTAAAATTTCCCTAGAGTTGTTATGAAAGAAATGATAGAGGTAACCACAAACCTACTCTTGAGATAAGGATCTAGCCTTCCTGATGCTCAGAGAGGGCTCTCTCTTTATGATTTAACTTTGTTGAGTTAAATGATTTTAGGCTAGTTATTTAAGCTTAGATGGGGTTTTGATTTTGATTTTGTGGTGGAATCATTGACTTAGATAGGTAGAGGGATGTCTTTTACCATTGGTATATGGGGTCAAGTGTCAAGAAAACAAGAGTGGATCAAGTTCTAAAGATAGTGTGTACATGGCAAGGTAGTTGAGTAAATTCATATCTATTAGGTTGGATGGTGAAGTGGTTTTCAATCAAGGTCAAGGAGCAATTAAGGGTTCCTCAAACCAGATAATGAGGGAAATGGTAGGGGTCAATCGAAACTAGGGAGCAACGAAGGATTCCCTACTCTGGATATCAGAAGAAAACATTAAAATGATTAAATGTTCAAGACATAGTGTAATTAAACAAATTATGTAATAAATTTCATGTTATTTCATTCAATTTAGATGTCAACAATGTAAACTTTGAAACGGGAACTGATACTATTACTTGTTTTGTAGAGATAGCCAAAAAATGACCTGATTTTGAAAAGGGGTGATGCAGAACACACATTTTTTTTTAGAGCATAGTTTTTGGCACTATAAATTTTTTTATGTACATTTCATTTTAGAATGGTAGTGATTTTGATGTTGATTTAAAAAAAATTATAATTCTACACCATGCCCTTTTTTTAAAAGGCTTTTTTTTTTACTTTTAATTTTATAATGTATCAAATGTAAATAATTATTTTGTAAATTTAATAACTTTGGAAGTGGTCTTCTTCTTCATATTTTCTTGTTTTTATATTTATTTTTGTTTCTTTTTGTAGAGAGGTTTTTATTGTTTTGCATATTTAAAGAAGAAGATCAATATTTTGCATTTTTGATATTCTACATATTTATACATCGTTAATTAAATTTTCAATCCACATGAAAAAATTGTCTCTAAAAAACATATATAAATATATATATAAAAAAGACAAAAATAAAAAATATAAAATGTTAAAAAAAAATTATCTCATAAACCATAAAAAAATTTCGAAAAAATTAAATAAATAAATAAAAGTAAAATTATATATATATATATATATATATATATATATATATATATATATATATATATATATATATATATATATATATATAATTAAGTAAGTAAAAATAGAGAAATTAGAAAAAAAAACATTAGCAAAATCTATGAAAAAATAAATAAATAAATAAATTTAGAAACAAACTAGTTAAAATAATAATAATAATAATAATAAAAAAAAAAAATAGAAATAAAAATTAATGAAAAAAAATTAAAAAACTAGTAAAATTAATGTTAGAAAAAACAAAAATAAACTCAAATATATATATCTATATATGAAAATTATTAAAAACAAAAAAACAAAAAAAATATTAAAATATTAAAAAAAAAAAATTTAAACAATTTTCTTTTATTATAAAAAAAATTATTATTATTAACTTTTTTTTTTTTTTTTTTAATTCTTATTTAAAATATATATATATATATATATCTATATATATATATATATCTATATATATATATATATCTATATATATATATATATATATATATATATATATATATATATATATATGATGATGATGATGATGATGGTTAACGTCCGCTGAGACCAAATAATGATCTATCGGACCTAAAAAGACAAATTATTTATTTTGATTTAAGATTTTATTCCTATGCTCAAAAAGCTTGGAGAGAAGCCTCCCGAGTTCACTATAATTTTGGCATTGTAAAAGGCTAGGAAGGTCAGTATTGTAACAAAGGTTGTGAAATTGAGATCTAATGTGGTTGTATGCAGGGCACTCTAAGAGGAAGTGGTTTTCATCCTCGATGCTCCTATTCTCACAAATATGGCAGATCCTTTCTATCCATGGCGTTTTAGGAACTGCCCAGCGACCAGTTTCACTATGGAGCTCATGAGAATTCGTTCTAATCTTTGCTATATTAATTTTCTTTTTTGAGCTAGTTAGAATAGAGAGATACTTTTGATCTTCAAGGGTGGGGTTGATGACCTTCTTATAATAACTTAATTTTCTTTTAGATGCTAAATCTTTCTCACACCACAATTTTTCTTTGAACTTAGAAGTAACAATATCTTTAATGTTATTTATGTTTTGCAAAGCATCATTCTCATTGATCTCCCAATAGTTTAACCAGGCCCTTGTGTCCTTATGCCATCCTCGGTTAAGCCTTAGGTGATTTTGGCTGGAATTTAAAGCTAGCTTAGGAAGTCTATGATTGTCTATGTTATTGAGCTTGTGCTTGTACATCAGAAACCTTAGCATAGCTAGGCTCTCAATAGAAGAAAGGCCTGCTTCTATAAGGAGAATAGGATAGGGTGTATTACTTTTAATTTTCAGGTTATAAGTTATAAAACGCTTCTGGATTTGCTCAATCTTCCTCCATGATTCTCTGGAGATGCTGCAGCCCCAAACTTCACAGCCATATAAGATAACAGGAGTGACTAAAGTTTCAAAGAGGAAGTTCTTTTTATCCCACATTACGAGGTTTGCTGTTTTACAATTATTTTCAAGACCAAAATAGGCTTTCCATCCCCCATTGATCCTTTTCTCAATGCTATGGTTCCAGTTGAGCTTGTGATGGATATCAATTCCTAGGTACTTGTAAGAATACACTTCCTCCAAGTTATTATTGTCATACGTAAAATTAGCGCAAGTGTCCTTCTTAGATTTGATAATCATAACTTTTGTTTTGTCTGTGTTAACAGTCATACCCATGGTAGAGCAGAAATCCTTAAGAAGCTTGAGTTGCTTATCAAGATCAGAAGGGCACCTTGCCAAAAGAACAATATTGTCAGCATAGAGAAGAAGGATAATGACTATTCCAGCTAAGATTGTGCCACCACATCCTACTTCTTCTAAATAACCTTCGAGCTTATCGATGTAAATGCCAAATAGAGTAGGGGAGAGGGGGCAACCTTGTTTAACTCCGATGTTACACTTAATATCTTTTGACCACCCCTCATTGTTCTTTAGCTTGGCAATTACATTCTCGTATAGCCTTATAGCAGCAGCTCTTAACTCAAGAGGAACCTTTAGCTCTTCTAACCTCTTCCAAAGGTTATATCTAGGAACCGTATCGAAAGCCTTCCTAAAGTCTACAAAGCAGCAAAATAAATTGGATTTATCATTACGACATTCCTCCGCAATGATCCTTAGCGTAACAAGGTGGTCTGTTGTTGAGTGATGCCTTCTGAAACCCGCTTGGCCTTTACCCCGCTTACCTTCACTTTCAAGCCATATGCTTAACTTTTTTTCTAGAATACTACCATATAATTTGGCTAAGATAGGGCTGATCATAATTGTTCGATAATTAGAGGGGTTATTTGTATCTCCACTTTTAAAAATAGGGATAATGAGGCTCTCAGTCCAAGGTTTAGGGAACCCTTGCTTAACAGCTTGATTGAAAAGCTTGTGGATGTGGGGGATGAGGACAGGGCCTCCAATTTTTAAGATTTCTGCCTGGTAACCTTCAATGTCCTTAGCTTTCCCATTCGCGAGGCGATTAACCCCAAACTTAATGTCTTCTAAAGAGAAGACTTCTTTCGTTGTGAGCAGGGTTTCCAAATTATCCGTGACATTAGGAGATTCATAAAGCTTTTTAAGATAAGAATTCCAATCGTGAAGAGCAATTTTATTATTATCCTTAGTCTTCCTAGTCAGAATCTGCCTCCAAAATTTCTTAGGAGCTACCTTAGAGAGGTGTAAGAGATACTCCTATCTTTGACGAATGTACTGCCTCTTTTTCCTTTTAATTAGGGCTTTGTATATTCTTATCTTGTCCATTTTAAGAGAATCATCAGCAGCTTCCTTAATTGCTCTCCTCGCATTTTTACAATCTTTGTCATACCAAGGATTGGTTTTGCTATTTCTTTTATTATTTGAGACTTCAATTGAGAACTTTTAAATAGAATATGAGAGGATTGTAGTAAAATTATGATATAGGTCTTCTATGTTATCTATACTAGATAAAGGAGGCAAATTAGTTTTTAATTCATTTAGAAAGAGGTCCTTTTTATTTTTATCAAATATTAAGTTCTTTTGGTTGTAAGTATTATTTTCTATGGGAACTCTATGCATGACAAAATTGAGGGTTATAAGTAAAGGCCTATGATCGGAGTCAGGCTCGTGGTCGTTTAAGATGTCAAAGTTTATCATTTCGTTGTATAAGGGAAGATCGGAGATAACGTAGTCTACCACGCTGCTACCAAGTCCATGGATGCAGGTCATCTTGCTGGAATTGGGCCACTTTTTTAGACCGTTGCAAATTATGAGATCCTGAGCACTACAAAGCTTGATAAGCTCTGACCCAAACAAATTTTCCCCGAGGTCTTCAGAGCTCCTTTTGTACCTACTAGCCAGGGTAGGGTCTTCGTCTAACCAAAGAGGATTAGGGTTGGAACGATTGCTTAAAATAATAGCTTGGTTGCTTGAAGTTCGGGCATTGAAATCACCTATTAAAAGGATATTACCATCATTCCTTAGGCTAGAAATATCGTTCTCTAAGCTATTGTAAGGGTTAGTTTTATCTAGATTCTTCTTCTTATAGAAGTTAGAATTAATGGGGGGGAAATAACATATTGCTATGTAGGACTTTTTATTATTAATGTCTCTGATCTCTATCCAACTAAATTGGTTGTAAGGGTCGTTTTTATAAAGCCTAACATAGGGGGAGATGTTCTTCTTAATGTAACAAGCTATTCCCCAATGCCTCTACGGGAGGATCGCTTGTTCCATGTAGACCATAGCGTAAAGCCATCTATGTTAGGGACCTTAGATTCTTCGTGCTCCCAAGTTTCAACAAGCAAAATAATATCAACATCATTTGAGATCCAACTTAGCTTGGGGCCTTTGTTCCATGGGAAGCCCCGACAGTTCCAAGAAAGGATCCGGAGCATGTTTAATTGCTATTGATTACTATCTTTTTGGTTTTTGTCCCGAATAAAGGCTTTTCTATTTCTGATTATTGCCCATTTTCCTTCCTTTCTAGCTTCTTTTACCTTTTGAACCTCCTTTCTTAATTCTGCTTGATCTTCTGGAATGAGATCTTCATTTATGAATATTCCTGTTCCTTTTAGACTTGAGGTTTTACTAAGTATGTTGTGCTTATGATCAGTAGAGCTCACCTTTATGCGGATTAATCTTCCTTTATTCTCGGTTAATTTCCCCAACCTTGTTGCTTCTGTGAGACACACTGTTTCAATTTGTAATCTATTATGTAATTCTGTCTGGACTAAGGCTAAAGTATCCTCATCTTCTTCCTCTTTTAAACCGAAGATTATAAGGTTTAAGGTCCTTTTGTTACGTTCGTGGTCTAATTCTATTAATTCTATTATATGTATGTATATTTTAAATTTTTTTTAAACGAATTAAAATTTTTAATTTAAAAATTATTTGAAAATCAATTTAAAATTTAAAAAAAAATAAAAATAAAAATAAATAAATTATGGATTTTTTTAAAAACAAATTTTTGTTTTATTTAAAAAATAATTATTATATTAAATTTGTTTTTAAAACATTTTTTTAATTATTATTTAAAAATAAAAATCATTAAAAAATTAAAATAATTTTTCCTGTCCCCCAGCTTCCCGTGGTGGGGCGGCCGTGGGTGGAGGGTCCTACGCGCAGGCCCTCCGACCACGGTCGCGCTACCACGAGCAGCTGGGGGCAGCTGCCCATGGTGGCACGACTGTGGGCGAAGGGTCCTCCGCATAGGACCCTCCGTGAATGGTCGTGCCACCATGGGCAGCCGGATGCGGGAAAAATTAAATAATTTTTTTTAAATAACTTTTATAAATTTTTAATTTTTAAATAAAATTTTTAATGATTTAATTTTTTTTAATGATTTTTATTTCTAAATAATAAAAAAAATGTTTTAAAAACAAATGTAATATAATAATTATTTTTTAAATAAAACAAGAAGTTGTTTTTAAAAAAAACCATAATTTTTTTTTTATTTTTAAATTGTTTTTTTTTTAAATAATTTTTTAAAAATTTTAAATTAAAAATTAAAAATTTTAATTCGTTTAAAAAGATTTAAAAAAAATTAATGATTTTTTTTTAAATAAGAAAAAAAATTGTTTAGAAAAAAAGTTAATAATAATAATTTTATTTAATTAAAAAATTAATTTTAAAATTTTTTTGGTTTTTCTAATATTTTAATATTTTTTTGGTTTTTTTTTAAATAATTTTCATTTTTTTTTTAATAATCTGAGTTTATTTTTATTTTATTTTTTTTACACTAGTTTGTTTTTAATTTTTTTTTTTCCTAGTTTTTGCTAATGTTTTTTTTCAATTTCTCTCTTTTTACTTATATATATATATATATATATATATATATATATATATATATATATATATATATATATATATCCTTTTATGGTTTATGAGATAATTTTCTTTTAACATTTTTTATTTTTTATTTTTGTCTTTTTTATATATATTTTTATATTTGTTTTTTTAAGTAATCAACATTTTAATCTTAATTTTAGTCGTTTTTAATTCCTTTTTGTTAATTTTCTTCTCTTTTTTTTAATCTAGTTTGTTTTTAATTTTTATTTTTAATTTTTTAATTTTTTCTTAATTTTTTCTTAATTTTCTATTTTTATCTACTTAATTTTAATTTTATTTTAAATGTTATTTTTTCTTTTCCAGTTTTTGTTTTTTGTTTCATTTTGCCAAAAAAAAAATTTATGGTTTAGAAGAAACTTTTTTTTTCCATTTTTTTTAATTTTTTTAACTATTTATTTGTTTATAATGTTTGTTTGTTTGTTTGTTTTGTTTTTTTTCTTTTTTTCTTCTTTTTTTTTCTTTTCTTTTAATTCTTATCATTAATTTTGTTTTTTTTTACATTTTTATGATTGATTATATATATATATATATATATATATATATATATATATATATATAGATATATATATAATGTTTTTCGGGGTCATGATAAAATATTTTACGCCATTATTTCGAAATATTGAAATTTTACTTTTGAAAAAAAAAAAAAAGTGTTTTCCCAACATTAACACTTTTCATTTTGAGGGTGTTTTTTGGACAATTTTTGTGCAAAAAATTGGTTTTCTCTGTCATTATTAAAACATGTTGAAAATTTATCCAAATATAAAAAAAGGTGTTATTCCAGCATCAACACTTTTCGTTTTTAACATTGTTTTTGATGTTTTTTCGAGGTTTTTTGGCCAGAGTTCCCGTTTTGAGTTTATAGTTCCTGTTTCAAAGTTTACATTGTTTGACATGCAAGTTTGTGAAACGCTTAAGAAAATAACAACTTGACAAAAAGAAAACACTTCACTCAAATGGCCCAACACATGAATCCTGTAATGCAATTTCTTTATTACTCAGTCCAGTCTGCTGACTTGAAAAATTAGTGCAATGAATCCTCAGGTTACAAATCAATACAACTATAGAAATGTCTAGCAATCCACCCTCTATACATTGAATTATGAAGTATTTATACAAAAACTTATTACAAAATATCCCAAACTATCTTGGGAATTATTCTAGGAAAAAATAAATATCTTCGTGCAAGAAGATAGAGACAGATATTCAAATGTTGCATGTTGTCCCTGTTTATTTGGCTCTACTGTCTTATGCTTTGATCTTTTGTTGTTTTTATCCATTGTTGTTAGTCTTCCACGCTGACTGTTCTTTTTACTTTTCCTTTTAACTGATACTCTTTCATTTGATACTCTTTGACTAGGTTGACTTGCTACTTTTCTTACTGCTTTGTATTCACTTTTACTTTTCATTTTCACAGTAAGTCATTTAATTTTTCCCAAGTCTATGTGTCTAGTAATTTAATATTTACCATTCTCATGTAAACTTCATCTGCTTTTGTGTATTTTGCAAAGGTGGGCTTATTTACAAAAAGGTGTTTTACCTCATGCTAGGGGTAACATAGGTTCTCAAACGTTTGTTACATAACCTTTCTTGTAGGCATCCCTTTCATAGAGGAATTATTGGCCTAATCTCTTGACACTGAACTCTGGTTTTCCTATTATAGTCTTCATGTGGAATTAATTTGTCATTTATTACCATGGGATTTGCCAGACCTTTCCACCTTAAAGCATCAAACATAACCATGAACCTGCCTATAGCTAGCTCCATAGTTTGGCATTTGTCCTCCAGCTACATCATTGAGTTCCTCTTGGTGAGCACCTTCTTCACCTCTAGTATAGTACTAGTCTTGTCAGCTATGTCCAGCTCCTGCAATTCATATTTACTTTTAGAGTTAAGGAATTGGATTATCCTTGAGGCATCTTCTGGCATGTCTCCAAGTTCGACCTTAACTCTTTGAATTGCTTCAATAGCATTTTATTCAGATATGACCTCTATAGAAGGCCAAATATCATTGACATAGTCAATGATATTGGCCCATAGTTGTTCTTTAGCTTGGGAAAGTGGCTCCTTTAATGTCAATTCTTTTTCCAAGTTTTTTATTCTCTCAGTCAACCTATTTGACTTCTATACTTCATTTTTGTGCATAATATGAGCCAATTTCTTCTCATCCTCCAGACTTGTTATATGTTTTTTAATTTATAAGCTAGAGAACCTATAGTATTAACCATTTCTTTTATCAATGTTTCAAATCCCAATCGGGATCCATCATCAGGACAAACTTGAATGATGATAGTAGAAGAGCTTTAATGAAGGTTTAGATAGTTAAGGTCTGCATCTTTTCTTGCTATCTTGTTATCTGTTCTTTGAGTTTATTTATTTCAGTGGTCTGAATGGACATGTCCTCCATGGATTTGACCAGTTTACTAGCTTCATCATTTGGATGAGTTGGTGTTGTTGTTGAACATGTTTTTGATGTAGATGTTGCTGTAGCTAGTGGAGTTGTGGGGGCCAATGAAGCTATCAAAGTTGACGGAACTGTTGTTGTAATTGTAGGAATGGTACTGGTAGTGGCTGTCTCAAGGCTAGCCTGTTTCAATTGTATTAAATTGTCCAATTCCTTCTCCATTTCTTTCAATTGATTATTCAACTTAAGAATGAGATCCATCATTTCCTGTTGTTGGGTTTGGCTTTCTAGGACCTCCTTGGTCTATGGATGCTCTAAATGAGGCAGCTTCAGTTGCTTCTTCAAAGCAGCAATATCCTCATTTTTCTTTTTTATAAGTTTTTTGCAGCTTTGACATCATTGGGATTATACCCAATTTCAATCACCAAGTCTTCTAGTGACTTGATTTTGTTGTCCTTGGCCTGTAAGGATGCCTTTTCTAGCTTAAAATTTGGTGTGATGTTATCCAGTGAGCTTTGAAGTTTGTGCACAATCATTGCTTTATTTTTCATGGTGGAATAAATCATTTCACCGACCTGTTTATGGAACTCATTTGGTCAATATGATGAACATCCCTAACCCAAACTTCAAAATATATTTTCTTGTAGTCTACTGATGATCTGGGCTGCTGGACTATAGGCTGCATGAATGTCATTTGCATTTTACTTGTTTTAATTTCAAAGGCTGACATTAATTTATTTTGATTTGTAGGTGTTTGTTTGAAGTACTGGGCATAAGTTTCAACCTTTAATGCCTCATTCCTCAACTTGATTTCCTTGTACTTCTCTTTTATATCTTTCTCTTTATCCACAGGCTTGTTGGATGAAGAGACTTCAATGCTAAGTTGTTTTTCAATAAGTTGAGTGTTTGAAGTAGAAGGCTGGTGAGTTTCCTCTGAAACTGCTAGGCCTTTACTCCTTCCAACCATTGTGTCAGTGTCAGTGATTTCCACTGTCTCAATGGTGTCTTCTTGCTCAATTATAGGATTAAGCTTAGGCCTCTTCCTGTAACTGATCTCAAACCTATCATCTGTAGTGTCCATCCTAGCTAGAACCTTCTTCCCTAGTTCTTTTCACATTTCTATCCTCATTATCTGGAGTTTGTAGAATGGGAGTAATAGTCATCTGTTCTTGTAGGACCAGAACTTGCAGAAAGGAATTAGTATTAGTCTTCTTTTCCACATCTATTAAAGTATTCTCTAACCATTATGATTGGTTGGCATATCTCTCAACGACTTGCCTCAAGTCATTTATGAAGGGACTTAACTTGAATTTGAGTCTTAACTTGTTTATGAATCCATTAGGGTCATACTCCCACATAAAGTTGTTTTCGAATTTCATTTGTTGTAAGATTTTCTCTGCCTCTTGTCCATCTTCCCTATTATTACAAATAAAAGGCCCAATTGATTTTTTATTTTCAACTGGGTTTTCTTCCTAGCTGACAGGAAATTAACTTCATCAGAGTTTATGATTTGCCTGAAATACTCTAATTCAAATATCCTCATGGGGAGGTATTTGGGCAGCTTGTAGGGAGTGAGTTGGCATCCATATATTTTGATTTCTGTGTGCTCTTGGTATAGATACCAATCTCCTACTCTACTGTTCTTAGCCAAATGTAAAACTCTCTTAATCTCCTCATTGATTCTAGGCTGATAGATACTAGTTAGCATGTTTATAACTGGATGAAGAAATGAATCATTGAACTCTTTATAACTAAAAATAGTGGAATATCTTTGGATCAATGGTGTCCAATAGATTACAGATCTTGGATGGCCCTTGGTGTCTAACTTTTGGACGCTAACTGGAAATTTATCTGACTGAAAGTATAAGAACATGTGAAACAATACTGATGAGTATTTGAAGACTCTCTCATTTGGTAATCTGACAAACTATTCATGGATTCTATCTGCTATGAACTTAGAAAAGTTGTAAACTGTAGCAGGAGGCTTTCCTGGGAAAAAGATAGAAAGGAAACCAAAAACAACCTCATCCACATTTCATCAATGGTGTACCCTAGAATGCAAGAGAGCATGGTTATAATTTCTATGTCTCTCTCAAAGAAAATGGTGGCAGCATATGCAGGACTATCTGTTGGAGTATGAGACTCTTCAATGATGAAAGTCTGAAAAATCTAAGATTTCTTGGGAAGTTCTAGCTTGGTGTAGAGTTCAAGTAAGCCTTCAATGGAAAGTGGGGTCTCATTTGGGCCTAGATGGATATGCAGCATTTGATATATTGACTCTATAGTAATGGTGAATAAAACCTGTTGGTCATGGGTGACTATGGCTCTCTAACTTGGAACATAGCAAGGTTGGCATAAGTGGATGATTTCTAGGAATAGGTGTACCTGTGGGAACAAGCACTTGGGAAAATTTGATTCCCATAGGTGAATGTCATCACTTTGGTTCAAAAACTTGCCTTTAATCCAGCAATGGAGTTTTAGTAGGTGGCTAGGGGAAGCAGTGTCTTTAGTTTGAAACTCTCTGTCGAACAATGGAAGGTGGTCAATATCCAGGTGAGGGGTTTGTAGAGGTCTTACATCCAGAGAGATTTTGGAAGCCATATTTTGGTTTGTTCATTGGAATTATTCTTTCTATGGCTTTAGGAGTAAGGTCAAAATTTCTAGAATAGTGGGAAGGGTAATTACAATCTATAGAAAAGTGTTTGGATGCACAGTAAGTTTTTCTTCAATTTAGCAAGGTTTTTTAATCAATTTAATTAATTAATCCTTTAATAATTACTGTGCATAGCTCAAATTTACAGGGTCGTTTTGGTTCTTTCAAGAATACCTAGAAATTTTCGATTTAGTGCACAAACAGGGTTCTGTGGTGACAACAGAGGCTTCTTAGGCTTGAATTGCCAATTTTTTGCTTCAATTTGGTGTCTGCAGCGTCTTTGGGTGGCAACAGGTGGTTAAATTGGTTTCTTAGAGGTGCAAGGTATCTGAATTGTTTAACAGAGGTTTACAGCGAAAATGAGTGAAAAGAGAAAATGAGGCTTTTTTGGCCTTTTAACCAATAACGGTTAGAGCTTGGCGTGCAAATTGGCGAATGAATAGTGGGCAGTTTTCGTTTAGGTGGGGAGGTGGTTTTAGGCCATATCGCACTTCTTTTGGGTGATGCCGCCACATAGCCAAACAGTGCTTGGACAAAACCATGAATCTCGCCTGTCTTTGGACCGTTAACTGTCGAATTGTGAATCTGCGCAGTATTGATATGCACAGTTGGATCTGGAGGTGGGAGATTGGAGGGATATCATGTGGTGAAGTTGCACGAACGGAGTTGGAAAGTGGTTGGCGGGGCCCAGGGTTTAATTACAATGAATTGTAATTAATTAAGAGGTAATGACGAGATTTTTAATATAATCATTGGGTTAATAAAGGTGGGGACCATGGGTTTATATGGTGAAGGGTTTTAACTATACACCAAAGTTTGGTGAGTTAAAGGGTGTCGAGGAATTATAAAGCGGGACTTTTAGGAAATAACTTAGGATAAAGGGTTTTAGTGGGTTTTTAAGGGGAAAAGGGGAAATTAATAAGGGGGGAATGTATTATTTGTGATGGGAATAGGTTTCACACTAGGGAAAGGGGTTTTAGGAAGGGGAAATGATTTTTGAAGGGTAATGTCTAGGGAAATGTGTGAAACCAAGGGATAAAAGGTCAAAATGAGGGGAAAGGGTTTTTACAAGTAATGAAGGGATAATGAGGGGAAATTAATAAACTAAGTATGTGCGGGGTCTAGTGAGATGAGGGGAAATTAGTAAATAATATTTAGTGAATGCCATTTCTCTTTGACAGTTCCTCCTGCACATGAAACATATGATTAAGCATGATGAATGTGCTTTTTACTTAGCAACCTTGTGCACTTGCAAAACTTCTTCTACCTACCCTTTATTTACCCTAGAATTTTCTCTTCATTCATTGGGTGCATTAAAGCTTGTTCACCCTTCATTTATTTTTCTTTTGATAAGAAAACTATCTAATTCTAACCTTATAACTTTCAATGGCTCAGATTAAACTGATGAGAAAATTATTTTTCTCTACCTAACTACTAATCTGCCAAGATTAAACAGTTTGGCTAGATATTTATTCTCTATCTATCAACATGAAATTTAAAGCATGAATTAGTCAAGATTAAACTATTTGATCATCATGGATTGTGGCATTTTTGACAAGCTACACACAATCTTATTTTGCGAAGTAAAGTAAAAAGTAGTGGCATTTGAATTTGCACACTTTCATGATCTATTCTTATCTCTTTTGGGGGTTCATATTTTTTACTTTTTTGACATTTTTCTTTCTTTTTGTCCTTTGATTATTCTTTTAGGACATACCCTCTTTACATTTTTTAATTTTAATATGGGAAAACATTTTGCAGAAAGCAAAAGCATGTACAATATTACAAGACTAACCATAGCCAGCTCAAAATTATGAATCCTATTATTATAGGACCCTAACATGTGTTAGGCATTCAATATGGGTTTCCAAATTGGTACCTATTAAGAAGAAAAATAATGATATTCGTATTTGTACAAATTTTAGGAATCTTAATAAGGTCAGTGAAAAGGATAATTTCCCAATACCCACTATGGAATAGATTCTACAAACAATTGTTGGTTCCAAACTTATGTCTTTCCTTGATGGTTTTTCAAGATACAATCAAATCATGGTCCACCCAGATGATAAGCTAAATACTACCTTCAAAACCAAAAGGGGAACTTATGCCTACCAAAAAATTCCATTCGGTTTAATAAACGCAGGGGACACTTTCCAACGAGCCATGGATATATATTTCAAAGGTCTGTTAAAAAAAAGGGTTGTTGTTTATCTGGATGAAATTACTGTTTATTTAAAGAACATAAATAATCATTTGCGGAACTTAAAACAAAATTTTGAACATTGTAGAAAATATGGGATTTCATTAAATCCCAAAAAGTCTTTTTTCGCTCTTAGTGAAGGGAAATATTAGGATTCTTTGTGTCAAAAAATGGAATTTACATTGACCCTCATAGAATAAAATAAATTTCAGAACTTTCTCCACCATATAACAAAAAAAGCATGCAATCATTCTTTGGATAGATCAATTTTTTCAAAAGGTTTGTCCCCGATTTCTCACAAATTATTTTGTCATTAGAACAAATGATTAGGAAAACCGCAGTCTTTAAATGGGGTTATCATGAAAAGCAAGCATTTGATTTAATCAAGAAAGAAATCATCAATGCTCCTTTAAATATTATGAATTTCTCCGATCATTTCATCTTATACACTTTTTGTTCTTCAATTTCTTATGTTGATGTTTTGACACAAATTAATAATCAGAAAATTGAAGCACCCATCTCATTTTTCAGTTCAAATTTTCAAGGTGTTGAATTGAATTATTCAGAAGTAGAAAAATAGGCATTTTCTGTATATAAATATGTAAATCATTTTAGACCTTTTCTTTTAAAAAGACACAAAAGTTACAGTCCCATTCCCAGCAGTGAGGAAATTACTAATGTAGAAAGAACTAGGAGAAAAGAGAGAAATTTGGGTAACAGCTCTGTAGGAGTATGATATTGAAATAAAACCAGCCAAAATTGTAACAACGCAAGGTTTCTTCAAACTTCTTATAGGAGAATCCAACATAGTAGTCGAAGGGGACACAAGTAACAATGAACACATTTCTGAGGTAAGTGTATTTGATGTTGATTCCCAATACACTGATTTAATTTTTTATTTGAAAAATGGATATGCTCCTCCTGAACTCAATTATAAAGGAAAAAGATCTTTACGATTAAAATAAATTCATTATGGTATTGTTGATAACGTGTTATTTAGGAGAAATTATGATTCCATACTATTAAGATGCTTAGAAAAATCTGAAGCACAAATAGTTTTGCAGGAACTTCACGATGGACCAGCAAGTGGACACTTTGGAGGAGATACTACTGCACACAAAATCTTACATTTTGGATACTAATAGCCCACTATCTTCAAAGATACTCATGCATATGTGAGGGAATGCAAAACATGCGAAATTTCTTCTGGAAGACAAAGGAAACCAACCTGGTCTCTACATCCAATCAACATTGAATAGCCTTTCGAGCAATGGGGACTAGATATCCTAGGTGAGATCGTTCCTCATTCTTCTAAATAGCATAGATATATTCTAACTGCTACAAATTACTTCACTAAGTGGGTGGAAGCAATTCTACTAAAGGTAGTCAATTTTGAATCTGTTATTGAATTTATTGATCAATTTATCATTACAAGATTTGGTTTTCCTTCTGCACTTATATTTGATAGTGCATCTTATTTTTCGGGCACCAATATGATTGAATTTTCAATTAGGAGAGGCTTTAAACTCAAATATTTTGCTAATTACTATCCCGAGGGAAACGGTTTGGCAGAATCCACTAATAAAAATCTCCTTAGAATAATCAAAAGAACTGTAGATCAAAATCAAAGAAAATAGCACAAAGATTTAATATTTTCTCTATGGGCTAATAGGATAACTCAGAAGACCTCTACAGGCACTCCTCCATTCAACTTGGTATATGGGAAGGAAGCCATCATTCCATCACATTTAGCTCTTCCTTCATTATCCCTAGTTCAATTCATTGAAGAAACACCTTCTTCCTTGCTATTAAGAAATTCACAAATCTTAAAACTAGAAGAAGAAAGAGAAAATTACAAACTCACACACACCAAACATCAATAGATGGTGAAAATTTTTTTTTTGCAAGTTCATTCAAACAAAGATCCTTCCAAGTTGGAGATCTAGTTCTCAAGTGGCACACATCACACGAAGAAAAAGGGAACATACCAAATTTCAAAAATTATGGCTTGGTCCATTTCAGATTGTTGAACAGATAAACCCATATACATTTATACTTCCAGATTTATCAGGAAAGAGAGATTCTCTTCCTGTAAATGGGTTCATCTTAAAGAAATTATTTTCCTAAAAAACAAATCTGTAAAAGATCACTTCCATTGTACATCCCACTGCAATTTATTTTCATTTTAGATATTTTTTTAATAAAATATTAAGCAGTAATCTATTGACATTTCAAACATCTTTTGAAGTTATTTTTATTTTTTTTTAAGGTAGGCATTTTTTAAGAAGTGGTTACCAAAATTGAAAATTAGATAAAAATTATAGAACTCTGAAAATATTTTCCATTAAGTTGTAAAATCTTTAAAAAACCTCAAAAATTATATCCTTTTACTCTAGTTCTAGTCAAAATGTTATCCTTAAAATGTAAAGACTGTCTTACAACTTAAGAAATTTCAACTCAGATTTGTCATCCAAAACTCTTAAGGAGTCAATAATCTTCCCCATCCATTAAAAAGGGAATTTTTTAAAGTGTAATTCTAAAAGATAATGAATCTAAAAAGGTAAGAGGTCTCATCACGAGCCTGCTTGCCATGTTCATAGGGAACGAATTAAACTAGCATTACCACACTGAACACCAAATCATAGTAATGGCTTATGATTTTTAATTGTAAGACAAGGGGTCTCATCACAAGCTAGTTTGTTCAATTTAATTATTACTGATGAATGGCATTGTCATTATCTGGCCACCTAACAATGACAATGGTTTTTTAGCATTAAAAAAAAAAATACCTCTAATTATTGCACTATTAAATGGATGAGACACTGGATTGTTGTTGGTTAAAAGGTATCCCTGTCAAGGCTATGAACACATGCTGGCAGTAGTGGCTCTACATGTGACAAACGAGTACATTACAAACTGAGTCATAAAAGCCCCCCTACTTTATTTTTATAAACTGATTAATGACTGATGAAAGTAAATAGGTGTTTTTCATTCACAAGAGGGTTTTAAAAGAAATTTCAATTTAATGAGTTTTATAGTCAGAGTAAATTTATTTATCTAAATGTTTCAAAAAGTAGTTTCCACTTGGATTATTTTTACTAAATTTTTGGAAAACTTCATTTATCAAATATAAATGGTTCTTCTAGTGAATCACCAATTGTTGTATTGTTCAACAACCCATTTTAATATATTATAAATTTCCAATGAAATATATTATATTAAAATAGGGACCCTTTAGTTTTAGAAAATGAACATAAAGTTGTTAATAAAGAACTATAACCAAATGTTAATACTTAGGCTTTTTAATTAAAACCTAAGTATTAAAGCTTGATTATCCAAAAAAAACAAATTTTAATAGCCCCGGAGACAAAAACTATACTTAGGCTTCAAAAAACTTAAGTATTTAACAATATGGGTTATTTAAATAAAAAACAAAATAGTCAGAGTTTTTTAATTCCCAAAGGTCAAAATCTTTATAAACTCTGACTCTCTGCCATACCCTGCATCACACATCCCATAATAAACAAAGTTCCAAAGGCTCAAGACCCCTCCACCAAACTCCATTGCAATTGCGATTAGACCAGACCCGACGGGAAAATATACATGTCAATTCATAAATTCCTCGTGTCCATGACTATCGCAAAAGGTTCCAAAGAACTTAAGTCTTAGCCTTAACCGATTGTAATTGTGATTAAGCCTGGAGCTGACAGTATTATACAATGCAATTCATAATCAATCTCGCATTTGCACTATCTCAGTTTACAAAGATCCAGCCTCCTGCCTTAACTGATTGTGATATGAAATATAGCCGGACCCACGGGGATTATTCATTGCAATTCATTAAAATCTCGTGTCTGCACAATTGCAAGAGTCTAAAGGTTTTTACCCACTCCACACCTCCAAATACCGATTGCGATATGATGTCATCAATGACATCAGATCCACGTCACCCGTCATGTCACATCATGACATCATTTGTGAAGTCACTGCTACGTCACCCCGGGACTCCACAATCACAAGTTTCAAATGGACATGACTTATAAAAAATCCTTCATCCCAGCTGATTTGTGATTGCAATTAGGCCACCTAGACCCGACATGATATTTAAATGGATATGAATGATTTCGCAACCAAGCTTATCGTAAATTTCATAATCATGCCTCTACCTTTGCCTCCGCTCCAAACACCAATTGTGATATAAAATCCTGGATTACCTTGGTTTAATAAACTACTCAGATCTACCCATATCAATGGCAGAGAGGACTTTGGACCCCCCTGCGCTCATTTTAAGTTTCTCAAGGGGGGGTTTGAAAAGTATTTTTGATCAACCATATATCCGCGCATCACTCCTTTTTTCTTTCGGACCCCCTCCTTCCAAACCACTTACCACTTCCGACCCCCTCAAAAAAAACTGTTAGCCATCCACCTTTTAGCAATTTTGATTACGATTTTATTTAAAGTACTCCCGACCTCCAAGAAATTGTGATATGTTTTAAGAAAGCCCCCTTTGGATTTTGTTTAGAGTACTCCAAGTCTTAAAATGATTTTGATTATTCAAAGTTATACCCCCGGTCTAGTATAAAAGTGATTGTAATTTTACTATAAGATCGTAAAAATCCAACTTGTCTTACCACAGGCCTCACTCTGCATGACTCTCCCTAATGGTTGTGTTCATAATTTATTATGACTCTATGTTTTTCCTGATTTCCTATAAAAGTGATTTGTTTCAAATAAAACTCTCTTATAAGTCTCATTAATTTTTACTTATCGATTCCTATTTTCGTGTTCAGGTACATAACAGAAGAAGACAACTATGTTGATAATTAGAAATTCAGTTCAAACAGACAAACAAACATCCATAGAATCTAATGGAACAAACAAAGCTAATGAAGACAACAAATCACATTCAGAACATTGCTACCAAAAATTGTTGTTCTTTAGGCATATTGAAGGGATATGTTTAAATGCCCTCAACGCTCTGCACAATAGATTCAGTTGTTTTTATACTATTTAAGCTTACTTGATATATGAAACTAAGGTCTTGAATTTTATGAAGAAAGGCTTACAAGATCTCGCACTATTGTACTTTCATACTTTTCTCAATAGAACGACTGGAACATTATTTAGGAATTTTCATAAAGAATTTCGAGAAGTTGCACTTTTGTACTCATGAAATCATATTTGTGAGAAGAAATAAATTGTTGATATTTCTTTTATGATCTGAGCAATGTGCATCTTGTATTTCTATCGTTGTACCTCTATTTTTTTCATAAATAAATAATGAATTTAACTTTTCAGATTGCTTATTACATGGTATTTAAAAAATAGTGTTACATGTACTCATTTCTGATCATGCTGCCATTGATATTTTTAAATACATGTTCAATAATTTGCTTTGATATTCTCAATGTGATATGATTTATACACATTATTTTGATTAAACATTGAATCAAAGTAATCATCTTGAAATATTTTCATTTCCATTTGTGTTTCAGCAATCTATATTGTCATTTACTAAGGAAAATCATTGTAGATTGCATCCAGATAAATGTTAAACAATCTTGGGTTATAGAGTAGATTAATGCATATATTTTCCATTTAATTCATTACTAAAAAACCATCTATTTCACTTCATTTGAAAACTAGTCCCATTATCCCCAGCCGGAGCCACTACTTAAACAAGAAAGGAGTTTTCTTAAAGTCCGAACCGGGTGGTTTTCCCCCTGCGTTGAAGCAACAATTTTTGAAGGCCTCAACAATGAGTTAAATGGATTTAATTTCCATTGACAAAATTTTGAAATAAAAAGAATCAAGGTTGCATAGTTTTCTTGTTATATATGTAGCAATGGGAAAGAAAACCAAAACATGTACTCACAAAATCCATCAAGAAGAGCTCAAAAATGCTTTAAATTCAATATGAAACTAAGGAAATAAACATAATAATAAATCTAAAGCCAAAAAAATACATGTGTTTCCCATAGTTCCAAAAAAATTCAAATCGATATATTGTTGAGAAACTACAATGCTTTGGATCTCAAAACCAAAAAATGTCCATCTTATGTTCCTTATTGGGTGAAATGGTTAGGTTGGGGATTTAGTGGCGGTTTTTCTCCTCATAGCACCTCGTGTATTCTATGCAATTTTGATATGTCTAATTTTGGTGGCTTCTTGGTTTTCTTTTTGGGTGGTTGAGTGATATTTAAAATTTTGGTGGTTTTGTTTTGGGAGCGGGTGATAGATAGACTAGTTGTTTAGGTCTAGGTTTGATGTTCAGGATTAGGCTTTATTTTTAATGTTGGTATATTTTTTCCTACTATTAATCATTGATTCTTTAAATAAGTAAGAGGTATAGGTTGTCTCCTCATGAGACAATCAAGTGTTTGGCACAATGGGATCTTATCCCTTTCACTAGGTTTCAAATTCTATGGGAAGACATCTTTGACCCATTGTGATAAGGCTCAAGGAGTAGGTTCCCCCACCTTTTTAGAATTGTGGATCTTGCTAAGTCATAAATTTATGATATATGTAGTTTATGGGTTGCTCCATATACTCATAGTGTTATAGTAGCAGTTGTTAGGTTTGATCTCAGGCCTCACCCAGATTACTGCAATGTATTACTAATTCACCATGGTAAAAAAAATGTTATCTATATATATATAAGAGGTATGGGTTAGTATTTTAACTATTAGACATTAAGGGGTTGGGGGGAATGGATTGTCTAATTTTTGGAGGATATTGTTTCATGGGGTATTTGTATGGGGAAATATGTGGATGTAGGATCTTTAGGTTAATGATTTATTTTGTTAGAGGTTTGAGCTTAATAGGTTGGAGATTAGAGGGCTAGTTGGTCAACACTTAATGTCTTAATTAAGGTTTATTGGTTATACCATGTAAGCTAAAGGGAAACAAATTGTCCATTGGTGAAGGGGTATTATGAAAAAGGGTTAATACAAGGTTGGATGTTCGAGGTTAGGGGGTTAGTTTGCTAGAGTTTTTTTTAAATGGAGTTTTAATGTGTTAACAGTAAGGTGGATATAAGTTAGTGGGGTGTCAGGTTAAAGGTTACAAGGTTAGTTGGTTAAGGGTTAGTGCAGAGTGCCAAAAACCTAGGTCATAGACATAACATACAATAGTTTGAGTGCACTTCAGTAGAAATCATATGTCATGGACTTGCAGTTTTCCTAAAATATTTTGTTATACTTAGTGCACTCCTGTCATTATGACAATTACAGTCATGTGGCACTACCTTGCTCCAGTCACGAGGATTTTGCCAAGTTGGACTTACTTCTAGTAGACTATGCCTCTTCACTAAGGGCATGTCCATAACTCAATCTTAAGCTAAAAATGAGTCCCCTTTGTCTCTAAATTTTAACATTGCATGTGGATTTAAAGATAGGCGCCTCTAAATCCATCTGTAGTGTTAAAATATAGTGAAATGTAACACTCCAATATTAAAATTACGATTTTCCATTTCCAAAATGACATAATTAAAAATGAATAACATAAATGACTAATTCATATACTTGTTGGACTTGTTAGTTTCTCATATTTTTATTCTTGGACTATAGTAACTGTTCACAGTAATCATTTTTAATTTTTTCACTTATTATCTAGTCATATATTTTAGTCTTATACTAAATTAGTAATTTAAGTTAGTCACTTTTAGTTGGGTCACTTATTCTCTAGTCATATATTTTATCCCTAGACTAAATTAGTTGTTTACGTTAGTCATTTCTAATTGGGTCACTTAAAATTTCTCAAATTTAGTACCAATTCACATGAAATAATTGTGGTGACTAACGTTTTTAGTCACGTAATCAATAATATATCAATTTTTACTAGTGATAATTACTGAGTTGTTTCACCCAATACCTATGTTTAGTGTGTCCTCTTCAGCACGTGTGTAATGACCAGATGCACCATATTTCTCTCTGGCTTGATCAAAAAACCAAATGTTAGGGTGTGTCATTGGCATGTTTTCTTTTAAATGATCAGGATAAGGCACCCTTCTACCATTCAATTGTTTGAATTATTTCTTGTCACTATCCCATTTCCTCTAGATCTTCTCTTTGTATAATGTGGCCCATGATTGTGTTGCTTCCATATTGTAAAGAATGAATTTGTTGATGGCTTCAATTTCTAAATATGTTGATGACGAAATCAAACCAACATATATATTTTTAGTACATATGAGATAAAAATATGCTAATATGAAGTTCAGTGTGAATAGTTACCATGTAGTATTTTTACAAATGATAAGCTTGCACTTACTCTTTATCATGTGCCTCTTTCCATTCGTTTCGAGAAAATCCCCTTCTCTTTTGTCTTCATCCCTTTCGTCATCCCATATCACTCCACCTGGTGTGTTGTCAATTTACTTGATGTACTCAGTGGCATATTTGAAAGACTCATATGATATATACCCCTCAAGTTTTTCCCTTTGTCGAACAAAAACTTTCAATTTCTTCATGTACCTCTCTAAGAATAACATCCAACAACAAGAAACAACCCAAACTAATGTAACCTCATCTACTAGGTGAATTAGAAGATGAACCTGCAAGTCCATAAAACTCGTTAGTAGCTACTTCTCAAACGTACAAACAATCTCTGTTATCTCTTGATGCCACTATGGAATGCTAGCCATATGAATCTCCTTTTATGTGATCCAACGTCAAAATGAATATAATTTAGATATGGCACGTCGTAGGTATTGGGGGAAGTCATGGTTCACACACCCATTCACAAATAGAGGATAATGACAGTGCACATTAAATAGTACATTATGCAAAAATTATTTATAAAATATACCATTACATAAAAATAAAATAAATAATAAAATAATGTTTTTGACATATGTACTCTTAGAAGGTTAAAATTGTCATGTGATTTCAACCTCGACAAACGATCTTCCATAGTGAAGCAACATCATAGTGAAGACCCATATAAAGAAGGAACCCTCACACTCATTATAACTTCCTTTGCCAAAGAAATATCATATTTCTTTAAAATCCATGGAACATCACCTTCTTTGAAAGTCCAAGAGGAACCACCCTCTCCTCTAGTTTCTTCTCTTTTGCCAATGTTTCTTTTTAGCTTTTGAAGAAATAATATCTCTCCTAATAGTCAATCTGTCACTTTCTTCCGATGATATGTGCCTTCATAAAGAAGATGAAACATTTTTAAATATCTGCATGGGATCTATTAAATGGGAAATCGTAATATGATCCCAATATGGGAGCTCATAAAAGACAAATTTCTTTTTCATCCCAATGGGAAATTTCTCAACATAGGTGTCGAAAAAATATGGATCATCAAACATAGACTCCTCATTTGAATCAAATATTTCTACGAACTCCTTCTCCTTCTCTCTCATATGCTCTAAGCCATTTTGTTGGTGCCATTATTGCAGGCCTTTGGGTTCTCTCTAGTTTACTATTGAAAGCAGATGTTGCTCTTCTGAAGGGTGTTTTTCTAGGAGGAATACCCTAGAGTAGTCATACAATAGCATTTGTAGGTGGTTGGACCATCTAGCCTTCAAACAAGGTCCACAAAATTTACATCCATCATGCTCTTTTGTTACAAGGCCTATGAAATTATTGTATAAATATCTGAACAATTGAAGCGAATTAAATTAATATGCCAAACAATATTGTTACTAAACATATCAATAAGAATGTAATTTACCAGAGAAAACACCTAAGCATGGATAATCATGTATGGTGTAATCACATATGCCATACAACATGAAACTCCTCTCTATTTTGATGGGTCTTGATACATCATACACATGTATCCCTTCCCATAATTCCTTCAATTCATCTACTAATGGTTGTAAGTAGACATTCATATTCTTCACTTGTCTTCTACCAGGGACTATGAGAGCCAACATAAGATATTCATTCTTCATGGACAACCATGGGGGGGTATTATTATTAATCACTACTACAGGCCAAACAAAATAGTTGGTGTTTTGGAGGTAATATGGGTTGACATCATCCATGGCTATGCTGAGTCGTAGACTCTGTACTTCACCCTCAATTTTTTTAGGCCATGTAGCCTTTATGTTCTTCATGGCTATTCACTTCTATGTGAGGCATGCCATCCCTGCAACATATATAATTATTTACAACGAAAAATTCTTTGAATCCTTAGGATTATAGGCATGTGCCTCAATATATTATGAAGAGGACCATGTTGATGAGCCTCAGTATTACAACAAGAATGCTGGGAATCCCAAGGCTACTGTTGGGAACGGGTTCCCCCATGAGCTAGTTTTGGGGCTAAAAGTCCATGTTTTGGGGCAGAAGGCCCAAATTTTGTAATAAAGATGTAAAGCCTCCACATTTTGTGGTCGCAGAGTGCAAAGAGGTCAAAGGGTTATCCACCCTTGTTTTTTGAAGCCTCATGTCGACTGTAAAGATCTACCCATGGTCCGCGGCCATGGGATTATATAAAAAGGGAGTCGTAGAAGAGTCTAAGAGAGTATTAGTAATGATAAGAAGGATTTTGGGGTGATAAGTTCTAAGTGTTCTTGAGTCTTAGTGTATGTAGAGGCTCTATAGCTGAGTGCACCGAGGCCTAGGGTGGAAGTCTACAGCTAAGTGAGCGAACCCCTACAGTTGTGTGTGTAGGGAAAATATAGTCTGTACTGAACTTGAGATATCAATAAAGAGAATTATTCTGCAATCAAAGTGTATTTTATCTATTTAATGAATCTTATTATATTATGTTATGATCTGGGTTTACATTATAATGCCTTTTTGATGCCCAAATGTATCTAATTATATCTATTAATTGAACACAAGCAAGAATAAAGGATTACGCAAAGGTAACTATAAATGCATGATATATTAGGTAACCCTTAAGATAACTTGGGAACTTATAGAGTAACTCAATCAGAGAGGTGCGTAAGTTCCTGGACCTCGGGTTAAGGTTGTGCAAAGATCAGTCGAGTACCTCCATGGAGGTACTGAAGGACGTAAGAGAAGGAACATCAATAAGCCCTAAAGGCTTATCGATCTTCACAAAGGCAGGATTAGGAAGTATAGACCAACATCACGACCATATCAAGGTGTGGAAACTTGGTTCCTACATCATCCCATACTGCTTCGGGTGAGACTTTAGTCCGCTCTCCACGAATTGAAGCTGAAAGGGCTAGTAGTGTAGGGATTTTCTTAGCTGACTAACACTAAACTTGGGTCAGGGCCCATCAAGCCAACAAATGGTTCTATTGTCGAGACGGGGATCTGCATGAGAGATGTGTGATGTCATATCATTGGAATCCAACTAAGAAAGAAATTGAAACCTGGTTGGATAGAAAGATCCACGAATTCGCGGTGCAAGAAAACAAGAAACCACGATTTACAAAAGAATGGTGGTTGGACAAATACTTGTACACAGAAATACACTAAATCTTCTTTTGTTCCCTCCTAGTTGAGTTATACGTGTGGATCGTGAAGTTGGAAAATGGTCAAGGAAGGTGGAGGCTTAACAAGCCGAATGTTTGGACACCAGATCTAGTACGAACGTTAGAAGCTTATGAATATAAGATCGCACGCATTGTCAACCATTTGCTCGACCACATCATAGGAAGATTTGTGACCAAGTTTGCAGCGATACCTCTGTCAGTTACAGTGAAGCAGAGCATCACTTCTTCAAATGACCACGCGGTAAGTATTTGAAATCACTGAATACTTGGATTAAGATGCTCTTGTGTGAAAAATGGGTTATGTGGTTAAATTGATGTTTGGAGCTACAAGAAGCGAAAAACCTTTCAGGGACAGAGGAAGAAAAGGTCATGAGTATAGCCCACTGATCGGACTCCCTTTAAGTGACGATGAAGGGACACTACATATTTCTCCCCTCAGTGCTAGTCAGTTGATAAGACGAGGGTTCCTGTGAATACCTACACCGCCTCTGTCGTCATTACATCCATCCACACCACCTCCATCCTTGCCTCCACCGCTCACCCCATCACCCACACCACTACCACCTCCACTGTTCAATATGGAAAACTCCATAAAACTACCTGTATTCAAGGGCATAAGGAATGAGGACCCGGACCAATTTTGGTTCGTCATAAAGGCTATATGGGAAGCTCTGCGCATTATGGGTGATCAAATGAAGAAGACAATGTTGGTTAGTGCTTTGCAGTATCGCGCGCTAACCTGGTACATCAAGTACTCTAATGACAACCAAGCAGCTATGCTAGCAAAGATCTAGACCACGTTGAATAGAGAATTTAGTAGGCCTAAGTATGAAGCGCAGTCAATTGTGGGATTCAAGGAAATCGCAATGAAACCAAGTGAGACCCCTTGGGAATTAGATCAGAGATTGAAGTGTAAAATCCATGAAGCTAATATGAATTTGACGGATGGGCAGCACCATGAGTGGTTCATGGCTTCGCTCCTGCCTCACCTGAGGGTTGCACTGTCACAACAAAATATTATGACTCAGGCATAAGCCTTGGAGATTACAATGAGACTGCATGAAACGCTGATGCAAGATCTGAATTTGGGGGTTCAACATATTCATGCATAGTTGTAAAACCTTTTTCTCGAAATGCAAAGTCTGAAGCAGGAGAGAACTGCTCGACCAGAGGCACACGAAGAGGTTTTGTGCATAAAATATAACGGTCAGGGGCATAACAAGGATCGTGTTCACGAACTACATTGCAGCAGGAGGACCAATGCCTCTACAACCGGAGGCCACGACAAGGCCAAGTGCAGGGCCTACACTATGGTGTGCTATATGTTAGGTAGCAGGGAAACATACGACTGATAATTACCATTTGTTACAGAAATTTGTACAAACACCCCAACAAATGTTCTGCAATTTCTGTCAATTAGTAGGTCATGACGAGCACAATTCTCGAAGTTACGAATTGATGATGGATAGGACACCTTCATACATAATGCAAACAGAAACGCGGCCTCCAGACTAATGCATTTGGGGAATGTGATGTGAGTATTAGGGGTGTGGCCAATGCTGTGGTGGAGGAGGGCCTGGGAGAGGACGAGGATAGCTGATTTTTTACAACTGCAGAGGCCCAGGTAAGTACGCGAGAGACTGTGTGAATCTAATGTGATTTTCATGTTGCTGTTGTACTCAGTTTAACCGTGCGACTAAGGATTGCCCAATATTGTTGGCTAAGATTCGCGAGAAGGGGGCCCAGCCTCTGCAAAACCTCTAGATGATGAGGGCTAAGCCTCATGAGGAAGACCCTAAGGTAAACATTATGATGCAGAGCGGAACCACGACTGGGGAGGATAAAGGGAAGTAGCCTACAGAAGGTGTATGGGTCCACAAAGCACTAGAGAAGGAGATTGGGTTTGATTTGGAGCACGCAAAAGAAGCATTTATGGAAGTAAAGAAAAGCTTTGTTGAGGCCTCTACTTCTGGAAGTCCAGAGAAACCAGGTGAGGAAATGTACCCATCCATGCTTACCACATTCTTGGAGACTTGCATGAAGCTGCTCTATGACAGTAAGGCTATGAAGGGCCTGCAGGAATTGATCAATCCATGCATTGGTAAGGATAGTGCTACTAGTAAACCATGCATGGTCAGGAAGCTTGGAAAGCACAAGGCAAGGATTGGCCGGGAGATGATACTCTTCGCACAAATAGGGGAATACAAGATGGACCAAGTTATCCTGGATCTGGGGTCCGACGCGAATGTTTTGCAAAAACAAACCTGTAAGAGAATGGGGAGACCTGCACTCTAGTGGTCTCCGATATAGTTAACGATGGAGAATCAATAGAAAATTATCCCAATGGGGAGGATGCAAGGGGTCATAGTTGACGTTGAGGGTGCAAGCGCGCTTGTGGAATTTGAGGTAATAGAGATTGTGGATGATAGCAATCCCTACCCCGTGCTCCTTGGAATTGATTGGGCCACTGACATGAATGGGGTAATCAACCTCAAGAATCGGAAGATGATATTTGAAAACAAGTCGCTCCGCGTAGTGGTGCCACTTGATCCCGCAGAGGGACCGCATTATACAGAACTAGTCTGAGATTATGAAAGCGATGACGATCTAGACCAGATTTACAAAATAACGGTGCGAGACCACAATTAGGTGAATCCAAAAGTGGACAGATGCATTGCATGGGATCGCAAAAGCTCCTGCATGTCGGACTTGGATGAAGAATTGGAGCATTGGCAGAATCGGCTACATGAAGTCTCAACATTGCGTTGTAATATAATGACCAAATCGATGCATTGTGTGTCCTTTGAGGTCAGGAATTTGCCTCATTATGATGGGCTAACTGATGTTGATTGCTTTTTGGATGCATTTGAAAGAGAAGTACCAAAGAAACATCACTTCGAGGCCTTGGACTGGGTACTGCACGGTATTCCTGAAAGATGGTGGGGTACGCACAAGGATAGTTATAGTGATTGGTGCAACTATAGGAGGATATGAGAATACGTTTTGGGTAGCCAAAAGTGCAGATGACAGACAAGTATGACGGACGAGATGACCCATGCGATCACTTGGCTAAATGGAATAAGGTTTATGGTGTAGAGCCCCAGCCTAAATGGGCACATCTGTTTTTTCATACCCTGGGCATCATACCAATGAATTGGTACTTGGAAACCGAGCTCCGCCATGGCATGGAAAAATGGGACATCCTGCACTATGGATTTTTAATGACGTTCAGCTTTGAGGATGGGTTTGACTGTATTGACATGGCACTATAGGAGGTTAAAGCAGCAATCTTTAGGATACCACAAGATCCTTTGGACCTGATCCAACCTCATTAGACTACGTATTTGAGTCATGCACTAGAATTTTATAACGTGACCATTGAAGAAGAAGACGAGGATCCCTGAAAATTTAATATTACGGAAATTGAAGGTCACCGTGAGGTTGAAGGTCCACAGATAGAGGATCCTAACATAACCACGCCACTAAAAACCTGGCAGGTAAACATTGGCATAGATACGGAACCAAAATTTACAAAAATTAGGGACTATTGGGATGATGCGACAGTAGACAAGGTCGTTGAGCTCCTCTGCGAATATCAGGATTTGTTCCCCACAAAGTTCTCTGATCTAAAAGGGATAATAGGAGAGCTGGGTGTCATGAAGATCACCTTGAAACTGGACACAAAGCTTGTAAAACAAATACCTTACCACCTTAATCCTAAGTATAAGGAAAGGGTTCACACTAAGTTGGATAAGATGCTCGCGGCAGGAATTATTGAACCAATAGAAGAGTCTGATTGGGTAAGCCCGATAGTGGTTTAGGAAAATAAATAGAAATAAGAAATAAGGATATGTGTGGATCTCTGGATGTTGAATGATGCTTGCATGCATGACCCCTTCCTGTCCCCTTTGGGATCTTGCTAGGGCATGTGGTGTGCAGACAGGGATTGATGGTAGACCCCGCGAAGATCGCGGTGATAATTAACTTGGAGGCACCAAGGAATGTGAAACAGTTGTGTGAGACCCTGGGGCATACTGGATACTATAGGAAGTTCATCAAGAGCTATGCCCAGATCACTGCGCCCATGGAGAAGTTGTTGAAGAAGGATGATAAATTTTGTTGGAGTGATGAATGCTAGAAAATCTTGGATGTGCTAAAGAGAAAATGGTCACCACGTCGATCCTAGTCTTTCCAAACTAGAAGAGGAAATTTCATGTGCATGTGGACACCTCATGTATCGCAATGGGAATTGTGCTGACATAGGGGGGTGAGGTGGAATTTGACCATCCTATAGCATTCACAAGCAAGAAGTTGTCCAAGGCTGAGAAGAACTATTCCACTACAAAGTGCTAAGGACTAGCCACAGTATACGCACTCCAAAAGTTCATGCACTATTTACTAGGTGGACATTTTAAGATGTATATGGATCATTCTACGTTAAAATACCTGGTTAATAAGCCTGTGTTGGGGGGGAACATCTGTAGGTGTTTGTTATTATTTCAGGAGTTTGATTTTGAAGTTATTGTGAAGCCTAGATTATTGAACGCGGGACCAGATCCTCTGTCGTGCATCGAAATGGGAGAGGAGCCCACTAATTTGGAGGAAGGACTCCATGACACGTAGCTCTTTACAGTATGCATCACTGACAGTCACTTTGAGGATATCATACAATTCCTGACAACAGGGACTGCTCCAGAAAAGTATAAAAGCCAGCAGAAGAAGGAGTTATTAGTGCACGCAATAAACTTTTCTGACATTGCAAGACATCTGTACAAAATGGGGTCTAATGAAATATTGTGACACTATGTACCTAACTTTGAGAAGAGAATCATCCTCGTGGAGGCTCATGGAGGAGCTGCATGAGGAAATTATGCAGGAAAAGCGACAATGGAGAAGGTTCTACGTGCTGGATTGTGGTGGCCAACTCTTCATAAGGATGCAAAAGCATATTGTAGGGCCTGTGACACATGTTAGAGGCTGGTAGGCCATCGCGAAGGGATGAACTACCATTGACACTGCAAGTGACATTACAACCATTCGAGAAATGGGTGATTGACTTTGTGGGACCACTTTAGCCTCCGAGGAAGAAAACAAATGCGTAGTACATCATAACCACGACATAGTACTTAACCAAATGGGCAAAGGCACAGCTTTTGAAGGACTGTACTGGCACGACAGTAGCTAAGTTTCTTTTTGAATACGTATTGACGAGATTTGGTTGTCCAAAGATCTTGATGAGTGATCGCAGTACGCACTTCCTTAATGAAACAATCAGCACGTTGATGGAAGAATTTCATGTGTATCATCAGAAGAGCACGCCTTATCACCCGCAGGCCAATGGGAAAGTGGAAGCATTCAATAACATACTGGAGAACACACTGACAAAGGTCTACAATGCTCAGAGAATTGACTAGGATATGCGCATACCAGTGGTGTTATGGGCCTATAGAACGACTTGCAAGAAGTTGACTAGGAAAATGCCTTCCAGAATTGTGTATGGCGTAGAAGTTTTGATGCCAATGGAATAAATTGTACCTAGTCTACGCATAATGGCACTCACAGGAATGGAGGACCACAGAGCCTTGGAAGAGAGGCTCACGCAGCTAGCAGATCTTGAAGAGGACCAATTTCTAGCTGGATTTCATCAACAAGTTCAAAAGGAGCACAAAAAGGCATGGCATGATCAACACATTAAACTGTGCACCTTCGAGGTAAATGATCTATTTTTGCTATATGATAGCAAGTTTGATAAATTTTCAAGAAACTTTAAGATGCACTGGCTGGGGCCTTATTTCATCAAAGACATTACTGACAATGGATCAGTTCAGTTAGTTAAGTTAAATGGGGATCCCTTCCCAGGAAAAGTGAATGGTAGCCTATTGAAGCCATACATTGGTGATCTGGCTAGGTGACTATATGAAGGAAGCATAGTCTTAGCACTCCAGGCAGCTAAAAGGAGGCACGGGACTATAAACTACACTGCCTAGGTCGAGGAAATACATGATGAAGAAATTGCCCGGAATGAGGATATGTCACAGAAGCCACACGAGCATGCAGAAGGTTGCGCTACCTGGGATAAAACCACATAGGTCAACCAGAAAGTGACCATTAAAGCCATTTTTCATGATTTGAAGACGAAAAAACAACCAAATGGACCGGGGGGAGGCATTTAAGACGAAATCTATGGGTGAGATCCTTGAAAATATGTCGCCCATCTAGCATTAATGAACCGATTTTGGGGGGAATGGTCTGATTTGAATTCAAAATGGTCTATAAATTACATGTGGCTACCCAATGAAGAACACTTTGCATTTTTATCATTGAGTTGTTGAGCTCTCAGACGCGTACGAACTGTGAATTCTTTGAAGCTCTGATAGCAAGTTCGATGTTTGAGCAATTACCAAAGGAAACCTAAGAACTATTGGATAGCGTCATGTCGACACCAGCAGAAACCATAGATATTGGGGTAGCAGTGACAGCTGAAGGGGATATGCCAGAGGTTGTTATGGAAGCAAAAGGAACTGCTTCAAAGGTTGCAGAGATACCCAAGTCACCACGGTCGCCTAGACCAAGGCCTACCTAGACTCAGGAAGGCGCAAAAGGAAAGAAAGAAAAGCAGGTCGTGACACCATTGGTGCACACGTCACCTAGGAGAAACCCACCAAAGGACAGCCCACCACTTAGGAAAAGGGAAAAACCATTAACCTAGAGTCAAAGGAGGAAGAAATTGGGGATATCCCAATGGATGATGAGGATCTTGGAATTGACACGGGCGATGTTGAAGTTGATGGGTCTAACCTCATTACTAAATTTCCTAAGTATGTCCCTCCACATAGGGGCAAGGCCAAGGTGCCTAAGGACATTGACGAGAGCAAGGTCACCTTGTACACACCTCTACTGCTAGATAAGATTGTTTTTGAAGGACTGCACTTGGCGTAGATTCTAATGTTGAAATTGGAGGACTGGGACTTAGCTAATACCGAGCAATTCCCTCACTTGGCGACAGACCAGGTAATGCACCATGTCCTCCATAAGATCACCGAGGTGACTGCATTAGAACCATGAAAGTGGCTCAAAGGAGTGGATAAGGTACCCCTTCTCAACCTGTTATGGGTACCTCACTATAATCGCACACCCATTACCTTGTTGGTAACCAAGCAGTTGTTTTGCTTGGTACATGACGGGTGTCTGTGGCTGGAGGAGCCAATACCCATCACTGATAGACTAATCCACAGAATCATGAGGTTGTCATATTCAGGGGAGAATATAGCTATGATGTTTGGTGGAAAGGCGGGAAAACTGGCCCTCACAGAGGCCATGAAGAATAAGTTTGGACTAGTAAAGAAGTCGCGTGGCTATGAGATTACAAGTATTTCTGGCCCTGCGATCAAAGTGGCCACACAAATATTGGCAGGGAAGTTCATATGGAAGTGTCACTCCGATGAAGTAATGGTGTCTGTCGTAGCCTGTCGTAGCCTTAGCGGCACAATGCGCAAAGGGGGTTTAGTTTAATTGGATGCGCTACCTCTACTATGAGTTCCTGGTGAACTACCGCGAGGTGCAGGATCTCAACAAGACCATCCACTATGCGTGGCTCTTGCTGTCCATTGTGCTAGTAGCCTGGGAGCTACCTGAAGATAGCCAATTTCCCTTAGGGTGTCTTTGCGTCAAGATCTCTGCGCCCAAAAAATGACTCGAAGGTGAGTCACCATGTTTGTGTTGGGGGCCTGTTGGGAACGGATTCGCCCAAGAGTCAGTTTTAGGGCTAAAAGCCCACATTTTTGGGCAGAAGGCCCAAATTTTGTAATAAAAATGTAAAGCCTCCACATTTTGTGGTCGCGGAGCACAAAGAGGTCAAAGGGTTGTCCGCCCTTGTTTTTTGAAGTCTCATGTCAGCTGTAAAGATCTACCCATGGTCCGATGACCATGGAATTGTATAAAAAGGAAGCGTTAGAAGAGTCTAAGGGAGTGGTAGTAATGATAATAAGGATTTTGGGGTAAGAATTTCTAAGTGTTCTTGAGTCTTAGCATAGGTAGAGGCTCTACAGCTGAGTATGCAGAGGCCTAGGGTGGAAGTCCACAGCTGAGTGTGCATACCCCTACAACTGTGTGTGCAAGGCAAATAGAGTCTATACTGAACTTGAGATATCAATAAAGAGAATTATTCTGCAATCAAAGTGTATTTTATCTTTGTTTAATGCATTTGATTATATTATGTTACGATTTGGGTTTGCATTATAATGCTTATTTGATGTGTGAATGTATCTGATTATATCTGTTAATTAAACACAAGCAAGAATAAAGGATTACGCAAAGGTAACTGTAAATGCATGGTAGATTAGGCAATGCTTAAGATAACTTGGGAACTTATACAGTAACTCAATCACAGAGGTGCATAAGTGCTTAGACCTTGGGTTAAGGCTATGTGAAGATCAGTCGAGTACCTTCTCAGAGGTACTGAAGGATGGAAGAGAAAGAACATCAATAAGCCCTAAAGGCTTATCAATCTACACGAAAGTAGGATCACGAAGTATAGACCGACATCATGAACATCTTAGGGTGTGGAAACTTGGTTCTTGCATCCCCCCATATTGCTTCGGTTAAGACTTCAATCCATGCTCCATGAGATGATGCCAAAATGGCCAATAATGTAGGGATTTACTTGGCTGACTAATCTAAACCTAGGTCAGGGCCCATCAAGCCAACAACTACCGACTTTAATTATCAACCCGGGGTTCGTACAAACTTAAGAGGTATCGACACTATATGTGCAGCATACAATGTGTCCTTCCTTTGTTGTCATGATGTAATGGAGTGCATATACTGAAGTCAAATCCTAAACTAATTGCAAAAAATGAAATGTTCGAAATGGAACCTTAACCTATTGCAAGAAAGAAAGTACAAGGAAATAGACTGAAATCAAATGCTAAAACACACCATTTTCTAACTAACTTCTAAGATACTTTGCTTCAAAATAATGGTAAGTTAAAATGTATGCAATCCTATTTTCCTAAGCATGCAGATTCAAAACATCAAACCTTCTACTATTGTGCATGAGAATGAATAAAATAAATATGTTTTTCTTTTTGTCTTTTCTTCATGTGAGAGTGTGAAAGCTAATCTCTTTTGCTGATGTGGTAGGTGGCTTGGAGATGATGGTGAATGGTTGGAAGGCTTGGGAGACCCTTAGGTGACCTTGTGTGGCTTCCTGAATATTTTCCCTCAATTCGGCCTCAAAATAGGCCACTACAGGATAACCTACAGGATGTACTAAAAACCTACAGGATACAGCTGAAAGTAAAATGATGGGTGTTGGAGGTGATGGAAGTCTTAGGGAAGGTGTTTTCTGGATGGAATGGAGTTATAATTTTCCTAGGATAACTCAGAGCTCAAAACCAAAGTTGGGAGATGGATAGATTTGCTCAAAAAGCTTGGAGAAATTTCCTTGTGAAATGACGAAATTGGTGAGGGTTTAATGACCAATAAAATCAAATCCAAATTGGATGGGACAAATTTTTTTATTAACTAGGATGTCTTAGGTCCCTATTCCAAGTGGAATCACTCAAAAATACCTCTATTAACCCATGCAAAAAAAAAAACATTACTGGTCGAAAATCTAGAAATTCGAGAACTAGTGAGCTAGTAAATCTAAAAAATGCCTAATAAAATCAAGTGCAAATGAAATGGGGCAATCTTTTTATGAACTAGAATATTGTTGTGATTTTATGCAATTGGAATCAACTCAATTGAAGCTTGTTAGCATGCTCTAAAAAATAGCATAAATTTATTGTTCTTTGCTAAAAAGGAGGTCCAACAATATAGATTTGGAAATAAGAAGACTAATCCAAGCAACTAAATTATTACTATGAGCTTCCAAATCTTTTCCAAGGATGAAATAATTATTTTGATCCTGCAAAATAACTTACATCAACCATTTAACTCAATCCTCCAACAAGAAATCATTAATAATAAATGCAGAAGTAGAAAGAAATAAAAACTAGAGATGCATGTGAATAAGTAGTGAAAAGAAGGAAAGAAAATGATACAAAAGGGCTTTGAGGCTCCTCGGATAGCCAAACCCAAGGAAAATCAGAGACCTATGGAGGAGAACAATATTTAGAATCTGAACATGACACCAATATTCATTATTTTCATCAATAGAATTACATACCTGAAGAAAATATAATGGAGCTGCAAAAATACAAGCTCTCTCCACAATAACACTAATGAAAATCTATCCTTAGAGGAAAATGAGGCTTGGTACTTATACAAAATGATTAGGAATCATTCCCCATGAATGGAGGAAGCTTTCCCCACCAAAATCACTTGATTAGTGGATCTGGTCCCTTTATTAGTGGAACACATTCATAAATTTTCTCAATCATTGGAGTTCCACAATCTATGCCATAATTCCATAATATCTTATTGATTTATTATTTATTATTGATCCTCCTATAGTAGGGAATAAGTCCCTAAATTATATCCTTCTCCAAATCTTCATAATCTACCCAATATTCTCATAATATTCCACAAAAATAAATAATTTTAGGCACAAATATGCAATTATTCATAAACCTTCCTAATGAATATATTAAAGTTAAAAATACATTATCTAATGCAGAAAGAGAGGTTTAATGTGCTAAAGGATGGTCATAGGCCTTAATTTATGTTTTAATTTAGAGGCATGGGCCTTAATTTATGTCTAATTTATAGGCCCATCACATGTGATTTACCCTTTTTTGTGAATTACAGTACCTTTCATGCCCACATTTTAGACATATTTCTTTGTCTTCATAATCTCCTCTAATTAGGATACAATCATTCAGACATGCATGATATGATATGTACTTAACACCCGACATTTTCAACAACTTCGTTTCCTCTTCACAACTACCCAATAAGACATTATCACTCAGAATAACCTTATCTTTGAATATCCTACAGTTGGTCGGGAATATAATAGTACAATATCAATATTTAATATTCATAAAATCAACCATTTCTAAATTTGATTGTTACAAAATATAAGGAACTTGATTGATCATGTATGAAGTCAATTACCTCAATATTACCGAGAAACATGCATTCAACATACCAATCTTTGTTTTCAAAATGTATAGCACCATTGTTGTCCCCAGCTAAGTAGACTTTGACTTGCTGCTAGGTATAAAGAGACGGGTGGTGGAAGCAAATTTCAGGATTTCGAATTTAAAGGTATCAGTGATATGATTATCATCCCCTAGCTCTTCATTTTGGAATGCCTCTAACAACATTACCTCCATGGTAGTCGTATCCTGTAGGTAATTATTCATACCAACCTCCATTTGATTGCCTCCTGCATTGTCAACTTGTGATGAAGTACTATTATTGTTGTAGTCATTCCTAATTGGTGAATCTGGATGTAGTGGTAATTGAATAGGTGGTTGATTCAACCATTATTTGTATGCTTCCTCTCTAATTCTTTCTCTTAATGCAACCTTCTCTCGAGTCAACATTATAGTGGAGTGCTCTGGAAGATGGTAGGTGGGTTTCTCATCATCACTAGAATCCTAATTCCAAAAATATTGAATGTCATTAGTATAATATCAATGATATTAGTAAGCATGTCAATGCAATTGGTTTATTTAAATTACATTATACCAAACAATTATTACATCATTGATCTAGGATTGCAGCTAGAATATGCCATGTTCCAGTTGGCAGGGTGAAGAGGTTGTCCATTTTCATCTACCAATTGCTTGAGATATGTTGCTCTGATAAGAGCTTCTGACATTTTTTAAAATAATATGGATTAATATTTTATGTATCTGAACTCGATTATGAATCAGGTTCCTACAAATTTAGATACATTTTTATTCAAATTTACATGGATTAAAAAAAATCAAATAGATAATCAAAATATCAATAAAATCTTAACTTACTAGAGATGGAAAAGGAGAACTCCATGAATGACTTTGATAAGAAATATGGAACGAGATGGAATTTGAAGAATTGGCCATTTGTATATATCATTAAGATTTTGTCCCTGCATTTGAGAAAAAATAGAAATAAAAATTTGAGTGCATATCCAAAATTAATGTTGACAATGATATAACCAAAATCGGAATTTCAATAAAGTTTTCAAACCATTTTTCAAGAACAAGGAAACTTTAAGAGAAAATGTATACTATGAACTGTTAGAAAAAATACTCAGAGGGGGGTGAATCATTATTTCCAAATCAATAAACTTTTCTATTTCATTTCCTGATTTTTGTATGTGTCTTTATAGAACTGAACTCGCGTGTGTACGAAATTGTTCTTAATACAACTAGCATATATCTAGTAAACTTACTTTTTAGTTAATTCATCTTTTGTTTATTTGATCCAGTGCATCAGTACTTCATTAAACATTAAATAGACAGTAACCATGTGCAGTAAGAACAAAATAAACCATCACACATAAGAAACACACATGAACACCAGGATTTAAGGTGGAAAACCAATGCAGGAAAAAACCACTTGTTGTTGTCGTCTATGTCTTATTTTTAATATAAAGAAAATATTTTACAATCTTTTATTGGTGCAGAGTCATACCATTATGCAAGAACCCACCTTTAGAAGACTACAACCTTCGCTCATTCTCCAGCTCCTACTATAAGGGAGCTCCAACCCCCTGAATCTTTTATTGGCGTAAACTTATACTTGTGCATAGGCACCAACTTACAAAAGGCTACAACCTTCACTCCTTCTCCAGTTGCTACTATAAGGGAGCTCCAACCCCCGTGATCTGATTTACTAGCTACCACTGGAAGGAATCTTCAACTCCCTCAACACCTCCAGGGACCATGTTTCATAAATTTTCATACTGGATCCTCCTGCTACAACACTTCATAACTTGTAGGCCTTGTTTCATCAAATTTTTAGATTGGACCCACTACCAGCATTTAATCTCAAAACCAATCATCAAACTAAAACTTATCTGTATAAATCAACCATTGACCCAAACAATCACTGAATTAACTAAAACTCAACCAATCAACTACAACAGTTAGATCATTGTAACCAGAATACTAAACATCGTACTGCACATCAGAGAAATCGTATTTTGTTACTCCAAACCCTGATCAACCATCTGTCAAAATATGTATGCTAATTTGTAGTAGATAACTCACATGTGTATGTTCCTTTCATTAAACATACTCACGTACATATATTCAACCACTGAAACCTGAAAACTAGACCACTATCACTCTGAAACAAACACTGAATCATACATAGATTTACTACAAATTTTGAAAGAACCATAGAACCTTCACTGATCTTCAATCACAATCAGCAAGTAACTTCAACATTCTTCAATCAATTAATCCATAATCAAAACATCACTATTTAGACTCAAATCATCAAGAAGACTTCATTAACATACAACAGAAACACATCAAGACTAATTAAAATGATAAGACATCCTTTTCATCAAAACCCTACTTTCCATACATGCTTTCTTCAAAGCATATTCACATTTGTACATGCTTTTCAGGAAACAAACTCATGTGTACATGACTTACCAATGACACACTAACGTGTGTACATGCCTTACAGGGTATAAAACCCACATACAAATCTGTAAATTCAGACTCAAATCTTTGTTGCAACACAGAACTTCAAACATACCAAGATCTCAACATACACAGAAAAATCACGTGTTAATATGCTATCAATACAAATCAAATCATCTCATAATCATGAATGTCATCTCAGATCTATTGAATTTGGTCCATCGTCAAAACCATGGGTGCATACTTAGTTTAGATCAAGCAAAAAATCAATAGCCCATTACATGCATATTTTCTTCAAATCTAACTATTCATAAGATTTCCATCACTTGCACACCTTCACATGTTTTACCACTTTGACCTTCATCACTTATATAGCTTATCATTTTTCAATACCACAGGTCAAAACCATACTCCAACCGATGGTTTTATTAGACAGGATCAAAACATTTGTTACTCGACTCAATACCACAGAGAAATACCACGGTAAGGACCCTTGGTATCTATAATACCATGGTGTTGAAACTACACACACCTTTTCTTCGTCATGCTCACGTGTGTACGTGGCTTTTCTTAACAGAACACACATATACTTCTTGAACTTTCAACTTTATCATACCTATGCCTCTAAAATGTTATACCTTTTCCAAAACACTTTGTCACATCCTATTTACATATTCAAAAAGTAGGTCTCCATCAAGATACAACTCATCAAGTAGGTTTTCATTCATTAGATAGGTTTCCATCAAGGACAACACATAATTTGTAATGCCAACAATATCCCCCTTTGGACTTGATGCCAACTACTTTGTTTTTTGGTCACCACAACCTGTAAATACCTATAAAACACATCAAGCAAAGCACCAAACCAAGATACTCCCCAAACACCAAGCTACTCTCCCCCTTTGACATCAAGGGAAAAGGACTGACCAAATGTTGAATGAATACTTTTGTATCTAAACTGCTAAGTATGAACATTGATCATGCTCCCCCTGAACACATGCTAAAGTTTCTAATAGGTGTACAATGAACTACATGAATCTATGACTCAAACTTACATCAATCGCCCAATCAAAGTGGGTTTACATATTTGACATCATTGTTACATAAACTTCCCCAACATAGTGGGGTTACAAATTACATCGTATATCCAGAAGGACTTGACCACAATATTCCATACATGATTGAATTCTACAATGATTTCATCATAGGTCTTTACATGACCTTTACATCAAATGATAGATAAGACATTTATAACCAAGACCAAAGACCTCAAAAAGACCATGATATTCATCAACAGCTATCATACACCAGATATGGTCTACACCTTAAGCATCTGTCAGTAGCAAGAACAAAAACTTGTATATTTCCATCATCAATTCGCAAGATAAGACAATGTAGCTTTAATGTCATAAACTTGTGACCAAGTATGCAGCCACAAAATCATAAGTGAGGATCAACCATATAATCATAAGGATAGTGTAGCATCATGCCATGTTCCCAATAATTATCCAACAGATATAGGAGTGCATCATATCATGTGCATTTGTAAGCACTATAGTCATCGTCCATTACAACAACATCATCATCAAATAATCATAGTGAAGACTGCATGTTCTTTCCACAACAACCTCAAATATATCAAATATGCATTATCCTAGGGAGTTTTATAACATCTCACATCCAATAAGTATCAACCCTAATAATCAACCTATATGAGAACCAATCCTATCATAAAGTAATATAGGGAGAAGTATTCATCATTCCTTATCATCATCAATATTTGACTAAGTAAGCAATGCTCCAGATAGCCATGTCTTCATGAAACCTGCAATAACACCATTCTCTTGGCCAATTTTCTTCATACAAGAAGATCTATTATACCAATATGTAGTTTAATTAATCATCCATAAGATCCTTACCTATAGTGTATCCATAATAGAGATAGTAGTATGTATCTAGCTTCTCATTAATGAGAAAATAAAACCATGAGCTCACAATCATTTTTCAAACTTTGTTAGTAACTCATCTCCTTGATACCATCAAAAGCAACAATCCTCAAACAATATACCATGTGAGATCCAATAACTATTGGAATCCTCCTCCATAACTGCACCAATGCAATTTATGCATATTTGAAGTCATGATAACAACAACATAAAAAAAAAAAAATGAGTGACACTTATCATCATCAAATAATGAGGTTGTATACTCGAGCTTTGTTTTTCTCCTTGAAATTATGAAGATCACCATGTAAGAAACATAACATATGAATCATATGCATTATCAAAAGAATCATCCATAAATTTGATCAGTAACATCAAAATAACTACGTGGCTTAAGAAATATATGAGTATCATATGTGATTTCGTTATATGCAACCCATGACCGCAGCATAGCATGATGCATCATTTAAACACCTTATAAATATAGGCATCACCACTATTGATAAGCATCGTTACGTACCAAGGACTTCTAAAGAAAACATAATGCCAACAATGCAATATTAAAACCATAGAAAATGCTCCCCCTAAACGTGTGCCAAATGTTCACTATCAGATCTAATCATATCATTTCATATATCAGTAATAATCATCAAGGCATCATTATCAACCAGTCATCCATAAAATCTCAACAACTTATAAGGGCCAAAAGAACTTCTAAATAACATCAACAGACTATAACCATAAACCATCATAATCATGAAAGTCAAATAATAATAGACTAAAGCATATCAGACCCTTTTCCTGAGTTTTCCCCTTGTTTCTTCATCAAACCAAAATATGTGCAATTGTTCAGTTTAGAACTCGTGTATACACACGAATTTTATTCATAAGATCCACGTACAAAAAGTGAACTACTGAAATTTCTCACCTTCAACTTGTTTTATTTGTACTTGTTTACTATTACTTCACCAAAGACACTGTCAGTAGTATAAGCAGCTGAAATTAAAAATAAAACATGGGAATCAACATGAATTACTTCCCCTGAGATTACACATCACTAATTCTGAGAAACTGATAACCATCTTCTGTTTCCATGAGGTTAAGTACCTCTCACCACTTATGCAATCAATGTTAGAAAGATTCATTTAAGAATAAGAGACTACAATAGGAACCACCTTATTTTACTTAAGTTCGAACCTTTCTCAAATCTATGAGAATTTTGATGTTCAAACACATATAATTTTTCTTGATTTCTATCTCCTCTTATTATGAATTTTCCAGTTACTTCATTCATAACCTTACACTTGGTTGATGTAAACATAATTATGTTTCCCTTATCTGTGACTTTTCCTACACTTAGAATATTCTTCTTTAGTCCTTGAACTAAAAGAGTAGCAACTGTTATGATAGTTTTATTAATTCTGGATTTACCTTGTCCTAGAACTTTTTCTGAAACATTAGTTCCAAGAATAAAATTACGATGATGGTTCTTCCTGAAAGACTCCATTTTACTCTTATCTCGTTTATGTGATGAGAACATCCACTATCTATGTACCATTCATCTTCATCTTCAAAGGAGCAGAGAGAAAGACCGCGACTTATATGTTCTTACTTTTCTTGTTTATTGGTGGATCCACCTTTTTTGGATTTTTTGATAGTAATGTTCTTATCTAGTTTCTCACCGTCTTGTCTGTGGTGATACATAGAATTTCTCCTGCATTCTTTTGTTACATGCCCAAACTTGTTACAAGCATAACATCTTATATATTTCAGATTCCTTTTATTGCAATCAATGGATTTGTGACCAAACATATTGCAAGAAAAACAATATCCCTTAAAGTACCTAGAAGTTGATGGTATTTCTCTAAGATGGTTAGTAGCTTGAAACATTCTACTTCTGCAACTGGCTACAATATTTCCAAAATTATGACATATAGAAAATTCAACATTATTTAGAAGAGGAGAAAATTTGATTACACTTCTATAGTTAGGAGTAAATGGTTTCCTTTGAAGACTTACTTTCCTTGGTTGATGATGAGGTTGACTTCTTATCTTCTTGTTAAGCATTTTAGATTTCTCATTATAATTCCTTTCGTCAGCTTGTGAGCTAGATTCACATTTAATAGTTTCATGAAAACCAAGACTAGATTTGATGGTAGGAGACCTTTTATTACTAAAATATTATCCAAAATATTAGTACTATCTTGAAATCGCAAATGTTTATCCTTTTCTTCTAGTTTACCTTTTAGGATATTTACCTCAACCTGATATTTCTTTTCCTAGTTCTTTAAAATTTCTTCAATATTTTTTCCTTCCTCCACTTGTTTTAATTTGAGAATATCTTATTTCATCCCATTCTCTTGTTCTTCAAAAACTTGAAGTAGATCTTCATTCCGCTTATTTTATTTTCAAGATCTTCTCTTAGAGAGATTTCCTCAGCTTCAAGATATTCACAATATTTGTTAGATACCATACCAACATGATCATTTTTATCATAATCCTGCAACTTATCAATCTTTTTCAAAGAAAGATCAAGTTTTGTTCTAAGATCAAAAATTTCTTCTAACCTTTCCTCTTTTGAATCAACAACTACATTTGTCATTTTGGACACATTGTTAGATATAAGGTTACCTATGAGATCTTCCTTTGGGACTTCTTCATGGATTGCTTGTAACTTATCCCATACTTGATTTGTAGTAGTATAATGCATAACCTTATTCAATATTGAATCAGATATGCTACAAAATATGTTACTCAAAGGCTTATTATTCTTTTTCACTTCCTTGTCTGATGGATGAAACTTGGTGTAACCATTGCACACTAGATGCCAAACATCCAGATTCATTAGATTATGTCTCATATTTCCTTTCCATTGTTGATAATTATCTTTTCTTAGCATAGGCACATCTACATTGTCCATTGATTCTAACTTTCTTTGATCGACTGCTTCAAGAGGATTATTTTTACTTTTGCCCATAAGTGAAAACTCAGTGATTTCACTATCATTGTTGAATAGATGAAAATGGATCACATCTTGAACAAAAATCCATACCTGACAATGCTTCATCTTCTTCACTCTTGATCAATATAAAGTGGGTTTCTCCTTGTTTTGAATATTTTTTTACATCTAATAAAGCATTATTTTCTTCTAGGGCATCCATGAAATCATCATTAGAATCATCTTCAAATGCCATAAATAATTGACTACTCATCTTGACAAATCTCCTTTAAGCCATCAAGATTCTACCAAAGGACCTTCTCCGATACCAATTCTTGTGAAAACTACTGAGAGGGAGGTGAATCAGTATTTCCAAATCAATAAATTTTCAAGTTCATTTCTTGATTTCTATACGTGACTTTATAGAAGGGAACTCGCGTGTGTATGCGACTACTCTTAAGACATCTAGTGTATATCCAGCAAGCTTACTTTGCAGTTAATTCATCTTCTATTTATTTTGATCTAGTGCATTAGTAATTCATTAAACATTAAATAGAGAGTAACCATGTGCAGTAAGAAAAAAATAAACCATCAAACATAAGAAATAAACATGAACACCAAGATTTAAGGTGGAAACCCAATGCGGGAAAAAACCACCTGATGATGTCGTATCTATCTTTTTTTTAATATAAAGAAAATATTTTACAATATTGTACTGGTACAAACTCATACCAATACGTAGGCACCCACCTGCAGAAGGCTACAACCTTTGCCTGTTGTCTAGCTCCTATTGGAAGGGAGCTCCAACCCCCTAAATTTTGTACTAGCGTAAACGTATACTAGTACGCAGGCACCAACTTGTAGAAGATTACAACCTTCACTCTTTCTCTAGCTTCTACTAGAAGGGGTCTCCAACCCCCCTGATCTAATTCACTAGCTACCACTAGAAGGAAGCTTCAACTCCCTCAACACTTCTAGGGACCACTTTTCATAAATTTTCATACTGGATCCACCTGCTACAACACATCATAACTTGTAGGCCATGTTTCATCAAATTTTCAGACTGGACCCACTACCAACATTTGAGCTCAAAAAAAATTGTCAAACTGAAGCATATCTCTATAACTCAACCATTGACCCAACCAATCATTAAACCAACAGAACCAACCATTCACTAAAACCCAATAACTGAATTAACCAAAACATAACCAATCAACTAGAACAGACATATCAATGTAACCATAATACTAAACATCATACTGCACATCACAGAAATCATTTTCTCTTACTACAAACCCTGATCAACCATCTTTCAAATATGTACACTACTTTGTAGTAGAAAACCTGCTTATGTACGTGCCTTTCATTAAGCATACTCACATACAAATATTCAACCACTGAAACATGAAAACTGGACCACTGTCACTTTGAAACAAACACTGAATCAAACATAGATTTATTGCAACATTCTGAAAAAACCATAGAACCTTCACTAATATTTAATCACAATCAGAAAGTAACTTCAACATTCTTCAATCAATCAATCCATGATCAAAACATCATTGTTTAGACCTAGATCATCAAGAAGACTTCATTGATATACAACAGAAACAAATCAAGACTGATTAAACTGATCAGGCATCCTTTTCATCAAAAACTTTCTATACTTGTTTTCTTCAAATTATATACGTGTGTGTATGCACTTTTCAAGAAATGAACCTGCGTGTACGCGACTTACCAGAACCACACAAGTGTGTATACGCACCTTGCAGGCTATAAAATGCGCGTATAGATCTGCAAATTCAGACTCAAATCTTTTTTGCAACACAGAACTTTAGACATACCTAGATCTCAACATACATAGAAAAAATCACGTGTTAAGATGCTATCAATACAAATCAAATCATCTCATAATCATGATTGTCATCTCAGATCTATTCGATCTGATCCATCATCAAAACCCTAGGTGCATACTTAGTTTAGATCAGTCAAAGCATCAATAGCCCATTACATGTGTATTTTCTTTAGATCTAACTATTCATAATATTTCCATCACTTGCACACCTTGCACATGTTTTACCACTTTGATCTTCATCACCTTATATAGCTTATCCTTTTTTGATACCACAGGTCAAAACCATACTCCATCCAATGGTTTTATTAGATGGGATCAAAACATCTGTTACTAGGCTCAATACCATAGAGAACTACTATGGTAAGGAACCTTGGTATCTAGAATACCATGGTGTGGAAACTGTATGTGCCTTTGCTTCTTCATACTCACGTGTGTATGCAGATTTTCTTAAAGGAACACACGTATACTTCTTGAAATTTTAAATTTATCATACCTTTACTACTGAACTATTATACCTTTTCCAAAACACCCTGTCACATCTATAAAACACTTTGTCACATCCTGTTTACATCTTCAACAAGTAGTTTTCCATCAAGAAACAACTCATCAAGTAGCTTGTCATTCATTAGGTAGGTTGCCATCAAGGACAACACATAATTCATAATGCCAACATGAACTATTGTAATTCTTGTGGATGCGTTCTGAAGGGTAATTTGAGACTAATATTCCATTTTATGTGAAATTAAAAGTTCAAATAGCTTTTAAAGAAAATTGGTATTGTTATCAGAAAAAGCGCGCCAATGCGTTTAAAACATTAACAACACTAGGGCGTTAAACTAATACCCACACCAATTTCTAGTATTCTGAAAAAAATATGTCATCACATCGGTGCTCTTCTACAAAAACAAACCAATGCGTTTCAAAAACATCACCACTACGCACATGTTTCCTGATTTTAAAAAATAAAAGAAAATTCAAACTACATCATTGCGTTAAAAAATTAATCGCACCGTTTCAAGATTTCAAAAGTAATAAAATAATTATATAGTGTCGGTGTGCTGAAAAACTTTTCCACCCCGGAAATGTCAGTGCATTTTTTTTATAAACGCATCAGTGTGCTTGACTATCAAACATGCCAATGTGCAAAGAAATTGAAAAAAAAATGCGATTTGTTTTATCTTTTTTAAAATTAAAAAAGGAGTGGCAATTGATTTTTCGAAATCTAATTTCATAAAATGTTTTAAATAGTAAATAATTATTCACCATTTCACTATTTTACCCAAAATTTCAAGTGAGTGATTTGCAAGAGAGACATACCAAGAGCATTGTGTAGCAACAAAATACTTTGTAGCAGAACATCTATTCAGAAGATCAAAATTTGAAAGGTATGGTGGTTCAGTCAAAAACCTGCATAGTAAAAATTGTAAATTTTTATTGTTTATTTTACTAATAAAAAAGTTTACAATTTATGTTAGGATTTAATTAGAAGAGAAATCATTTGGAAGATTTATATATTGAGAGCATTGTGGAGATGCAAAATATTTTGGATCCACCGAAAGATCAAAGGTTGGAAGGTATTCAAACAAAAAAAATCAATATTTACCTTAAACTCGTGCTTCTTCCTACAAAATTTCACCTTAGGGTTTAACTTCTTCTACCACTTCACTATTATGGTTTCTCAATTTAGGGATTTTATATTTAATGTGTTTGTGTACTTACTATATATAGCGTGTTTGACATGTAAAGTAGGGGAATCAATTATTGAATTAGATCCAAACCCTATCGATCGTTCCCATTTTTTTTAACGGCTATATGTTTCCGCAGTGCACCCTCTATAATATGATGCACCATTGGTCCCTATGTAACACAATGCATCAACACATTAGAATACTCCTGATTCTATCTATTTTGCTAATTGTTTCTCTCGATGTAATATAACACACCGACACACCTCTTCCAAATAGCATCGTTAAATATTTTTGGTGTGTTTATCCTTACAAATCACATTGTAATAATTTAAAATTAATTTTAAAAATTAATTTTCCTTAGCGATGCACCTGAATAATATAACACTCGGTGCATTTAATTTTCTAAACTCACTGATCACCGGAGATTGTTTGGTTGTATTCGTAAAATATATTTAATGACTTCTATATTTAATGCTACAATCTGTATATTGATAAAAAAAATGTCTTATATGGTCTCAAGTAAAAAAATATTGATCGACACAGTGATAGCACATTGAAAAAAAGTAGAGAAGACAAGTTCTTTGTAAATTCTTTACAAAATTAATATGTTTGAGCTATATGTAAGTTTAAGTAATATGTATTGGTTGGTGTGTGTCATGCAAAGCTGAAAAATTAATAAGGTCAATAAGATTATTTCTAATATAAGTGCAAAAGAGCGTAAAATCCCGATATAAAAATTGCAGAATGATGAATTAGGTGAATGAAAAAATACTATTCAATATGAGTTTTTTTTTTCTTTTTAATAATATACTTAAGAATATTAGATAACATGTTTCAAACAATCTATTAATTCATATATGTTTAATGTTCTACAGGGAGAAACAACAAAAGAAACGATCAATTTCCTTCTAAGAAAAGAAAAATTATAGAACATGTAAATGACGATGAATTGGTCCTTATCGTGTTTGGAGTGGTATTGGAGGTTAATGAAAGAGGGAGAATTTTTACATAACTATGAGGGATCTAGTGGAACAAATGTATAGATGTACTTTCCACTTACAATACAAAAATCAATCCATTGCTTCCAAGAACTAAAGTATACCTAAACTACAGGAAGTGTTTCTAGAGCAATGGTCAATGAGACATGTCAGACTTGCAATAGCAAAAACATACAACAACAAAAAAGAATCATTCAAAAGGTAATATTCCTAATTGTATAAAATGATTTTACAGAATTATATGTATATATTACTATAAATCATTAAATTATTAATATTAATTTTGTTATATTTTTTCATATATCACTATAAAAATAGTTTATTACTTTTTTCAAGAATATTATGAAAAACCCAAATGATTAATGCACTCATAAGTGAAACATGTCACTAGGAATGTCCAAAAAAAATGTATAATGACATGGTCAAAGAAAAGGACATAATTGCATCACACAAAGAGCCATCTCAACAATAATGTGCTTCAAATGTAAGCAATCATGATTTAATTTGTACATATAAAAAATAATTTAGCATTAAAAATTGTTTTTCAAGTATTTTCTTGCGGGAAATAAAACAAGATGGCACTCATTCATCACATAAAACAGGAAGACAAGGAACAAAATAGTTGATTTCGAAGTTTGTGTGTAATTGCTAATATTTCCTTATAACAACTCAAGGATTCATTTTTGTATATTTTAAGTTGTTTTACAGCAAACATCCTTGAATGTCTTCAAATAGGTTCTAACATACAAAGAAGATCCATTGGAAGAATTGATCGACATTGCATTAAATAACAGTTGTGAGTATATGTTGGCATATCAAAAAATAATTGTGGAATTTGTAAGTATCTATGTTGTTTTAATTCTCTGAGTTTATAATTAATAGAACAAAAAAATCATTTATATTAAATATATGATTTATTATGGGCTATAAAACTTGTAGGAAACAAAGTATGGAACTACGCCAATAAAAGGGTTGTTGAAAGAAGGCATGATATTTGGTTTTAAAAGAATGTGTATAATTCACAAGTAACTTCTTGCTATGGTACATTTCTTTTTTATTTACATTGATGTATATTATTTATTTCAATTTTCATTATTCTCACAATGTAGATACACTCATTACTTTTTCTTTTTATGTTTGCAGATTGAACTGCAATATTAAGAAGATGAAAACAATCAATGCAAACAACAAAACATTCCTCCAAATAACCCAAGTCATGGAAGTAGCTCAAGCACTAACAATAGTTCTAGTGAATAATGATTATCAATTTGGATATCAATGCAACCTTTTGTATTTTTTGAAATAATTATCTATGAAAATCAGACATTTTGTTTAGTGTGATGGACATAGTGTCCCAATTGAACGGCAAGGGGTTACCAATAAAAATTCCATTTTGTATGACATATAGCCTCTTATTTATATATAATAAAATACATTTTAATTTACTCTATTGCCTTATCCAATGTCATTGTGAAATGTTACACCATTGATTAAATATTATAATGAAGAAATGTGAAATCTGATAATATAACAAATTAATCCAAACATCATATAAAAATGCACTAATCAAATTTTAATTTATATGAATACCGTTATAAGATATATGTTGATTTTTCGAAGAATAAAGGATTTAAAGAATTACAATAATTTCCCTATCACTGATTGATCTTTCCAAAAAGGAGAAAATATCATTCAAAAAACTAGTGTGTCCATAACATATAAAAGCACCAGTGTGTTCTATTATATAAAAGAACCATGATGACATATTTTTGCATCCCTGGTGCCTTTTAAGAAAATAAGAGCATTGGTGCGTTTATAGCTTCAAGCATCGGTCCTATTTGAGATTAATGCCCTGGTGCATTGTAATTTGTAACACACCAATGCTTTCATGTAACTAACTTCTCGATCCTACAAAATATTATTTCCATCTCGGTGTTGTAAGGAAACTAACAAAATTGGTCCTTTGTGTAACTAACACATCAAAGCCTTTGTAGTAATGATACGCATCGATGCTGCAAGTTTAAAAAAAATCATCAGCACAACAATTATTTTTTTGCGTGCCCTGGTGTCATTATTAGAAGAATGCCCTGGGACTTTTGTATCTCTTAGCACAGGTGCAGTATATATTATCCACCATATTTTTTGCATTCAAATCCTCGGTGCTTTTCGTTATATACATCACCTGATGTGTTTATGTATGTAGCACACTGGTGCTACTTGTTCCATTAAGCATGCCAAAAATAAAAATTAAAATTAAAAAAATAAATAAATAAATAATCCGCTAAAATATTTGGCCACCCACATGTTTTCAATTGTAATGAAGTTTTGTTAAAACCTCTGTTATCCAAAATAGATGTTTTAGCACATGTTTTTTTACAATTTTTTTAAAATTTTATAGCACTAAAAACATCTTCTATAACCTCTGCTAGAAGGTCTTTTCTTATAGTGGGAAGTGGTAGAATATCTTCCAAAATGTCTACAGTACCAATAAGTAAAGGCTGAACATCAACATCCGACAACTTTACTTCACGCATTACCCATTCTTGAATGGAAATGGGTAACTATCACTCTATATTTTATCACGCGTCTACTCAAGTTGAAAAGGAAAAGTGAATTCATAACGGTTATGGTAGATAAATGAATTAAATCAACACATTTTGTTCCTATACAGTCAACCTACAAATTTGTTTAAATTGTTGAAATATTTGAGAGAAATTTTTCATTTACATGGTATACCTAATGTAGTAATCTTTGATAGAGATGTGAAGTTTACTTCTACCTTTTGGAAGAATCTATTTACTATACTAGGCACTCAGGTATAGTTCAATACTTCCTACCATCCACGGTCAAATGGGAAAACTAAATGAGTGAACCAACTTTTGGAGGATATGCTAAGGATGTACATCATGCAACAACCAACCAAGTGTGAATATTATTGCCACCTAGTGGATTTTGCATATAATAATAGCTATCATGATTCCTTAAGGATGAACCCATTTGAGGTATTGTGTGGGTGAAAGTATAGGACACCTATTAATTGGAGTAATCATAAAGATAGATTAATATTCGAACCAAACATGTTAAAATAAATGGAGCGCATTGTGAGGAAAGTATGAATAAATTTGAAGGTTTCTCAAGATCGGAAGAAAACTTAAGCAAACAAAATATGAAAATATAGGGAATTTCAGGTGCGAGAACATGTGTATGTAAGGGTCAAACCAAAAAAGAATACCTTGTGGTAGGGAAGGTGCACAAAACTAGTTCCCCAATTTTGTGGCCCTTTCCAAATACTTGCTCGAATTGGGCATGTAGCTTATCAGTTGGATTTTCCTGGTCATATATGCATATGTAATGTATTCCATGTTTTTTTAATAATTACATATATGATCCTAATCATATTATTAATTGGCAGGATGTATAGGTCAAACAATAAAGTTGAAATGATTTTATGTGTGTTTCTTAATTAATGATTGATGGAAAACTAATAGCAATTATAATGATTGTTGATTTACATCAATCCAGACAGAGAATTCCTGGTTGAGCCTCTGCATATTCTTGATCACAGATAAATTATGCTAGGGAAGTGAGAAGTCATCAAGGTTAAACTATAGTGGAAGCACTTAAGCCCAGAAGAGGCTAAATGAAAGGATCAAAATTTTATATGTACAAGGTCTATGGGAAAAAACATTGAGGATTGTGTTTCACTCAAGCGGGTGCTATGGGGTAAAATGCACGGTGTATGGAGAAAGAAAACTACCCTCAAAGACCTTCCCGGGACCTTCGACAAACTGTAATATTATCTGCAGATGCTATCAAGTTATACACATGTTCATATACAAATATAAGTTAATGAAGTATGAAAAGAGGATTACCTCAAGTCTCCTTCTAGACTTGTTTGGAGATCAAAATGCAGCCAAGAAGAACTCCCTCAAAGTCGGCTCCAAATAAATTCCTGCACAAAGGAAAGGCAAACACAATCACAGTGTACAACCTTGAAAACCAATATATGAATACACAATGGACATATATTTGCATATAACTAAACTACTCATCTAAACAAGTATCAAATGAACAACTTAATGAGCAATGTTACCGACACCATGGAGTAGGGAACACAACTACAGTTCTATATTAATAATGGACAAGCGATTACAACCATCTATTGTATCAGTCTTCCTTTGCCCCTTCCGCTTCTCTCTCTCTCCCTTCTAGCTCACTTCTTCAAGTATGTGATAGTTCACAATAGCTTAGTATGCTATCCTTTCAAATGTTTTGACCCCTTTCACAATGACCCTCTCATTGCTTATATAGCAATCGAGTTAGGGTTGCCAAGTTCCTCATAGAGTTCACTAGGGAAAAAGCAATGAACTTGCTCGCCTTTTCAGCTCTTTCCATTTTCCTCCTTTTCTCAGATTAGAATTTCTCCAAATAGGTTACTTTTGGATGTTTCCTCGCTTTTATTGAGTAAATTTAGGGAAAAATATCTAGATATTTGTGAGTCAATTCATTGGTTTGACCCGTGAAACTTCCCTTAGTTTCACTAACACTGCCCTTGGTCTAACAACTTGAGTTGGTAGGGTCATTAATGCACCCTTAGGCTTGGTAACAAGCTTTATAAAGCAGGTTTTCAGTGTGCAACCAGCGTTAGTGTGGAATCAAGGCTTGCAATTATGGTCTTTGCTTCAGTCATCAAGTCTTTCACCTCTGAGTTGATGAGGAGGTCATTTTGTTGTATAACAGATGCCCCCTAAAGTATGAGATCAGAGGCAGAGACGATGGCCGAAATACTTTACTGAAACTATAATTTTTCCTATCAAAATGTAGATAGAGAGAAGCTTCAGGCGGCAAGGGAAACATGATATAACACATATATATATAACTGCTAAAATCTTGTCCTGAGTCAAGCATTCCCATGCTCATTAGCTATGTCAAAGTAATTTTCTCCAAAGAGATATAATGATATTGACCATCGATAAGCATAATGTGGATCTAGTGTCATTATAGAATCATCCTAAAACATTTGTCTCCAAAAAACAATATCTACAACTTGGGAGAGGAAACAAGGTTGAATGATGCAAGCCTCTACCCAAGGTCTTGATTTCCGCTTCACTAAACAGCATCGATCGATACATGCAAATATATGTGTTGATGTCGAACATGTGCAAAATCATTTGATTACCAGTCAATAATGGAGACCGTTAATGGACACGAGAAAGGCCACCGATAATGGTGATGGTCTCCAAGATGCACAGTACAAACTAGCAAGTATGAAAGATGTATTTTTCGTCGAACACATGTAGAATCGCTTAATCAGGAGCCAATAATGAGAACCCCTCACCAAGCACAAGGCAACCTGCCACTAATGTCTGCAAGTACCAAGGCACTGAATGTGTTTCTAGGTTACCTTCATAGATAGAGTGTTGAAGTCGATAGGAAGAAACCTGTCGAAAGGTAGGAAATGATGTGTCCTACATCAATCGACATGAAACGGGACAAGAATGATTTTGTTTTTTGAGGAATATTTTGAGCATTTGGGTCTAAAAAATGGAGGGCATGATGAAAGGATATGTTTGATTGGTTGATGGAGGGAAAAAATGGGTAACCCTTGAACAATAGAAGGCATGACAATGGTTTTAACCAGACAACACTAGACTCATGAACACTATAGACTGTTAGGATACAGAGACGCAATTACATCAGGGTATATAGGCTAAACTCATAGGATGGTAGGGTTCATACTGAGAGGACATCAAATGGAGGTTTAGTACCATGTTCAAGGGAACGATTGCTGCCAAACCATGCTTTCTAATACAGAATGTAGTTGTATTGTCCACTTTCCCCATCTGATTAATTTAATGAGTCCAGACAGGTAAACTCATCGATCTTTTCATATTTTAAAGAGTTTGAAAAGGACCACAAAAAGAGCTACTCTTTGCCCTATCTGATTAGTTTAATGAGTCCAGACAGGCAAACTCATCAATTTTTTCATGTTTTAAGAGTCTGAAAAGTATCATAAAAAGAATGACTCTATATCTTGTCTGTGTAATTTAAAGAGTCCAGACTAGGCAACTCAGTGGTCTTTTCATATTTAAAGAGTCTGAAAAGATCGTAAAGAGAGACTCCATGGTGGTCCCTTTGTCATAGTTGTTAACCTAGTGCGACAAAAGGTTAATAGTATACCCAGATTAATTACTTTTCTGTTAGTTAATCTATTGAACCCGGATAAAGAGAAACCTATTTTCAATAGATTTCAACCTCATTTTGTTACGAGTATGAGGCAATGGACTAAACTTGTTTTTCATCGTGAATTTTTAATGATTCATGCGATGACAAACTCAATACCTTCATCAAAATTTTTAGTCAAATGAAGAAAACTTGGGGTATCTTTTTCAATTTAGTGAGCGAGAAAAAGAGGGAAAAGAATGGCTCATCCCTTCTTCATAGTTTTAATGAGCTCAAAGGAGGGGAAAAACTCGGTGATTTTTCGATTTAGGAGCAAGAAATGGTCCCAAAAAAGAAAGTGCTCTTGTTGCTGCCGTATATTTTTAACGAGCCTAGTAAAAAAAACTTGGGATTTTTTAGTTTAACGAGCAAGAAAAGTACCTAAAAGAATGCTCAGGTCACTTTTATAAAGTTTAACGAGCCTAAAGCCAAATCTCGGGATTTTTTCGGTTTAAAGAGCAAGAAAAAAGCACCTAAAAAGAATGCTCCCTTGGTCTTTTTCAGTTTAATGAGCTGGAAAAAGATCAAAAAAGAGTTGCTCAGAGCATCGTTGTATAGATCTAATGAGCACAATGATGAAAACTCAAAGATGTTTCTTATTTTTTAAAGAGCAATAAAATATCACAAAAAGTGCTCTATTGAGAATTGCATAAAATTACACAGCACATGCCTAGTGCAATACTAGGAATAATACTTCCTTAGATAGAGCCCATATCTAGGCTCCTTGAGCAGGACTCCTTCCCAGTCCTGCAGTTCATATGCCCCTGTGGGGAGGACTTTCTTTACAACATAGGGACCTAGCCAGATGGGTTGAAGCATGCATGCCTCCAAGAGGTCATCTTTTGGATGATAGAGAAACACAAGGTCGCCCTCTTGGAAAGAACAAAACTTAACCTCTTTCACAAATTGGGATTGTACCCGCTGCTTGTGAGCCTCGAGTGCCAAGTTGGCATCTCGACGGGTTTTATCCAGCTGTTTAAGGTATAGTAAGCATTCTTCTTTGGCAGTAGTGTCGGGCATGGGTTCAACGGCTATTTCTAGGGAAGGGATCTGACACTCAATGTGTTTTTCATTGTCATAAAATTGGATCTCATGTGTGATAGTAGATGGATTAATGTCAGTCATTTCCTCGTGAGACCCACTGAATACTTCATGGGATTCCTTAAATTGGCAAGTGGAGCTCAAAATTTCCTCAGCATTGAAATCGGCTCTCATCTGGATGTTTTCCACGATGCCTGTCCTGATAGAAAAATCGATGGGAAATGATCTAGAAGTGTCACCCATGTTTCCTTTTGCATCCAAAGTTTGGATGGCTGTATAGGGAGAGGAAACGATTTCTAGTATGTCAGGGGATAGGATTTGAAGAGACATCATGTCTGAATCAGATATCGAAGCATGATGGTGCCAATCCTCCCAATTTTTCTCTCCAAAACTCATGATTTCTTGAACAGCTTCGTCCGTAGGTAGCAGTTGATTGAATGGATCTAAAGGAGGAGCGGTAATGGGAAGGGCAGTGGTACCATCGGCAGTAACCAACATGACCGAAGATGCATATGCAGATTGAATGTCTTGGTAGGCCAATTCATCTGGTGACAGCGACATCTGGTCTCCGAATGTGTCAAGGTCGGAAGGAGCCAATAGGATCCATGGATCAGTCAGTTCATGAGGAATAGATGAAAGCATGTTGACTGTCTGTGAAACCTTGGCCGGCTGAAGAGGAAAACATCCCATGAGGGAAGAAGCCTTCAATAGACCGGTACCTAAACTGACATGGCAGTCAGTTCCACCTCCTACTAGGGGTACGGAGCCACTTGGTAATGGTAAATAATCAAAGCTGCAGAAAGTCAACTGATCTATTGTAATAACCTTTCCATCCAATGGAAATAGGATGATGCGAAAGACAGTAGATACGACAGTCATCATGGCATATGTCCAACTGCGACCTAGCAAGAGATTATAGTCGAGTTTCTTGTCTACAACTTCTATGTCCACCATTATGGTTTTCCCATACAAAGTGATGGGGAAACTAGCTAGGTATCCTTTTGGGATAAAGGTGTGGCCGTTGAAAGCTTTAAGGGAGTTCGATGACGGGGATAGGGTTGGAGAACCCAGGGCGAGCCAACATGACATAGGTAGAAGCACCTTCGTCGATGATAGTTCTGTGTATACCTTTACCTTTCGAAGTGATATGCACCCAGAATGAAAGATGGTGAGAAAGGGGAGGTTTACACTTGTCCATGTCGAAAATGGAAATCATGCAATCTGTTGGGTCAATACCTCCAATAGCCGAAAGCAAAGCTTTCTGTTGCATTGGGCATGTTTGTAATACTTCGAGCGCCGAAATAGCCAATGGTGCTTGTGCCAAATATTCTAAAATGTTGTAGTGTTGGGCAGTACGTGCAGATGTATTGTGTGTTGTGCATCGAAGTGCCCCTCTTGGGGGTCAAATTACAAAGTCCTCAACCGGCCTTTTGATATGCAAATTGTTGGGCGGTGGTGGGTTTTTACTTGAGGATGGTTCTGCTGCATGAGCGACAGGAGCTCCATAAGATTTGGCTCTTGTGGCGAGTTCTACTGTTTCAAATGTGTAAAAGGTGGAAGATCCTTCACCAGCTAAAGGATGTTACAAGCCATCATTGCCTCCTTGTGGGAGTTGCGGTTGGTTTGCAATAAGATTTTGCTGTTGTTGAGTGGGAAAAGGATTTCTAAGGATAGCAGGGGCCTTACCAGAATCCCTTTTGGCAAGGTATTTTGTGCATTCCTAAAGCCATAGACAACGCCAAGTCATGTGGTCTTCAGCACAGAGTTTGCATGGATATCTGGTGGGTTTATCCTTTTCCTCGGTAGTAGGTGCAACAGCCTTTTGTTTTAGGTTGGGCTACTTTAGTGACTGCTCTTCAGAAGGAGTAGTCTTTTTCTTATTCTTCTTGTTCTTGCCACCGGATTTTTGCATAGACTGCACAGAGTTTATCGTAGTGGCAGGAAGAGCAGTCGTATTGGTAGAGGGGTCCACTTCCAGCTTGGAAATGTGACCACTGAGTTATTTTGCAGCATCTCCATAGGTTGCGCCAACAATCCCATCAGCCTGCACTCCAAGGTGCTGAGTGGAAAAAGCATTGGGATTGCCATGGGCATTGGGGATTATGTCATAAAGAGTGCTAAACTGTTAATATATCAAATCTAAGTGCTGGGCATGATGTATGGATTGGTCTTCTATGACCATACCACCTACAGCGACATCTCTAGCGATTTGAGGAAGTAAGGACTTGTAGAACTAGTCCATTAAGAGAAAGTTTGGGATGGAAGCTTTGACTAACCTCTGCCTACATCGCCATTCATGAATATGATTGGAGACGTGGGTGGCTCTGATGAAATGAAGTGAGGAGCTCTGTCCTAGTCTCATAGCGGATGGGTAGCTAGAAGTGCTTTAGGAATTCCATCTTTAAAGCGTCAAAGGTGCTTACTGACGCGTGTGGTAACTCAATATACCATTTCGCTATGTTGCTAGTGAGGGTGTGGGGAAAAGGACGTAACCGGACACTATCATCCACCACAGAGTTTGAAGCACACCAGATATGGTAGGTGGTGATATGGGTGCTCAGATCCTACCCTTGTTTTCCATCGAACTTTGGGATGTCCGTTGGTATCTTATGCGGGATCTGCATCCATTGTATGTTGTGGTAGATGGGGTCATTTGTCAGTTTGTATAAGTTGGGTATATCCAACGTTGCTAAGAAAGGCAGAGAGTTAGGTGCCCCCGACTCAGACCATGGTGATGACGGATGACAAGAGGAGCTTTGCGCTCCTCCCATCGTTTGCTTCTCCATAGTGTACATGGGTCGCTTGGTGTAGCAGTTGCTTTGAGGTATGGTGTTGTAGAGTGGATTTCCATGAGGACTTTGATACTAGGGTATGAAATTGCCCCCATCATAAGCGGTGCCCCCTTGACTCATTTGAAGATGTGACTAGGCTGCCCCCATGGACTGGTTGGGAACCCCTTGAGGATTCCCACCCGACACAGAACTAACCATTTGTCCTTGATTGATAGAGGAAACACTCATGTCAATTAGCAATTAACCATGCATGCCTGAGAATGGAGGGGGAACTATTACGTTCCCTACCGGCATGTGCATATTGGGAACCCCCCCAGGTATATGAATATGGGGGTTTTAAATGTACATTGGTGGCCGACCATGTTGTTGGTAAATGGGAACCGCGCCCATAGTGCCTCATTGAGTGTTATAGGGAGCACTATATGTGGCATTTGTCGAAGGTATGAAGTTTGGCACCATAGGAGTGGAACCTGGCATCGGCTGGGTTCTGCTCATAGAGGGTGTCAAGTGAGTGGTTGTACCTAGGACAAACGGGATAGCGGGATTTTCCATTACCGGTGTTGTGGTGACTTTCGACTAAGGAAGTGGTGAAGGACCAAAAGTGTCCCTAAAGTTACACAACCCATTATTCATCAACTGGATAGATGGAAATGTTCCAACTATCGAAGCAGGATGTACAGGGACCACAGGAGCCAAGACAGGCTCCAACGAATTCGTGAGCAGAGGGTTAAAGGGAGGAAGATCCTTCAGTAAAGAAATCCTCTGGAAAACTTGATTTGTCGGTTGTCCAAACAAATCATGTGTGAGATCGAGGAGACTGATCCCCTGAAGATGGGGAATCTGGTTCAGTGGAACTCAATGGATCTTCCACAATGAGTGGACGAAGTCCTAACAATTGTCTAGAGTGACGACGGGTGCTGGATGTAGCCACAGTGACCGTTAATTTTTATCAATAACTTTTATCATGATATTCTTTAAAGTCTCAAATGATAGCACTCAAGTACCTAAAAAAATATATATAAAAAATACATTAAATGGATCAATCAGCAAACAAAGGGAAATTACCTCGTCTGATAAGCACCGATCACCGGAGATGAAATCCAGTATCTCAATGAATAACAGAGAAGTATGGCCAGATGTACGGTTATGGTCACTCTAGAGCTTCGCTCGAACCTTAGATTGAGGGGCCAAGTACTCTCGTGAAGACGAGCAGCCTCCTAAAAATTGAAGACAGAGTAGATCCATCCATGTTAGGTACCAGGACAGCCCGTTACAATCACCTTGTGTAAGTCCCTATAAGTTTGGCCACTAGAGATACCTCAAATAACAGACACCATCGGGGGGGGACAAGTCATAGACAGCACGCTGTGTGGGCAGGATACCTGAGTCCCTGACTCAGTTCCCAAATCCTCGAAGGGACCACCAATACACAACATGCCCAAAGGATTTGTAAGAGAAGGCGAGCTACCTTCAATTACAGTCCAATGTTGTCTCGTATTTCACTCTGTTTTTACTGGAGTGGTCCCAGTAGTATGAGTGCAGAAGGAATTTTTTGCTCGTTAATGACACTAGTTTTGGTTTTTGACCTTAGGCAGTTCACTCACATGCTTATCCCAAGATCCTAGCCTAGCTAATGTTGGTTTGCTCAAAAGAGTTACTGATTGATTTTTATGTTAATTTTATGTGTACTTGATTATTGTCTTTGGTAGGGGAGTTGATGTTTGAAATATGGTGAGACTCTTGACTCAATAAATCATGCAAAAGCAATGCTCTAAATTTTTTTTCCAATTTGATGCAAACAAGTTGTATTCTACATATTCATATTTTCCACATATTCATAGTTTCTTCCATGCATCTATAGTCTTTCAACACATAACCAAAAGATTCTTTTCCAATGTTTCGTAACAACTACTTGTAACCAAAATGAAGCTACTTATAACTATTTAAACAGAAGCATGAATACAAATTATCAGTCTTTCTTTCAGAAAAATGTTTTTAAGAGAGAAAAACCAAAACTTTTTTCCTAAAAATAAATTTCTAGGACACCAATTTTGCTGACATAATACAGTTACAGATCTTATTTCAGCCCATGAGAAGATTTCCTATCCCTTTTGGTCCATAGACACTGCTGAAAATCAAGGTAATGGGAGACTAACACTCTGTAACAGTGGCTATAGAGAGTTAGTAGGCCCACTAACGCTCCCTATGAACAGGCACAGTGCTTTATAAAGCTCTGTGTAGCCTGCTAACCTGCGTTAGTGTGGGAAATCTATCAAAAAGAGGGTTTCCAAGATCAGTTTCTGAGATGAATGTATACTAGTAAGATGCAGCAAGATATTTGGTGGATGAGAAAAGGATTGCAGAAGAATAAGGAGCTCTTAGAAGGAAGATAGAACCGAGAAGAGTCTGGGTAAACCGGGAACTAGATGTATAGTCCCCACCGGAGTCGCCAATTCTATTATGGGGTAAAATGCACAGTGCATGGAGAATGAAAACTACCCTCAAAGGCCTTCCCGGAACATTTGACAGACTGTAAGATTATCTGCAGATGCTACCAAGTTATACACATTCTCATATACAAATATCAGTTAACGAAGTATGGAAAGAGGATTACCTCAAGTATCCTTCTAGATTTGTTTGCAGATCACAATGCAACCAAGAAGAACTCCCTCAAATCCGGCTCCAAATCAATTCCTGCAGAAAGGAAAGGCAAACATAATCACAACATACAACCTTGAAAACCAATATATGAATACATAATGAACATATATTTGCATATAGCTAAACTACTCATCTAAACAAGTATCGAATGAACTTAATGAACAATGTTACCGACACCATGGAGTAGGAAACACAACTGCAGTTCTATATTAATAACGGAAGAGTGATTACAACCATCTGTTGTATCAGTCTTCCTTTGCCCCTTCTTCTTCTCTCTCTCTCTCTCTCTTCTAGCTCACTTCTTCAAGTATGTGATAGTTCACAACAACTTAGTAGGCTATCCTTTCAAATGCTCTGACCCCTTCCAAATGACCCTCTCATTGCTTATATAGCAATCAAGTTAGGGTTGCCAAGTTCCTCATAGATTTCACTAGGGAAAAGCAATGAACTTGCCCGCCTTTTCAGCTCTTTCCCATTTGCCTCCTTTTCTCAGATTAGAATTGCTCCAAATAGGTTATTTTTGGATGTTTCCTTGCTTTTCTTGAGTAAATTTAGGGACAAATATCTAGATATTTGAGAGTCAATTCGTTGGTTTGACCCTTGGAACTTCCCTTAGTTTCACTAACGCTGCCCCTAGTCTAAAAACTTGAGTTAGTAGGGTCACTAACGCACCCTTAGGCTTGGTAACAAGCTTTATAAAGTATATTTTTAGTGTGCAACCAGCGTTAGTGTGGAATCAAGGCTTGCAATTGTGGTCTTTGCTTCAGTCATCATGTCTTTCACCTCTGAGTTGATGAGGAGGTAATTTTGTTGTATAATAGTAGGGTGGGTGTTATATGGAATTTATACCTACGGATAAGTATATCTTCCCTAAGTGGGTAGTTACACTTAGAAAAACTGAAGTAAAGATGTTTAACCTTTTCCTACAATAAACAAATAAGATTAAACAGCCTACTTGTGATCCTTCGCTTCCTTTGATCTCCTTTGAGTTGCTCCCATCACTCCCGTTCAAATTTAATTCACTCAATTGGTACCTACCAACATAAACCAAAGATGACAACAATCAAATCATATGATCTATTTATTGTAAACAAATGGAATTGACAACATTTGAACATACATTCATCATAGATATAGACAAAACAATTGGAAAAGGAACAAACAACTTTATTGATTGATAGAAGGAGAAGTTACACCCAATGTGGTTCGATCTCGTGTCACTCATCTAGATTAGTCCAAGCCTTCATCACACCAGTAGAAACTGATGACACCTAATCATCAGGATTGGGTGAATAAGTGTAACTGATGTAAATAAATAATAAGAAATATGAATAGTCACTGGGAGATGAAGTGAATAGTATCTCCCTAATGTATATAATAAATATCAACCTTAATGAATAAATGTGAATTGATTTGGAGGAGTTACTGCCTGGCCTGACATGGTATCAAAGCCAGCTCCCGAAATTAGTTTTTGTGTAACTCCTAATCTCAGTTTCCTACCTATATTCTGCCTGGTTGCCTAAAGCCTGCTCCAGGCAGTTTCATATATGTTTTTTAACATATGTGTTTTTATATTTCCTATGAGCAGTCGTCTACTTCGCTGGAATCACAGTGACAACTATGGGATATGAAGCCATGCACCTAACATGGCTTTCATATTGTATGCATTTTAAAATATGTTGTTGGCCTGCTGTCATATGCGTTTTAACATTTGAACATTGCTCTATCCCTCACCATGTTTCTCCCTCCATCTCAATGAATTTCATAAACATCTGAATGTTTTTGACTTTGTTTTTGACATAACGCTCACCCCGTAACTTTGTCTAGTTTTCGCCCCAGACTCAACATCCGGTTTCTTCTGAGCATCCATGGTCGAGTTTACCTAAGTTCTGCTCCAATTTATTCTGTGGATTTTGCATACAACGTTGCTCTTGGGTTTGATTTGATTGGATAGAGCTTTAGGCGAGGCCATTCTTACAAATTATTTGCTAACATTCCAGATCCCTTTTATTTGTTCTGCTCCAGGCACACATTACTTCTGCTAATATATTTATATGTACAAGCAATCATAACAAACGTGTTGCTATTTCTTTAGTGTTTTTGTGGCCTCTTCATTTGTGTCCCCAGAAGAATTGAAGACTGAGAGGCAGAAAAAGAAAGAGATGTAGTTTTCAATATATATATATATATATATATATATATATATATATATATATATATATATATATATATGTATATATATATATATATATATATATATATATATATATATATATATGTATATATATATATATATATATATATGTATATATATATATATATATATATATGTATATATATATATATATGTATATATATATATATATATGTATATATATATATATATATATATATATATATATATATATATATATATATATATGTATATATATATATATATATATGTATATATATATATATATATGTATATATATATATAGATAGATAGATAGATAGATATAGATAGATATATGCAGTCAAGGTGTAAAGCATAGGATTTGAGCTTTCATGCAAGTTATGGTATCTTGGTACTAGCGGGATGATATTGCCTATTATATTTCTCTTGAATTTCAACCATATTGTAATACAAAAAAAAATGGTGATATTCTATATGCATAGAACATAGTTTTGATCTTTGTATATTAAATCAAGAAGGAAGAATAAGGCTACATTATTTTGAAGCACATTTTCCTAGCAGAAGTATTTTTAGAGTACACAGATTTTTTTTTCCAACAGAAGTTTTTTTATAGTATGCATTCAATCATACCTATTGTGGGAATAGTTCTTACTGGCAAGGAGAACTATCCTGAATGGTCCCGAATGATAAACACACCCTCATTTTCAATGAGTTGTGGAAAGGAGTGTGTATTGGAGATGGAGACAAAGAGCCAGAACAGCCTACCTTATACAAAGAGTTTGCCATTTGGAAAAATAAGAACAGCAAAGCCTATGCATTAATTTTAGCATCTATAAGTGAAGAGGTGAGTTGCCATATTTTGCCATTTTCAACTACTTTCAAAGCCTTAGAAAAGCTGAAAGAACTCTATGACTCACATTTTGCACTTGAATTTATTCAACTCATGATTAAACTCTTCACTCTTGAATTGCAAAATAATGATCCTCTTGCTCTTGCATCTGAAGTAAAATCTATAATGCATGATATCAAAGCCACTAAGGTTGAATTGGATATTCCTCTTATCGCTTTTCTCAAGGCACTTTATCCTAGTTACTCCAATTATCTTGAGTCATTGCAAGCAAATGGAAATCTCAAAAATATTACCTTTGACTCTCTTGTGAAAAAATTTGCTGAAAGAGAGAAAGCTTTTGGAAAGAAGACAACCCCTGAATCTTCTGAAGAGGTTGTGTGCCTTGCTCATAAAGAAAAGAATCCTTCTCAAGATTATTCTAGAGGAAGAGGTGATCGAAGAGGAAGAGGAAGATATTTAAGAGGAAGGGGGGCAGACACTCTCAAGGAGAAAACTCAAACCTGCACTGCATACACTACAAAAGAAATGGATCACATGATTCCTCTACATGCAAGTTACCATGGGACAAAATTGAGAAGCAAAGAAACCAACAGAAAGGTAAAACTAATGACACAGAAAAAGGTAAAGCACCTGAATCCACTTATTATGTTGTGGCAAAATGTAATATCGGAGTAAATGAAGACTTATTTAATGCTTCACTTGCTTCTTGGAAAAATGATTAGTTGCTCGATTCAAGAGAAACTTGCCACATGACTCATAGAAAATATTTTTTTGAAGAATTTACTGACAATGTTGATGAAGCAGTATACTTTGCAGACCAATCAAAAATCAAGCCATCAGGGCTTGGCACAATCAGGCTTAAATTTCCTGGTCTTCCAGACTTTGAAGAAGAAATGTTTCTCAAGCTGCAAGGTACCTCTGCTCGTGCACAACATTTCTCATACAATTTTCATTATGAAGAAGGTACACTTCCATCAAGATTATTATGGCATGCTATATTTGGACATTTGAACTATGATAGCCTCCGCTTGTTGAATAAAAATGGTGTTGTTGGTTTTCCTACAATTCCTAGAAAACTTAAGCAATGTGATGCTTGCATTCTAGGAAAGCATAGCAAACAATGTTTTCATGATTCACATTCAAGAGCACATAGAAAACTTAAACTCATATTCAGATTTATGTGGTCCAATGCCTGTTCCTTCTACAAATGGAAATAAATATATGATGACATTTATTGATGACTACATCAGAATGTGTTTGGTTTATTTATTAAAGAACAAATCTGATGCTTTTCAAACATTCAAGAAGTTTCATACATAGATTGAAAATGATGCACAATCTCATATTGGCTCTATTCCCACTAATAATGGAAAATAATATTGTTCAAATGAATTTGAAAACTAACTTCACCAACATGGGATCAAACATCAAAAAACTGTGCCTTATAATCCCAAACATAACAGTGTAGCTGAAAGAATGAATAGGACAATCTTAAATATGGTGCGCTCCATGATGTTTTTCAAAAATGTAAAGTTGATGATTTGGGCTGATGCAATTCTATGTGTTGTATATATAAAGAATAGATGTCCATATAATGCTATTAGAAACAAGACTCCATATGAAATGTGGTATGGGCACGTTCCTTCGGTAAAGCATCTCAGGGTCTTTAGTTCCACCTGTTATGCATTGATACCAAAGGTACATAGAAACAAACTTGGTGCAAGAAATCGTAAGTGTATCTACCTGGGGTATTCAAACACCTCCAAAGCATGCCGTCTCTATGATGAAGTCAATAAAAATTTTGTTGTATATAGAGATGTAATCTTTCTTGAATCATCCAAAACTGACAATGTTGTTGAGCGACAACTTGATCGCTTGGATAGATTCGCAAATGAAAAATCATTTCAAGAATTTGATAATCAGATTCCACATCTTGAAGGGGGGATTCCTATACTAGATCAACATGTGGAATCTTCTTCTGAAGAACTCTCTCCCCCGCATGGAACTCCAACAACGAATGATGCTTTAAGTGATGTGATTGATAGAATTGGGAGACTCAATCTTGATTCAGCCCCAACTCAATCAATGGAGCAGCTTGGACCATCTGAGAAAGGTCCTCCAAAGTGGCTGATAAAGGCACTTGAAAGTGTTCATCCTGATGAGGTTGGAAAGACAAGAACTAGAAATTCAAACCGGAAAAATGGAGGTGATGTAGATGACTCTGATTCACCTGTTGATATGTATGTTTCTTATGATTGTGAATTGAATTTGTCTACAGATTTCGAACCAACTTCCTTCAAAGAAGTTGCTTCTCATGATGAATGGAAAGAAGTGATGCAAAAGGATTATGATGCCCTAATAAAGAATGGCACTTGGAAGTTGGTTGATCCTCCATTAGGAACCAAACCAATTGGTTGTAAGTGGGTCTACAAGAACAAGTATAAAGTTGATGGCTAACTTGACAAGCACAAAGCCAGACTTGTGGCAAAAGGTTTTGCACAGAAAGAAGGGGTCAATTATGAGGAGACTTTTTCCCACATAGCAAAATGGGCTACCATCCAAACACTCTTTTCCCTAACAGGTCAGAACGGTTGGAAATTCCATCAAATGGATGTAAAAATTGCTTTCTTGAATGGAGATCTAAAAGAGAATGTTTTTATGTCCTAGTAGGAAGGATTTGCTGTGAAAGGACATGAACATAAAGTATGCAAACTTGTGAAATCCTTGTATGGCCTCAAACAAGCACCACGAGCCTGGTATGAAAACCTAACTGAGAATCTTCTAAAACTCAATTTCAAACATTATGATCTTGATGATGCAACTTTATTTGTCAAGAAAGTTGGAAAAACAGTTTTATATCTTGTGGTATATGTAGATGATCTTTTGATGACAGGGAACAATGAAAGCTACATTACATCCATAAAGAAGGAATTGAGGAAAGGTTTCGAAATGACTGATTTGGACTATGTTCATTACTATCTTGGTATTGAAGTAATGCAACATCCAAAGTCCATATTCCTTTCTCAATAGAAGTACATTGGAGATCTGTTGAATAGGTTTGGCATGACATAATGCAATCCTCTTACTACTCCAATGAAGAAAACTTAAAGCTCACATCCATTGAAGGAAAATAATTCGAGGATGCAACAAAGTATAGACAACTTGTAGTAAGTCTCAACTACCTAACTACTACTAGACTAGACATTTCGTTTGCTATTGGAATCCTCTCCAAGTTTATGCAAAATCCTTGTGAGGGGCATTGGTCTGCTGCAAAAAGAGTTCTAAGGTACTTGAAGGGAACTCAAGACTTTGGAATCAAGTATACACAGGTGGACGACTTTAGCTTGATTGGATACTCTGATTCAGACTTCGATGGAGACAAAGAAATTGGGGTATCTACTTCAAGTTATGCTATGAGTCTTGGATTAGGAGCTGTCTTCTGGAGATCATGCAAACAATCAGTTCCAGCAGATTCCACAACAGAAGCATAATATGTGGCAGCAGTTGAGGCAACAAAAGAAATTGTGTGGCTTAGGAAAATTCTTGAAGATTTGTAGGTAAAACAAGAAAAATCGACTCCACTCATGATTGACAATACCTAGGAAATAAATTTGGCCAAGAACCCAAAGTTCCATGATCAAACGAAGCACATCAATACTAAATATCATCTAATTTGACATCATGTTGAGGCCAAAACAATCCATCTCTGCCATTGTTCCACTAATGTGTATTGCAGACATTTCACCAAAGCGCTTGGAAGAGTAAAACTTGAACGATTCAGAACGATACTTGGACTCACCAACAACCCTTCAGATTAAGGGAGGGGATGTTGACACCTAATCATCGGGATTGAGTGAATAAGTGTAACTGATGTAAATAAATAATAAGAAATATGAATAGTCACCGAGAGATGAAGTGAACAGTCTCTCCCTCATGTATATAATAAAGACAAACCTGAATGAATAAATTTGAATTGATTTGGAGGAGTTACTTCCTAGCGTGACAGAAACATAAATCCAGCAACATAACATTACTTGATAATGATTTCACATCTCTAAACCAAAAACATTTCTCTATAATATCCAAGCTCCTTTGGCTCTATGATGGGAGGCCAATTTATAGATGAATGCAATTGTTTTTTTCATTAATATGGAATTTAATGGTTTTCCATAATTGGATGATTAGTTTCCATGTTCAAAGGGATGAGAGGATAGAGGATTAGATGATCCAAGGTTATCCTAAGTTGAGCTCATCTTGATAGAATAGGAGCTGGATTCCTTCTAGAAGGCTATAGAACGGAGGAATATACTCAAGATCCAATGAACATTTTGAGGATTCTTGCCTAGCCTAGGCTTGAGTGGGCTTAGGTTCTCTGCAACGGAACCTTGAATGGGGCTAACTACTCTGCAAAGCACTTACCCCTAACCAGGGTTGTGCTGGTGACCCAAGGAAGCACTTCAGTAGGGTTTGAAGTCAAGAAACTCTCATGGATGAAATCACTCAATGAGGTGGCATGTCTAGGGCATGTAGCAACTAAATTAGGGTTTTATAGACCCTATTTAGACTAATTTGATCATCGGGAGTGATGTTCCCAAATAGACCTGTAATAGCTGACCCCTAAAGCATGAAGTCAAAAATGATAATGTTGGGTGATATGCTTTATGATGTGATGAGAAGGATCTGAAGAAGACGGTGACCTGCATCAATTACAATACATAATATCATGATACCTTTGAATTTTTCATGAATTGCAGAGGGAAGGCATACCCATGCTCAGTATATAAACTTTTCATTACATGTAAATAAATCAGATAGTCGTCTATAGATATAGATCCATGATAAGATGACCATCTGTGTAAAGCCATCGTACAGATGATTTAGTACTCCCCTAAAATCGCAACCCGGATGGATGAAACTAGATCCAGGGTCCTCTATCTCGTCCAATCGTTTTCTCAAGTACGAGTCTAACCATGTGAAAATGTGATCTGAAGTCGAACATGGGAAGATACCATCTGATTACCAGCCAATGATGTAAGTTGTTAACAGATGCAAGAGAAATCACCAATAATGATAATGATTCTCAAGGTACTACAGTACATTCTACATGGTGTGAATATATGTTTTGATCCTGAACACCATACAAAGTCTTTCAGTCAAAGGCCTGTGATGTCAACTTGTCGTCAAAAGAAAGAAACTTGCCATTGATGTCTGCAAGCCTCAAGGTACTGGAAGGATGTTTCTAAGTTAATTTCCTGGAAAATGTGTTAATGTCGACAAGAAGTGACTCATTGTAGTAGGGCCTTGATGTATCCCCCATCAACGACACGAAATGAGTGTAATGATTTCGAAGATAGAATGTGACTGATGACACAATGTTCAGGAATGGCAGTCATGAAAATGAATTTTTATGAGTATTGCAAAGGATGGAGTTTACTAAGTGACTTCTCTTAAACATGTCAGCGACACTGAATGAATTGATAGCATTGATCCAAAACCAAAGTGATGGATGGTCTGACATACCATAAGTATGATAACCATAAAGCAGATAACCCAACCCAAATAGTCACATAGATGAAGTGAAAGTGTCATATTCAAGAGCGACTTGCTACCATAAAGTGATTTATCCCTTTTCCCATTTTCCCCAATGATTTCTTACCAGTACCTCTTTATTTTTTAACAATCTTGAGGAGCATAACATACGCTTGATGTATAATTCTACCCTTCGGGTGAATCCATCGCTATGTGATGTTTTAACGAGTCTAATGAAGGTGAAACGCGATCTTGTCATGATGGACAAGTTTGTTGCTATTTGATGCTTTAACGAATTTAACAACAATGAGAACTCGGTCCTTTTCATGTTTAGAGAGTTTGAAAAGTTACAAAAGAAAACTCCACAAGTTCTTTTTCATAAATTTGTCTCTCAAGTCCGAAAAAGCATAAAATAATACAAGAGATAACCTATTGACCATGTTCAATCAATGTATTCCTTTTTCGTAAGTAATCTATCTCAGTGCGGAAAAGGGTTAAACTTGTACTGAGTAGATGTCCTTTCCAATCCGTTTATGAGATGAAAAGGACAAGCGGTCGGCAATATTTTCATATTTTGAGACTCTGAAAAGAGCTAAAAGAGGACTCTAGGGGGGTTCCTTTTTCGATGTTTAATAGAGCTCAAAAAAGATATAAAAGTATGCTTTGTGGTCAAAAGTACATTTTATGATCATGCACGTGAAATTCATTAAGTCAGTTGTAAACTTGCTCAAAGAACCACCAAATGGATTAAACATACCTATTTCATTGGTAAAAATAGGTAAAAAACTATAGTTTATTCATTTAATGAACATGAAATAACCATAAAACAAGAATTTACCAAGTCATTTTACCATTTGACATTTACCATTCAGTTTTGTGCTTTGAACCAGGTTTTTACCTCAAGCTTCAGCAGCTGATTGCGGGAGATTTTGTGGATCATCCTTTGTGCCGTTAGGACCAGGTAGGATATCTACCTCTTCTATTTCATTTAAGGTCATTCTTTTTAAATTTCAGGAAAAATTTATAGGGTTTTGGGGTCCCTAGGGTAAATATATCACGCCCTAGGATCAGCACACCCTTATGCATTAAAAATTGCACTGCAGAGCAGTTAAACAAAAGGGAAACTTCTCTGCATCGCACTGTGTAAAGATTAGGGGTGCGTTGGGAACAACTTAGAAATTTGATTCATTTCTACCCAAAATTTCTTCAGTTTTTTGCAAGAAATGGATCCTAACTAAGCCTATGGTGTGATTTCAGACTTTCATCAGATTAGAATGGCTATCACATGGCATGAAAGAGAACATGAAGAACAGGATATGGTTTCCCTAAATGATCCTAGTACTATTGAGGCCCTCAGAGATTGTGGGTTGCTCAAATTTTTCAAGTTATCTGGGATGAGGCAACAGTTAGAACTATTGTAGTTCTTGGTTCATTCATGGGATCCAGCGGAACAGGTTTTTCACATAGGGGATGAAGTGCTCCCTATATTGATCGATGATATTTAATTTCTCATAGGATTGTCGAGACATGGTGCCCCCATTTCTCTTTCAGGTTCTTCCCATGGGGGTGAATCAGTGAGCGATTACATTCAGAAATTCTGTCAGTCAGGTACACATCCTAGCAAAGATGGAAAGATAAACATTAGGGATGTTTGTGATAAGACCTTGCGAACAATCCACTTTACAATCGCAAAGTTGGCGGGTAGCATGACACTTCATGTCGCGAATAGAGCAGTTGACTAAAGTAAAAAGAAGACAGACAAAAAAATTCAACTATGGATCGATTTTGATCACTTTTACTTTGGAGATAATTCCATTGATGCAACCTCAGCATGTGACACTGATTTTAGCTGGTCCTAGAGATCTAGAGATGTAGAGATGGGTAGAGTTTATGGCTAGACATGCTGGTCAGTCATCAATCTCATTTTCTACTGCATTCTTAAGTTGGCTTCGTCGACAACATATTGTCATAGGGAGCATCCATATGTAGGGATGGATTTCCGTAGAGATCATATTTGATATTCCCAATGGGTGCTCAATGGGGTGCTATAGATAAATTGTTTTGACCATGTATTTTTTATTTTTTGAGTTTTTACGTGTTTTAGTGTTTTTTTATGTTTCCAAGACTAAACTAAAAATGTTCTCATGTATATAGATGTTGGCACTATTCGACCAATGGGTCATCAATAGGAGGCGGGTGAACTAGTGGGGAGAAATGTCGGAAGAGAATTTCTCCAAGATTTAGATCTGATCGAGACACTGGTAGAGTTGCAGCATCATAAAGAGGAGTTAACCCTCAGTATACCAGATGTTTGGATCGAGGAGTTATTGATGAGACTACAGCGCCATACTCTTGGTGTAACTAGCCATTGGATGAGACTATTGTGCATGATAGCTTAGGCAGTGACCTGTTATCATGAGCATCATTAGATATACTTAGGATGATTTACTATATGCATTTTGAGGTTTTGATGTCAGATGACCAACATGTTGTGGACACAAATTTTTGTAAAAACTTTGAACATCTATCTATTTTACTTTCAGTTTTTTTGTATGGTTATGTGTAATCCTATTCAACTATTGATGTGAATTGAAAATTTACTCTTTACATATGTCATAAATGTTTGTTTAACACGCAATTCACTAAATAATCATTCAATGTGTTAAAGCTTCTAGAAATGTGTTGATATTGAATGTAATCAAAATGTCTTTCCAAGAGACGAATGATGAATAGTTGGATTTCAAATGGTATAAACATTCGTAAGATGTAGTACGACAAGTTGTGAGTCTATCCTAATGATGATTTGGCGAATGCCAAGTGAAATGGCATCAGAGAGGAGTTTTATTAATGCGCTATACTCAACGATATTGTTTGTAGAACGACCAATATAAATCCCGTGAAAACTCACTAACCCGCCACTTGGAGTGAATATGGCCCATGCTGCAAAGGATAGGTTCTGCATACTATGACTAGCACCATCGGAATAACCAACAAATGGTTCCAAATATTTTGATATCCACAACAAATGCAAAGCGGATTACTAACCACATAAAAACTCTAAAAGTCACACTGTGACACACACACGCTATCAAAGCATATATACAGTGTTTTTACTATGCACAATCAAACATAGTAACGTTTAAGATACAACCCATTTCAGGGCTACATCAATGGAATTCCATCATAATCAACCAACTCGTAAGCGCCTTTTGCCAAAAAATGCTTCAAAATATAGGGGGCCATCCATAGTGGTTCAAATTTTCCTGTTCCTAATTTATCGGCTTCCTGATCATAAAGCAAGACCAGGTCTCCTTCTGAGAATATGTGAGGCTTGACATTGTGGTCATATTGCACCTTAATTCATTTATTATGTGCTTCGTTGGCTAATGCAACTTCACGACTTGTTTCATATAGATGGATGAGTTCTAAGAAACATGCTTCCTCATTAGAAGTGTCATGTAACAAGTCAATTGCGAGTTTTAGTGATGAAATCTCACATTGCATTGGCAAGATTGCCTCAATACCATACACCAATTGGAATGGTGTGAATCCAGTTGCGTTTCTTACCGAGGTTCGGTAAGCCCACAAAGCTGAGTACAGGATCAAATTCTAGTTTCGTTTGTGAACTCCTATCATTTGTTGAAGCATTCGCTTAAAGACTTTGTTGATGGCTTCAACTTGTCCATTAGCCTGTGGATAATAAGGAGTAGAACTATCATGTGAGATTCCTAACTTGGTAGTTAATTCAGTCATCATGTGATTACGAAAATGTGAACCATGATCTGTAACTATAGCTTGTGGTACACCAAACCGTGCAACCACATGATTGAAGAAAAAAAGTGTAGCTATCTCACCACTGTTGTTTAATGTAGGCATCGCCTCAGCCCATTTTGTAAAATAGTCAATAGCGACAATAATATACCCATGCCCCCGTCCGAGTGAGGGTTACATGTCATGAAATCAATGCCCCATTTTGCAAATGGTCCAACAGCGATGACAGGATGAAATGGTGCAGGTGGTAATCGAGTTTTACGGTCAAAAATCTGGCATGCATGACAACTTCTGACAACATTAATGCAATTGTTAAATATGGTAGGCCAAAAGTAACCAGCACATAGAATTTTTTGTGTGGTAGCATCACCAGATAAATGTCCACCACAAGCACTAGAATGGCAATAATTTAGAGCTTTCTTGGCTTCCTCATGTGTGAGACACCTATGAAAAATCGTATCGAAACCACGATGGTAAAGGTTGATCCAGACTTAAATGAGAACACAATAGATTATAGAGATAACCATAGACACAGATATGTAGTGGAAATAATACTTCATTTCATTAATGTAAAATACTGAAATATGCTTACAAACAGTAATGGAAATAAACCAGCGAGGGCAATGGTAGCTTATCTCTAAGAAGAGATGTGGTGGCTACATGCCTCTGAACTGTGTTATTATGAGGCTCAAAGGCCTATTTATTATTGAGAAACAATGGAAAACCCTTAACATTCCAAAACCTAACCCTAGAAGATGAAATGCCAAATTGTGGGCCACGTTTGGGTAAATTCGTACATCAACTTCTCGGGATCGTAACTTTGGCATATGATCTCTGTTTGACATGTACAATAGCTCGCTAGAAAGATCTATCCGAGCACTACCACTTTTGGAAGGGAAACATCTGTCCATGGACCCATGTTGCCCCAAGATTTCCCAAAAAATGTCGTTTATGGCCTCAAAACAGCTCTGGAAGTTCAGGACCCAAAAAATTGCTAAAAATAGTAAGTTGTGCTACAATTAAGGAAACTAAAAACGCTGAGAGAAATAATGGTGGGGGTCTAGGTGGACTTGGCAGGTGGCCACCAATATCCACCTAGATCATTCCTCCTCCCTTAGGAATCAATGGTCCCCATTGTGTTGAGTTCCTCCCTGAGATGAGGAAGCTTTTGCTGATCTGGGTCTCTGGTGAGCTGTTCTGCAATCTCTGATGTGTCCAGAAATGGTGGGAAGCATGGTCGACGATGGTCCACATTGAACACTCAGTGCAAGTGAAGGAATGGAGGAATGCTACGATTCCAAGCATTGTTTCCTTTAGCCTTGGTACTGGTGTAAGGACCATGTCGAAGTGTTCTGCGTTTCTAATGGGTTCTGGTAAGGCGTTCTCTCTGCAGAAGTAACCAAACTTTTTCACCCACCTGAAACTTGTGTGGTACCCCTGTGGGTGAGGAGAAGTTGTTCCTGTGTTCCGTCATGACTGTATCCCTTTGTTGTTGCTGCTGCTACATGGAGGAACCCTTTGCGGGGGTCATGGATGTAGCAACGATCTTCCCCTTACTTTGGGAGCGAACCAGACAGAAAATAAATTTCCTAGTCTGTGATATGAGCTTGACGCCTTTCTTGGAAATGATCAAAGAGGTGGCGGTAGGTGGGGCTACCTTCAGTATCCTGTATAATGAATTATCCAAAGAAATAATGACAGCACGAGGCCTTGACTCATACACAGCATGTCGCCCCCACAAGTATGGCTGACCTAATAGTACATCGCAAACATCCAGAGGTGTAACATCACACAATACCTCGTCTATGAAGGGCTTGATGCTGTAGGGAAGGTGGAACTGCTGGCGAACTTTTAGATCTCGTCCTTCGTGAAGCCACCCGATACTATACAACTGTGGGTGTGGTGTAGTCGATAGGCCCAACCACTTCACGACCTCTGCTGAAATGAGGTTCTTTTAGCTACCACTGTTGACAACGAATTGTAGCGGCGAACCCTTGACCCACATTTGTGAGTGGAAAAGGCGCTCCCCCTCCTCTGGGTCTTCAGGCTCATTCTTCTGGATCTTGGTGGTGGAAACAATGGTGCTGGGCTCCGCATCAATGATTTGCTTCCATTTTCCATTCCCCTTGTCAGGTTCTAGCTCAGGATCAGAACATGCATCTAATTTGGAAGCCTTCAACTCAGCCACCAGCGATTGCTTGGTCCAACACTCACTTGTGTTGTGAGTCGGGCTCGTGTGAAACTCCCACCACTTTCCTGTGTCCTTCTTCGGCTTTGTGGTGTTGTTATTTTCTTGTGGCTTTGATGGGTTGTCTTGGGTCACCCCACCTTGGCTTTGTCCTTTGGGCTTTCGATTTGCAGATCCAAAGTCTCGCTTTTTCTGTTTGAACTTTTTCTCGATTTTGACAGTGTATCAGTATGCCGTGCCGAGCGAGGAGATGTTCAGGAACTCAATCTCTTCTTAGATGTATCTGTGTAGGCAGCCACGGTATTTGAGTAACAGATGCAGCTCAGAATCTTTGATACCTAAATGTGTACGAAGAGTATGAAAAATGTTTGTGAACTCTGGAACATCTTGCTCTCATCCCTGGCGCAATGTGGTCCATTTGATGTATTTGTCCTCATAGCTTTTGACAGGGTAGTACTGCTCCTTGATGGCATCCCGGAAGTCATTCCAAGTGGATGCGGCTAAAAATAGTGAGCCTGTACTTTCATCCTTCTGCTCGCAGTAGGTTTCCCACTAGTCCTTGATGTGGGGGGCTACTTTGAGAAGAGCGAAAACAATCTTTTCCCGACTTGAAAATTCATGAACAGAAAATTACCCATCTAGCAGATTTAACCATTTGTCTACGGCATCTGCATCTATTTGACTGTCGAATATGGGGATTTCAAAATTAACTTGTACCTTAAACGGCGTGGTGTTTCCATAATAGTTGTTGGAAGCCGATGCAACCCCTCTAGGTAGTTGTTGAAGGATCTGCGCAAAGCTATCCATCATCGCGTTCCGTTGTCGCTCGAGGGCTTCTTCGAGCAAGATTTTGATAGGATCTCCAGCCCCCTCATCTTTCTTCTCATCCACCATGGGAGGCCGTCGGGATTTGCGAGGCTGGTCTTGCAAAGGTTTGACCAGTTCAAGCCCTAACTCCTTATATCCTAACCTTATTGGGGACATGCAAATAAAAAAAAAGGAAAAAGTAGACCGCTCTGATACCAATGATCCAGACTTAAATGGGAATGCAATAGATTACAGAGATAACCATAAACACAGATATGTAGCGGAAATAATACTTCATTTCATTAATGTAAAATACTGAAATATGCTTACAAACAGTAACGGAAATAAACCAGCTAGGGCGATGGTAGCTTATCTCTGAGAAGAGATGTGGTGGCTACATACCTCTAAACTGTGTTACAATGAGGCTCGAAGGCCTATTTATTGTTGAGAAACAATGGAAAACCCTTAACATTCCAAAACCTAACCCTAGAAGATGAAATGCCAAACTATGGGCCCCGTTTGGGTAAATTGGTACATCAACTTCCCGGGGTTGTAACTTTGGCATATGATCTCCGTTTGATGCGTACAATAGCTCGTTAGAAAGATCTATCCAAGCACTACCACTTTGGGAAGGGAAACATTGGTCCATGGATGCATGTTTCCCCCAGATTTCCCAAAAAACATCATTTAGGGCCTCAAAATGGCTCCGAAAGTTCAGGACCCGAAAAACTACTAAAAATAGTAAGTTGTGCTACAATTAAGGAAACTGAAAATGCTGAGAGAAACAATGGTGGGGGTCCAGGTGGACTTGGCAGGTGGCCACCAATGCCCACCTGGATCAAAGGTTGTCGCCAGTGATCAGATAATCTTTGGCTTGATATTGAATACGTCATTGTTGCGAACGAGAGGTATCGAACCGGAAAGTTTGGGTTTGGATATAGATCAGTACATCTTCATACCAAGGGTTAGATGATGAGATTGGAAATAGAGACTCATCCAGAATTGATGGTTCCATTATTGAGTCAATGGCAATTGAGGGAAGGTCGCAAAGAAGCTCGAAAAAACTAGATATTTCTTTGACTTGGATTTGATGAATTCCAAATCAAATTATTGCAAAATGACGATCCATTTTGAATATTTTCCCCCCAGCAATTGACATGACAAGATGTATGTCATAGGGTTGCAACTGAAATGACAATGGTCTTTCGAAGCAAGATATAATGGCAAAATCTCTGTACAGCTTGAACGGAAGCTAAAGCTAGCTTCTCCACATAATAATACTTAACTTCCATATCATTGAGATTACGAATCAAATAATAGATCAGATGTTCAATCCCATCTTCTTCTTGGACTAAAACCATAGCAATGGTTGTATCTGCAGCGGCGAGATACAAGAAATAATCATTCTGATAATTAGGGGAATACATTAATGACGCTCGGATCAGGGTATCTTTGAGAGCATCAAAGGAAGCTTGTGCAACCTGGTCCCAATGGAAGGGAATTCCATTTTTCAAAATATGAGTAAATCCTTTAGCCATTTTGTCATAGTTGGGAATGAATCTCCTTAGAAATTTAGCCTTCCCTTGGAGTCTCTGTAACTGAAGTAAATTGGAAGGTGGAAGCAGATCAACGTGGCTGACTCGGTTACCTATGGATGGATAAAAAACAAATGTATTCCTCCCAAATATACTCGAAAGTACGTGGAGGCCCAAGCCGTGTTAGCGCTGTCCAATGCAAAACTGCACAATGAGAGCATTCACTTATACTTTTCGTACTATAACATTGCCCGATATACCTGAAAGTACGTGGACGGGCTACGATATACTTACGTACATGGAATGAGGTATCAAACTCCGAATGTATCGCAGACCATTAGTGACAGCTGCTATGTTTAATGGCGTCAAAAAACATCTCTAGCCTAGACCTCTAAATATTATGTGTTAAGTTACAATGCTCCATTAGGTTAATTGAGATAAATTTTAGTTGATCTTGTTTAAAAGTTTTCCTTTCAGGCTCATAGTGTGATGTTTCTAAAACTCCTAAAATGCAGCTAAGATGGGAAACATTCTTTTCATTTGATTTAAACAATGAAAACCATAACTAAAAGGCCTAGAGAAATCAAAATCTTTAAACAAAGAGCATAGAGCACATCTAATGCAACTTTCCCTATACCATTCCTACAAGAACACACAAACTTCTAAATGCATTATGCATGTTTTTCTTTTCATTCCTTTAATGTTTACATGAACATAGAGAATCAAAATGCATAAATGATCAATTAATGCTTTTCACAAGAAATGAAGACTTTACAACAGTTTCATTTTCAAAGAAATGAAGACTTTACGACAATTCTTTTTTAGAAAAGTAAATACTAATCAATGTAAGCTAACTTTGGGGATTGATTCGACAATGATAAATAAAACATAAAGAAACATTGAACAAACAAAGCCAAAGTGGGCATGGAAAAGAAATGCTAATTTGTACTTCAGGGATAGAGAAACATTGATCATTCAGCGAACAAGATGTGAAACAGTTTGGAAAAAATCAAGAAAAAAGATGGCTTTTTGGCTTGACAGTGACCAGCACAGCCCTGAGTGCGGGACAGTGCATTGCAGAGCACTATCTCTAGGTTAAGGCTACTCTGCAATGCACTATGTCAAGAACAACAGTGTGTTGATGCCAAATTGCATTATCAGCACACAAATAAGCACACATTTTGACCAAACAAGCTTCAAAATGAATGAATATAGGTAAATGAACTCAAGCAAAGTCTACTGGTGCTGCTAAGACAAGGGATAACTACCAGGAACGATGGTCGTTCCCCAGTATGGTCGCCAATTTGTTATATGGAATTGATACCTACGTATAAGTATATCTTCCCTAAGTGGTTAGTTACACTTAGAACATAAATAGAAGACAACAACAAATGGAATGGACAACATTTGAACATACATCCATCATAGATATAGACAAAAGTATTGGAAAAGGAACAAACAACTTTATTGATTGATAGAAGGAGAAGTTACACCCAATTTGGTTCGATCTCTTATCACTCATCTAGCTTAGTCCAAGCCCTCATCACACCAATAGCAACATCAATCCAGCAGCATAACATTACTTGACAATGATTTCAAGTCTCTAAACCAACAGTGTTTCTCTATAATATCCAAGCTCCTTTGGCTCTATGATGGGAGGCCAATTTATATATGAATGCAAGTGGTTTTTCCATTAATATGGCATTGAATGGCTTTCCATAATTGGATGATTAGTTTACATGTTCAAAGGGATGAGAGGATAGAGGATTAGATGATCCAAGGCTATCCTATGTCAAGCTCATCTTGATAGGATAGGAGGTGGGTTCCTTCTAGAAGGTTCTAGAAAGGGGGAATATACTCAGGATCCAATGAACTTTACGAGGATTATCACCAGAGCAGGCTTTAGTGAGCTTAGATGCTCTAAAACGCAGCCTTGAATGGGGCTGCCTGCTCTGCAGATCACTTACCCCTGACCACGGGTGCACTAGTGACCCAAGGAAGCACTTCAGCGGGGTTTGAAGTCAGGAAACTCTCATGGATGAAAGCACTCACTGAGGTGGCATGTCTAGGGCATGTAGCAACTGAATTAGGGTTTGATAGACCCTGCTTACACTAATTTGATCTTTGGGAGTTATGTGCCCAAATAGACCTATAACAGTAGGGAGATGTAACATCCTAGTAAATTGAATATTCTAATTACTTATGTTAAAGTTACTTGGTAGATTGTGGGCCATGATGAAGTTCTAGTATGAATAAGTATTGAACATGATTATTCTTCTAAGTTTTATTAATAAAATATTTCATTCATTCTAATTTTCATTAGTAAAATAAAATTCATTCATTCTATGTTTTCTTATGGATTGTGGTTAGCTTTTCAATTTTATTTTTCATAAATTTAGGTATTATTTTTTCAATTAACTTTTAATTATTAGTGGCTTATTCAATTCTTTGTTAAATTTAGGTATTATTTGTTCAATTAACTTTTAATTATTAGTGGCTTATTCAATTCTTTGTTAAATAAATTATCTCTTTATTGATTAGTTTTGTTTCCTTTCCTCGAATTATTTTATATATATATGTTTTAATTTAAATATTTTTTTACTTTTTGTTTTAATTTTTATGAAAACTTATATATTACTTTTTAATTTAGAACTTTATGATTTTAGATTTTGGTTTCATAAATTAATAATTATTCTATATGTATTCATTTTGTTCCCTATCTTTGCAACTAAATAAAGAAATATATAATAATAAATTTAAATTTATTCTTTGAATCTTGTAAATATTTACTTGTATTTAATTAGTTTTCATACTAGTTTTGATTCTTTAATTTATATTTTTCATTTTAGTTTTTAAATTTTGTTTTTAAAGTTAAAGCCATTGTTTTTATTTTGACTTATTTTCATTTTTGTTAATTTCTATTTCTATTTATATTATTATTTTTTATTTTAATAGATTTTTTATGTTTTCTATAACGTCTCATTTAATAAAATATTATTTCTTTTCATTTTTATGTTAAGTTTTTTTTTTTGTTTTATGTTTTTAACATTTTATTTGAATAAAATATTATATTTTTTCTTACTGCTATATTTCTTTGTTTACTTGGATCAGACTATCCATCTTTATTTTGATGATGAACCATTGTAAGTGGTTTGAAACACATAGACCTTAAAAATTATATGTGATTTTTCTTGAAGAGACTTTTATAAATCATGAATCATAGAAGCTTGCACTAAGAGATATTTCATATAGGTATCAATGAAAATTACAGTGGTAAAATGATGTTCAAATAGAGTTTCATATACCAAATAATTGAAAGATAATTATTCATCTCCCTAGAGATAAATCATCTCAGTTAGGGAAAAGGGAGACAAGAGTGCGAGAGGGGAAAAAGTCTAAGGAAACCTTGAGAACACGGGGCCTGAGTGGAGAGGACCCAAGGGAGGAAAGAAAAGTTATTAAGCTAGATACCCTGAGATAAGAAGTTTTTGAGGGAGGCAGGACGCTGCCAAAAAGGAATTCTTGAGCTGGTTGGCAAGTTGAATTCGAAACTCAACCTTGTGTAGTGAGTGAAACCATAGGTAGGACCTGGTATGGTTAGTGAATGTCATAGGTTGGACCTAGTGTGGTATCTAACAAAGGAGACTCTTATGGATGTGAAACTGGCTCGGGGGGAGTTTGGGTAGAGGGTATCGGTTCTCATTGGTTAGGTGGAGCATTATTTTTCCTAGTGTGATTTTCATGGCAAGCTTAGTTATTTGAAAATAGATAAGTGAAATACGTTTTGGAATGTTGAGGAATTTAGACTTCTGTGATCCATAATATTGTAAGATAATCTTCGGCAAAATCACATAGTGAATCTTTTGTCGACGCGTTTCGAACCAACCAGTGTGGTTCATCGTCAGGACAAGTTGAAGAACCAATCTAGCTTAGCATGAATAAATAGAGTGTGCAGAGATCCCAACGGCTACATTTCTAACGGCTAATTTGACCAAGAGACCCTGGTCAAACTACTAAAAAATTTTATTTTATTTTTTTATTAAAAAATTATTAAAAATTATTATTAAATTATTCAATTAATATTTCTCTAAAAAGCTAAAAATAGGTAAATATTTGGTAAATTTCAAAATAATTAGGTAAATCATTAGGTGTATTATTCTTATTATGTACATATTTAATTAAGATGGGGTCATTAATTCATGGTCTTTGGTAAGTAAGATCTATATCATATTTAATATTTTTAGTTAGATTGGTCCATTAAATCAATCAGTTATATAAGTAAATAATAATCTAAATATTCTTAGAGAATTAGCTATATTAGGTGAAAATTATAACTACTATTATGGTAAATCATAATTACCTAGTAATAATTATTCCAAGGTAAACTATTATTACTAATAATTTAAGGTCGATAGTTTATTATTAAAACTAATGTTATGGTACCTAAAGGTTAAAACAATATTTATTAAAAATATATTTATTCCAAATTTATTAAGGTTAATAATGTCATTATTATCTATTATAAGTTAGGTCTATATCATATTTATTATTTAAATAGATTGGTCCAATAGATTAAAAGTTTATTACATAATCTAAATCATCTTGATAGATCTAAACAATTTGTTCACCTATTATTCCTAGAGTTTTATTATATTAGGTAAATATTAGGTAAATCATAATCCAAAATCTATTCTTACTTGTAATCCAAGGTTGGTGAGTTTATTAAATATTAAGGTATCTTTAAACCTACAGGTTAAATCACTAATTATTAAAACGAATATTTATTCCAAATTCTTATTAAGGATAACCATATCAATATTATTAATTATTGATATTTATAAGGTTTAAAAAGCGTTAATAGGAATTCGTTTAAGGGAAACTTAATTTTAAGGTTAACCTAGAGATACTTAAATAGTATAATACTAATATGCCCCATAGATACAATAATAGCCCGAAACAAACTCAACCGTTCCAAGATCATAGGACAAAACTGACAAAAGAAAAATAAGGGAGGGTTGGAATGGTTTTCCTGTATACATTTATTTCTTGTTATGTTGTGCAATGCTTTGATTTTAATTCTGATACTATGAAATGGAAAAGAAAATATAGTACTCATGAATTAGGTTAGTCTCAAGCCTTAGACAAAACATATATATATCCATCTACCTGGAACAGTCCTAAATTCTTAAATGCTTAGGACTGGAAGGTATATGGCAAGTCCCAGGTCCCATCGGCCTTTCAAGCTACAAATAATAATGTTGTATTCGTGCATACTGGACATAGTAGGGTCTATGAATAAATATAAACCCTACTGTGTTATATGTGAATAATGTTGATTAAATATTTTTTATGATACTACAGAGTAGAAAGATAAGCTTTTTACAAAACAACTGGACTGGCACCTGTTATCCAATCTGGTAATAGTTGAAAAGAAAGTAATAACAAAATAGGCATTTAGTCACCCTTTATAGTGTAAATTAAAGAAAGGGTTTCAACATCTTTCCTTTTCACAAAAAAACATGCAATGTTCGATAATGTTTTTACCAAGAGTCATATTTACTGTAAACAAAATTTTGACAAATAGTACATTTAGTGTAAATACAATGTAGCTAAATATCCAAAGTTAAACAAAATGCAATTTATGCTTGGGAAAATCAAAATATTTCCTTATATTTCTATTTCTCTTAAACTCTACCTCGATATTTACACAAATGGCTAATGGTCATAAAGAAAAACTAACCAATTACTTTTAGACAAGAAAATAGAAGAAACCTGTTTTATAACAAGAGCATATGTTGTGAATGCCTTTGGAAAAATTCAACAGTTAAATTATATACATTGTACCGTAAAAAATTAGTAAGGGGCTACAACTCAACCCTCACGGGAGATCATTCCAACTTACACATGACAAGAACTTAAACCAATGTGGTGTCACAATATTCAACTCTTTAAGAATAAAATAATAAACCCTAGTTATTTTTTAGCTTTGGCTTGTCATGTACCTAGAGCAGAAAAAATAAAGAGGGATTTTGTTAGAACATGGAAGTACTATATGCAAAGCTAAACCCATGCTCATAGGGATGAAACCTAACTTGTGTAAATTCCAACAAAGGTTTTATATGAAGACTAAGCTTGTGTCAGCAAAATAACTTAAGGAAAACAAGAAAATAGTGTTAGGGTTTATCTCTTACCTATAAATATTGCCTTGGAGGATGACTCTAACCATTGCAGCCTGCACAAATAGAAAGAAATCAAAATTACATGGAGAAATGCATACATATAATCAGAAGAGGGCTTAATAAACATGAACAATTGGAAAATAAAATTTACCTGAAGAGTGAGACTATAGTAAATTGTATACATTTTTTTGATATCATGGTAGGGTTTTTTCCTCCAAACATTAGGCACTTCAAAGAAACATTGAACGACCCATGTCGTATTTTCCAACCGACATAGTAAGACATACACAGAGGGAACTAAGTCCACGCAAAAAGCAGAAATTACATATATCTATATATATATATATATATATATATATATATATATATATATATATATATATATATATATATATATATATATTCAACCCTAGATCAAATACAAGTCTCTGAAATTCCTTGAAAACCAAAGTTACCTGGCGATTTAAACCAAAGAGTTTTTGTGGAGAGTAAGGGTTCCATTGTCAAATTCACCCTTATGATCTAAATTCACCCTTACATGTTGAAGGGACCAGAAAAAAAGAGAAAAAAAAAAGGAAAATTTGTGAATAACAAAGGTTCCATTGTAGAGCTCAACCTTGAGAGCAAAAGGGTGCAACTAAGAGCATAGCAGTGTCATGGGAGGGGAGGTGGTTACTCCCATAATCGTATAAATTCATTAACACCATAGATATGAAACCTAGAGACTAGGACTATCAATAAGACTTTGTATCACTATTCCCAAGGTGAATTCAATCCCAAGATCATATTTCTCCACCACTGCCAAGTCTATAGTATTCGAAGTAGGCATGTCAACTTATCTATGTTGATGGTGATCAACATGTATGGAGCCCATGGTTATCAAATCCCAATGAGCAATATGTGAGGCAGAAATATTAATATACAAAACCAAAAACATTAAACACCTTGGACATCGATGCTAGGAACTAATGATCCAAGAAGGTTAATATAAAGCATCACCAAATAAAACCTTAGGTTCACATTGAAGGAGGAAGCCCACATGTATCTATAGGTGGGTAGGAGTATAATGAAAACAAGTAATGTAAATGCATAAGGACCTCATCAATAATGAAGCAAAGAAGAGAGTTATGAGAACTTATAATAAGCATCGAGAATAATAATAATCCATAATGTTGTCTTTGCACTTAATAAAAAAAATGAGACAATGTAGATGTCATGTAGCTTGGCAATGATTATTAATTTACGTTTATAATTAAGAAATTACAAGTTTACCAATGTCGAAAAAAATAAAAAATTGGAGAGGTATGTCACACTAAATCAAAATAGATTATAAAAAAAATAGTGATATGTTATATGTCATGGGCATTCCAATTGACAATTCATCATAAGAGATCTCATAGAAGTATATTTAAATTTATGAAATCTACATATTAGGGTTTTATTTATATTTTGATTTATGCATCTGTAAATTATTGTTAATTGTGTATGCATGCAAATAAATTTTTTACAAAAAATAGATAAAAATGAAATAAAAGCTCACAAATCACTATTTGATAGAATGTATAACCTAAGAAACCATTTTGAGAGAAAATCCAACTAGAAGGTGAGATCTCTATGCTCTTTATCTTTGAATAGTAAATGGTAATGACTACAAAGAAGTATGGTCTATGGTCTATGGCCCCTGGGATAATATGGTGCACAAATCATTTTTGTGTGCTCTCGCCCTCTACTTCGTGGCTATTTTATTTGTCTATAAAACAAGTGCACTTGAAAAGAATGGGAGCCCCTTTTCCTCCTAGTGGCTTGGTTATAACACAAACCGATAACCTATTAGTGGTTAGGTTTGACAACCTCAATTGTTAACCAAAGTTACAATATAGAATCTTCTAGAGTCTTCTTCATCATAATCATGTGGCTAGCCACTTTTCCATTAATAATGGGGGTTGACATGGCATCCTCTCGAATTATAGTGGCCAAAACAGGAAGGTCAACTTCCAAGTCTCATAACTTTTGGGTATGGACTATGATTGAGGCAATTCTTGTGATGTTGGAAAACTCTTTATGTGTAGAATATGAAAAATGATGTTGCACCAAAAATACAAAGTTTTATACCAAAAAAATATTATTTTCCTAACTAGTCCCTATAGGTACAAATGGTCCTATGAGTTGATTCCTCTACTCTTTCCACTCTAAAAGAATATATATGGATGACAAACAATATAATGATACTCTATTTTAGGCATTTGTGGTCCATTTCTTTTGAGTTTAGTCTAGTCTGTAGAAACCATATTTGTCAACTTTTTCAAATCCCAACAAGGATCCATCATCAGGACCAATGTGAATGATGATAGAAGAAGAGCTTAGTGATAGGATAATAGTTAAAATAAAAATTTTGAATTTTAAGGAAATGAAAGTAGGCTATTAAGTTTTATTTTAAATTTTAATTTTTCTTTTTTTTATATACTAATTATTAACAACATTAAACTTTTTTTATATAATCTTTAAATAAATTATTTTTTTTTTTTTTTAATAGTTTTCATATTAGTTGAATATTGCAATTAAATTAGTTAATTAATTGAATGGATATTATACAAATTTCAATTAATATATTTAAATTATTATTTTAATTTATGTTTATATTTATAATAAATATTAAGAGTTTATAAAATACTTACACCTCATATTGTAAGGAAGCACTAGCCCTATAACTAGCTTAATATCAATTGGGCTCTGGCGAACATGGTGGTTTAGGGTTTGGGTCAGACCTGCAATGGCAGACCTGCACAGACCACAGCGACTCTGTCAACATTCTCTAGTAATATGACAAACCACAAGCAACAAGGAACAGCGCGCAAATCATGAACATCCCCCAGGGGGAGGACACTGCGCCTCCCCCCAATGATAGTGAAAACACTCAAATGCATGAGGAAGATATCAGGAAAAATGTCCAGGACGAAACAAGAGCAGGACCTGATATACCGATAGCCAATACAGATGACAATGAGGTTCCCAAAGTGACATTGACTACCTGCAAGTCGGTTGCAGCTGAAAGACCTAAGATCGAGCTCCCAAGTCACCGGATCAATACTCAAATCCAGTACATGAAGGATCACACCTTGATTGGGAAATTTATAGGCTTCTGGCCTACAAAGAAAGCTTTGCATGGATGGATTGCAGCCAAGTGGAAGCCGAAAGGGCACATCACCCTGCAGTTAGGGCCTAAGGGTTTCTTCACAGCAGTTTTCAACTGTATAGAAGATCGAAACAGAGTCCTTGATGGAGGACCTTACTTTTTTAATGCAGTTGGTCTGTATCTGAGAGACTGGATCGAAAGATTCAATCTAGACAAAGAAGATCTTAGTTGGGCTCTGGTATGGATCCGCCTCTATTCCCTTCCATTGGAGTACTGGGATGAAGACTCACTGCAAGATATTGGAAATGGTCTAGGAGAATTCATCAAAATTCTGAAGGAGACAAAACTCCAAAGATAGACCTCCTATGCCCTAATTTGAGTCTATATGCATCTAAGCAAGGCTCTTTCAGATGTGGTAAGTCTATACAATGATGATTTTGAATGGATTCAGTCAATAGATTATGAACATGTCCCATTTCAATGTAGAAAATTCCATGCCCTTGGCCATCTGTTTCGTGACTGTCCTTTAAATCTGAAACCCTTGACCCCCTCCTCTTCAGATAAACCTGACTCAGATGGATATACCAAGGTCACCAACCACAAAAATAACAATAAAAAACTCATTTCAAACCCTAAGAAACCTGCTGCCAATTCTTCAATTCCTTCCACAAGCAATAACTTTGAAACCCTAGCCCAGACGGAGCTAAATAACTCAAAAATTCATGTTCACTCAGAGGAAATGCCCAAGATGACAACACAATCCATTCCCACTGGCTCAAAGAAGACCCAGAAGTCTAAGCAAACCATAGATCTAACCTCCTCCCCTCCCAGTATGATCCCAAAATGGAACACTCAGGGCATGGATGTCGACAACATGCAGCCAGCAACCACGGCTGCAATAGAAACAACAGAGGAAAGGAGTGAAACCCAGCACATGGAAGAGGAGCCCGAAAGCATAGATATTGGAGATCTGGATATACTTGGATTAGAACAAGCTTGCAATACAAAATATTATGACAAGATCCCAGAAAGACAGCTGGAAAACCTGGAAGTTATCCTTTCCAAAGCACACCAGCAAAGAACCCTTGGCATTCACCCTGGAAATCAATGGGATGGCAAAAACATTCCTAAAGATAATAAAAAGAGAGGAAGGAAAATGGATCTCCAACAAACCATCCGCATTAGGGAAATGCTGGTGGAATCAGGAAGATATTCCAAGCTTACAAAGTATTACAACCCCCTACCCAATAGTACATCATGAAGCTAACTTCATGGAATATTAGAGGGCTCAATAGCCCCGGGAAATACAGATTGATAAAAAACATGATTCAGCAGGAGAAACCCCAAATCTTCTTCATGTAAGAAACCAAATGTAACTCTACAACACTGGACCAAACCCTTGCAAAAGCATGGCCAGGTAGTAAAGCAGTAGCAGTGGATGCCTCAGGAGCTTCAGGAGGCCTCACAATAATCTGGGATGAACAAGCCATCACGCTTACTAACATTCATGCAAGTAAGCACTTCATTCAAGCTACCTTCCATATTACAGGGACAAATGTACATGGTCACTTAACTAATTTCTACTTCCCCTAGGAGACAATGCATAAGATAGACATACTGAACACTCTATCTTTGATCAACTCTGATAGAACTCATCCAATCTGGATCACAAGAGGAGATTTCAATATGATAACAAAGCTGAAAGAAAAGAGAGGAGGCAGGAATAAACTGGATAATGAAAGAATTCATTTAAAAAACTTCATCCAAAACAACTAGCTCATTGATATTACATTTAACAATGGAATCTATACTTGGAATAACAAATGTGCAGGTTCACAACAGATAGCCTCTCAATTGGATAGATTTTTTTCTCTCCGACAATGCAATCCACCTTGGAGGAGACATCCCAACTTCAATCTTGCCTCTCATAGGCTCAAATCACTGGCCAATATCGCTTCAATGGAAAAGACCAAGAAACACTACACGTCGGCCTTTCCACTTTGAAGCTTTCTCGCTGACACATCCAAACTTCAATAACCTGATAAATACGGCTTGGAAAAGCTTCAAACCTCCAGATGGATCAAAAATGTATCAATTCTAGCAAAAACTACAAAATCTCAAAAACAACATCAAACAATGGAATCAACTTACCTTTGGCAACATCTTCCAAGCAAAAATTTCTCTAGATCAAGAAATGAAAAGCTTACAATAGAGGATCATCACAGAAGGAAGATCAGACGAACTCTCAGAGCATGAAAAACACCTTCAGACAAAAATATCAGAATGAGCAAAGCAAGAAGAAATAATACAGAAGCAAAAATAAAGAGTTAGATGGCTTAAGGAGGGTGAAAGAAACACAAAGTTTTTTCATCGCACTACTGTTCAGAGGAGAATTAACAAAAACATCACTCACATCTAGAATAGGCAAGGATAATGAGTGGAAAAACATGAGGATATAGAACAAGAACTTCTTACCTACTTCAAGCAGGTTCACCAAGAACCTCAAATAGATAGGAAGCTAGCCATAGAGAAGATAACCAAGAATATCCCTAAAATCATAACAGAGGAACACAATCAGCTCCTCCTCAGGCCAATTTCTTTACAGGAGGTGGAACATGCAATGCGACAATTAAAAGAAGGAAAAACGCCTAGCCCCGATGGCTTTACTTCCAACTTCTTCCATAACTATTGGGATCTAATTAAAGAGGAGGTTTGGCAAGTCATTGAGGAATCCAGGACTAATAGATGGATGCTTCCCTCCATGAATGCAACCTTTATCGCACTCATCCCCATGGAAGCACAATCTCAGACTCCTGATAAATTCAGGCCTATCGCTCTTTGCAATGTCATTTACAAAATAGTTTCCAAAGTTATTGCCTCGAGACTGAAACTGCTGCTACCATTACTCATATCACCAGAGCAATCATCCTATGTGGAAGGCCAGCAAATCATGGATGGCATCATTCTCACTCACGAGATTATTCATTCCTTGAAGCAGTCCAAAAAAGCAGGTATGCTTCTTAAAATAGATCTCTCCAAAGCTTTTGATAGTTTAAGCTGGAATTATATTCAAAAGATGTTGACTGCCTTTGGTTTCTCCCCTCCCTGGGTTAGATGGGTCATGAGTCTAATATCTTCCACCTTCTTTTCCATTCTGGTCAATGGTATCCCCTCCACCCCTTTTCATCCCTCTAGAGGAATTCAACAAGGTGATCCCCTATCCCCTTTTTTGTTCGTCATGATGGCAGAAGGGCTTGGAAGAAGCATAAAAAAAGCTCTGCATTCCCAGCAATTAAGAGGCCTCTCCTTTCCTAACTCCCCTGCTTTTACCCACCAACAATTCGTGGATGATAACATGTTATTTGGCCATCCTTCGGTCTAGGAAGCTCTCAAATTAAAATCCCTTTTGACTAAATTCTCAGATGCCTCTACAGCGAGCATAAATAAGGCTAAATCCCAATTTTTTTTCTTTCATACCCCTGTTGTTACTCAATCTTCAATAGCTCGTATCCTTGGATTCCCGATAGCTTCTCTCCCTTCCAAATACCTGGGAGCTCCCATGACTGATACAGCTCTGAAGCACTCATCTTGGCACCTGCTCTTGGAAAAATTGGAAGCTCGCCTCTCATCCTGGACTTACAGATCCCTCAATATGGCCAGTCGTTTAGTCTTAATCAAAGTTGTTCTGCAATCTATGCCTCTGTATCTTTTTTCAATTCTGGTAGCGCCAAAATGAGTCCCCAAGGAAATCAAACATCTTCAAAGATCCTTTATGTGGGGCAGCTCAGGACAAAATCATAAATGGGCTCTTGTGAAATGGGACACGGTTTGCCTTCCAAAAATCTTAGGAGGTACAAGACTTCGTTATCCCCAACACAGTAATGTTGTCATGGGAGTGCGCATCTGGTGGAAATGGATCACGGTGCCACGCACTCCCTGGGCTATCCTCTGGACAGCAAAATATGCCAAAAACCGACCTATAGATGATCTAATCTGACTCACAAAAGTTAGACCAGGATCCTTAATCTAGAATGAAGCTAAACAACACAAGGACTTAATCCAACAGCAAAACTTCTAGGAAGTTAGGGATGGTAATAATGCAAGGTTTTGGGAAGACTCTTGGCAGCAGAGACCCAGGCTAAAGGAACTGATCAAACCTCAACAAATACCGGATTGGGAAGCGCAAGTGATGGACAAAGTCAATCAATACTGGAGGCCCACTATATCGTAGGGATACAAATAGTGGATAAGCACAGATCACATCATCAGGCAAGGCACGGATTCTGTTCAGCAGAATCTGGAGGCAGAACTCTCTAATAGGAAAATTCGCTATTCAGATAAGAAGGATGTACTCAGATGGGGTTATGAGGCAAGAGGAACCTTTACCACACATGAGGCTTACAACATAATCATAAGGAATCACATAGTCAAAGATCCTCTTTGGAACAAAGTCTGGGCCCCAACATTTGGCCAAAAGTGTCCACTTTCCTTTGGTTACTCTGTCAAAATAAAATCCTCACTTGGGACAATCTTCGGAAGAGAAGCTTTCACGGGCCCTCCATATGTCCCAACTACAAGCAAGAGGAAGAAACCACTATGCACCTCATGAATTCATGCCCATTAGCACACAGACTCTGGGAAAAAGTAAGCTTTCGATGCCAAAAGGATGTACGAATTAAAGAGGATATCCCCACCACTGTACGCAATTGGGAAATGAATCCATATAAGAGAAAATTGTTAAACTCTTTATGGAAACTTATCCCAGGCCTTCTCATGTGGACAATATGGAAAGAAAGAAACCGACGCATCTTCAAGGACCAATCCTCACCTTTAGAAGTCCTTTGGAACACTGTTCACCAAAACCTTCAGGAAACCTTATTGCTTCAAACTTGGCACGAAGAAGACTTTCCTTCGCTTCCACACTGACAGAATGTGGGCCAACTAGAAACTATGGTGGAACCAAGAGGTGGCAATCCATGGTAAACCTTCATCAAAGAGCAATATACCAAACAAATGGATCCCTCCACCCCAACACATGATACAACTTAACTTTTATGGAGCCTCGAAAGGCAATCCATGCAAAGCAAGATTTGGAGGAGTATTCAGAGATCATAAAGGCACACCCCTTCTAACCTTCATAGGCTCAAATGGATGGGATACGAATAACTCGGCTAATTTAGAAGGGTTATGGCAGGGGATTCTATTAGCTCAAATTCATGGTTTCTTCCCACTCTTGATTGAAGGTGATTCTCAGATTCAAATAAACATGGTTAATAAGATTCTGTAGGGGACACCATCAAACAAAGTGGCCAACAACTAGAGATTGGCGGAAAGACTTGAACTTATTGAAATGTGGATCTCTACCCACAGAGAAATCAATTTCAAACACATTCGTAGGGATGGAAACAAAGTGGTTGATATTTTAGCTAACATAGGGGTGGACAGTGGAATGGCTCTACATGCAGGCTCGCTCACCACTATTGCCACTGCACTCTAGTTAAAGGAATACAATGATTTGGTGAAGATTGAAATGGCTCAGGGAGAAGAAGCACACTCGGATGCGGGTGACAACCAAGCCATTTATAATGATTACACTGATGAGCAGTGAGAGGATGGGCCACATGGCCGTCTGCGTTCCCTCCCATGCTAGCCTGAAACGAATTCATGGCAGCCTGCAAGTTTCATTAAATGGGTACTCTGGCTGAGATTTACCCATCATGTGCACAACAATGGATTAAACTCGCCATAATGCTGCTCTTACCCCCCTGCTCCATAGCATATGTCCACCTTAGGTTGCTAAACCCTGTTCTCGCACTATTACCGGGAGCCGCTGCTGGTTGTTAAGCTGTGTAGACCTTGGTAATGGGCATCACATCTCCCAAACTAGATTCTGCAATTTGACATCAACCCAACCTTCCCTTGCTCATTCTCTGCTCAATCCTTTAGTCAACTTCCCCACTGATAACTCGGCTTTTCATTCTACCATGGCATGCCTTCATCACCGAATGCATAGCAGAAGAGGGGGATGTCATGGTGCTAGTGTCTGCCCTCCTGCGATGCCTAGCCCTGACTCCACCTCCCCCTCTCCTTCCCCTGACATTCCCAGCCCTTATGGCTCCTTCTCAGGCAGGTATCTTGTTACCCGCAGTGGTCGTGGACGCGCACAGCTTCAAGGTGCTAGCCGAAGAGACACTGCTATCCATACAGCCAATTTTCCTCTCCCCCCTCACCCTGCTCCCCACTCGACACAATTGCGCTTCTGCAGCACCCTGAATAGACCTGTCATTATAGCCACTATCACCATTGTTTTCTCTGAGGAAAACGATCCACAGGATGCTCCGTTGAGAAACACTGGGGTGCAGCAATGGGATGCTCTCAGGCTCAGGAGTGACCGAGACTCAAGAAAGCAACCGATGGATGAGGAGATGGTCACCCTGCATGGAAAGGCACTGGGTGGTGGTCAGCATGCTGTGGAAGGAAAATCTAGAGACACACAAACACCTGGTGGTACAGTGGTTGACACGTCAAGGCCGCATGCAGCTGCTGGCAGCTCTGGTGGCGCTCAATCGGCTCGTGGGCCTCAAACCGGCGTGTCGAAGGAGGAAGATGAATGGTATCAGTATGCATGCCTCATCGAAGAGGTGCCCGCCCCGGATGACCTCAAGTGATGACACGTGGTAGCCACATGTCACCCTTATGCCAGCTGGGTGTCTCTTCTACTAACTGGTTCTTTTCTGAAATGATTGTTCTGATTAAATTTTCCTGGGTTTTTTTGCCATGTTTTGATATTTTCTATTTCAAGACTGATAACCCATATGTGGGTTCTTTTTTTCCTTCATGGACTGGTCTCCCCATCTATGGGGTAGTCAAGCTATTTTTGATAGATGATGTTCATTATTGTTGAGGCCTGTGCCTCATTGTAATCATATTTTGTTTCATATTAATAGAATAGATTTACTTAGAGAAAAAAAAAATATTAACAGTTTATTATAATCTTTTAGTAAATTGTTTTTAATTTTGTTATTATTAATAGATTTTATATTAGATGATGTGATTTATTAGTTAATTAATTGAATAGATTTTATATAATTAAAAAAAAAAATTATTATATTTTAATTCTAAAAGAATATAATTAAAAACTAATTTTATTATAAATAGTAATAATTATTATTATAAATAAATTTTATTATTAATAATCTTTATAATTAAATGATAATTATTATTATAAATATTCAATAATAATGATAATTATTATTAAGAAGAATAATAATTATTGTTTTTATTTTTATTTTTATTAATAATATAAGATTATATAGTTTTGATAAATTAATCTATTAGTAGATATTATAATTAAAACTGATTATAAATAATTAATAATCGTTATTACTATTATTATAAATAAATTATTATTATTATCATCATCATTATTATTATTATTATTATTATTATTATTATTATTATTATTATTATTATAAATAATCTTTATATTTAAATGATAATTATTATTATAAATACTTAATAATACTGAAACTTATTATTAAGAGTAATAATAATATTTATTTTTAATTTTATTCTTATTTATTAATAATATAAGATTAATAAGTTATAAGATTATATAGTTAGTTATAAGGACAGGAGAGGAAAACAGCTACCTGATTACCTCAGATGTTTTGGTGGTTCTAATCCCCCTAATTAAGGGAAGCCAACTTCTACTGATCTCAATACCATTGTCCTTGTTGAGATTCTGTGGATGTTTTATGATTTCAAGAGCCTCCCTCATCTTCCTTCTTTGATATTGCTCTTCTCTTGTGATAATTGAGGCGTTTTCCAAACAAACTTGATGTTTTTTTTTAGGAATGCTCCGCAAGGGCTGAAGTACGAGATCTTCCATTCTTAATATCAACTCCATGTTCTTTCAGTCTTTTCTACAAAGAACGACCTGTTTCACCAATGTAACTTTTGCCACAAGAATAATCAATTTTATAAACTCCCTTGAGTTGATGTCTATCAATATCATCTTTGACAGGCCTCATACGTGGTTTAATTGTTCCAAGTGGTGAGACCTATGTGACCATGATCCGGATCTTGGGAGGAGGCCCCAAGATCTAAAAGATTGAAATGGATCTTGGGGTAGAGAGACCCCCAAGATCTGAAAACTTGCAATTGCCAGAATAAAAATAAGGAGAATGCCCAATAATCAAAACCACAAAGAAACTTTTATTTAAAATAGTAATGAAAATAAACCAGCTAGGGCGATGGTAGCTTATCTCTGAGAAGAGATGTGGCGGCTACATGCCTCTGAACTATAAAGGCTACATTGTGGCAGACAATCTGTCCTTTTACAAAATGTGACTTGCTACTTATAGTATTTTTCAGTTACAATACCACGGGTCAATTCCATGGGTGAATGAATACCATGGGTGGATTTTACAATACCACGGGAAGATGCCATTTACAATACCATGGGTCAATTCCATGGGTCGATGAATAATATGGGTGGATGAGTCCCATGGGTGGATTTTACAATACCACGGGCGGATGCCATTTACAATACCATGGGTAAATTCCATGGGTCAATGAATAATATGGGTGGATGAGTACCATGGGTTGATGCCATTTTCCATTCGGATCAACCACCCAATGACTCTCAAGAGGCTTTGACATAAAATGGTTCAAAGCACTAACTACAAAAGCTAAATTAGGTCTATTTGTAGTTAGATAAATCAAACTCCCAACTAGTTGTCTGTATAGTGTTTCATCCACCCCCTTAGAACCATTGTCATTCTAAAGTTTGAGATTCTTTTGTAAAGGCATTGAGGCAGCGTTGCACTTATCCATTCTAAACTTTTTCAATAAGCTCCTGATGTACTTTCCTTGAGACAGAAAGGTATGGCCAGAATCCCTCTAAACTTCAAGAGCCAAAAAATGGGGTAACTCTCCAAGGTCTTTCATTTCAAAAGAATGTGACATATGAAATTTAATTTCTTTAATGAGCTAATCAACATTTCTTGTAATAATAAGGTCATCTACATATAATGAAATCAAAACAATTTTTCCCTTTTCATCAAACACAGTATACAAATTTGGGTCATTCTTTCTCCTCTTATAACTATGCTACAGAAAAAAATGAATCAATCTTTTCATACCACAACCGTGGTGCCTATTTTAAACCATACAATGTCTTCTTTAATTTACATACTAAATTCTCCTACCCTTGTTTGATAAACCCTTCAGGTTGTTTTAAATAAACCTCTTCTTTCAATTCTCCATTAAAAAATGCAAACTGACTCCAATGATGTTTTGTAGCTAAATCTAGCATCATTCTAATAATGTTTAGCTTAGCTACTGGAGAAAAGGTTTACTCATAATCAATTCATTCTCTTTATGAGTAACCTTTAGCTACCAACCTAGCTTTGTATTTGTTTACACTACCATCACATTTAAATTTAGGTTAATATAACCACTTGCAACCTATAGGTTCTTTCCCTTCTCGCAATTCAACTAAGTCCTAGGTTTTTTTTTTTAAGTATTGAATCATATTCCTCTTCCATGGATACACTCCATTCATTATATTGACTTGCTTCTTTATAATTTTAGGGCTCAGCAACATTTAAAGAAATAATTATAAGAGTGTGGTCTCTATATCTTATTGGCAATTGAGTTTGCCTACTTGATCTCCTTAGTGGTGGACTTGCCTCAAACCTATCTTGCTCATTCCTTGGTGGGATTGGCTTGCTAATTTTACCTGCATCACTTGATTCTCCCTTTTTTTGTTTTTGTTGATCATGGATGTCCCTTTGTTTCATCACTTCCATCTTCCACCAACAAAGGCATGTGCCACTCTTCATTTCCTTTACTGTAATTTCCATGATCAACCTGCTCATGGAATACTACATCTCTACTAGAAAACACTTTGTGAGTAGAGGGATTAAACAGTTTATATGATTTAAACTCTATACAATACCCTATGAAAATGCATTTAATGGCCTTTGAATCCAGTTTCTTACTATCCTCTTTTGGAACATGATAAAATCTTTCGAGACAAAAACTCTTAAATGATTAACTATAGGCTTAAAACCTAATAAAGATTTGAATGGAGTTTTAATATCAATACTTTTTGTTGGACTCCTATTCTTTAAATGCACTACAGTATTTATTTCTTCTGCCCAAAAGCCATTAGGGAGGTTCTTACCTTTTAATATGTTGTGTGCACACTCCACAAGGGTTTTGTTCTTCCTCTCTACAACCCCATTCTGTTGAGGAGTGTGGGGTATTGTGAACTCCTGAACTATCTCATGGTCCTTGCAATATTTGATGAAGCCACTTTGCTTGTATTTTCCCGCTTGATCTTAGCAGAGAATTTTGATGAACTTCCCTGTTTGTTTTTCAACCATGCTTCTAGACTCTTTAAAATATTAAAAAGTATGACTCTTCTTTTTGATAAAATATACCCAGGTAAATCTTTTGCAATCATCAACACATAATAAAAAATAATATGCACCTCCTAATGACCTTGTCTGCATCGGCCCATAAGGGAGGTGAGATACAGAGAAGCGTAACATAACAACTTCCAACTGCAGTTGGGGAGAATTGGTTGAGGAAGCTCCACAATTGCGATTGTGGGTAGAGTTGTCTTAGAGACAATAATTCCAACAAAATAAGTGCTAGGTAGAATTGTTAGACAGCAAAAGGTTCGAGGAGAGAACCGCAGGGCTCGTGTTACGGCTCAATACACATGGACAGTACAGAAGGAAGCCTTTAGTGCCACACGGAAGGTGGAAGAGCATAAAGGCACGAGTGGAGTTGAATTAAGGAGAGAGTTGTGGTAGAAAAACGAAGGACCAGAACCCTTAAGGATGCTAAAACCACAGAGGACATAGAAGAAACGGCATAAAACCAAAGTAAAGAGCTGCGGGGGTAAAAGAGGACAAATTCCCTTGATCGTGGTTGAAGTCTCGTAGTGAATCCTAACCGTCGATCCCACATTCAACATTTATGTCACAGTCAACTGCGAGGTTAAGTGATTTGATAACCCACGTGCTAGTTAAGGGCCGCAGATCATAAGGTTTAGGAGCCTCGCCATCTAACAGATATCGGGCCGTAAAGGAATCAAACTTTAACTACAAGGGTAGACCCAAACTTTTATAGATTGAGGGTGTATAATTCTCATCAGTTCCATAAAGCGTTAAAGGTCGTGCAGGTGTTCCACCCGATATCGTTGCAGACCGTCGAATCAAGCAGATCTTGATCAATGGTAATAAAGCATCAGTTTGGTTTGTTGATCGGGGAGAAGTACAGTCATCGGATTGAGAGTAAGATCAACAGTGAAGATTGAAGGGAAAAAGGAATTGTGGAGAGAGGACTTGAAGAAGTTATAGGCGCGGCTTTAATTTATTTGAAGTCCAGTTGTGATCGCATATCGCATGCGAGAGGTGATGAAGGCACATGAATGTTTGATGCGATATTGCGACAGTCGTTGATCCAGTGAATCAGATCAATGGTGGGGAAAGTTGTTGCATATCACAAGTCAAGAGCTCCGAAAGCATACTCTATTGAGTTATAAGGTTTCGAGAAAGGATTAACCAAGGTTACCATAAAGGGTGAAGGGTTGAGTATTGAGTCCCGATAGAAGGATTAACAAAGGTTTAGACTATAGAAAGTCTAAATAAATGTCTTCACATGAATGAGGATTAAATGAAGAGCCTTAACCTTAGCTTATGAAGGTTTGACCAGTCCAGTCATGGAAATTCTTGGGATGAATGAGATTATGCATCTTTATATGCATACTGTGGGTATAGCGGGTACAACCTTGCATCATAGTGGTATCAGAGCTAGGTTAAAACTCTTTTTAATTAAAGCATAATTGTGCAGAATACAAGTGTGATTGCAAAAGAAAGAGGAGACTAGGTTATTTGAATCTGATAAGTAGAAGGCATGAGATAAGATGAGAGTAAGTGATACTCTTAAGAAGATATTGCAAAAGCATAATGAAAACACAGTGATGTTGGTTTTCTTGATAAGAATGGAGATTCACTTGAATGTGAAGAATGGATGGAGACTGCTTGTGGAGCCATGCAGTGGCAATGAACCTGAAGAATCCAATTGAAGGTTGGACAAAGAGGATAAGAAGTGTTCTCAGAAGGAAGCTAAGAAGCAAGATTTTGAAAGCTTGGAAATGATCTTTGGTTTGAATAACATTGATATATAGGTGAAAGGTTTGTCCCTTGTATTTATGCCTTTTGACCCTCTCCACAAGATTCTACAAGCCTCGGCCCATGTCTACTATCATAATCAGGATTGTGGCTGGAAGCAAACCACTCCTAATACACCCCAAATGACCTATAACATTTCCCAAACAACTTGACCTGCATTTTCACACAACTTAGCCTCCAAACAGTCTTCGGAAATCACCAAATGGTCCCTCCAATCTTCACATAAGTCTTCTCCCTAGATATATGGCCCAAATAGAAGTATTTCTTATGATTTGGTTGCACTTTGATGATTGAATAAGCCTCCACAATCACCTCTATTTATAGCATTCATGTGGGTGGCATAAAAACCCTTAAAAGGGAACCTCAATATGATGGTTGACCTAATATTAAGGTCTTCTTCACCCTCTCTAATATTCAAAAATGAATTTCTTCATTTTGACACATCCTTTTTAAGTGCTTGAAGTTTCCTTAGCTCCTCTCGGGATGCCCTTTCTCTTCCATGTGTCAAACTATGATTTATCTTCATGGTTTCACGCTCACATGCTTGGGTGCAAAGCCCACAGGCTTGGGTTCTAATCCCATAAGAGACTTTTGTGTGGCAATTTCTCCAAATCCCTCTAGCCTAGGTTTGGGGTACCTCCCAAGCTACAAATATCAACACTCCTTAGTGAGGGAGGTACTTCCAACACTAAGAATTCTGCATCATAATCATCACCGGTGACACTATCCCATATGGTGTACATCATTGCAGCATACTCCATTGAATGAACCTTGTGATCTCAGTGGTTCTTATGCCTCATTTCATCTGAACCTAAAGACCACAACACTTCCATAGGGATGTACCCTTTGAAGCTAGACTCCCTCTAAGTCTACACGATCTCCACTATATCAAGTTGCTACTGATATTGTGTCCTACAAGGTTAGTCTGAGTTTTGGTCAAATATGGGTCATTATCATCGCAATCCAGTCCTGCAAGCACTAATCCTCTTAGATCAAACATAACTCGAGCACATCCCTCCAATCTTGGACATGAAACATCACAATATCATGAATAAACTAGCCTTACAATTTGTAGTCCATCGCATGAATCCATCTCAATCATACCAATCTCGTCCATGCCAAAGAAATCCTCAAGTTGCCCCAATGATCCATGGAAAATCATAGGAAGTCCATGATCAGCAACCTTCCCTACAACAAATTGTTGTTCACCAGTTTCTCCACCAATAAACCAGAACTTCCAACCAATCTCGCTACCAAGAGAGGTAATACCACATCTCCATGTCTTCAGTTGAACCCTCTACTCCATGATCTAGACAGCCCATCTCCCTCTTAGTTGGTTCATTTTTCACACTCTAATTCACTGGCCCTTCAAAGTAGCTCTAATACCATGTTTTTTACACGATACTGGAGTCTATGATAGAATCTTAAATTGCTAATGCTACCAATCCAAGTATCACAACAAGACTAATTTGCATAGCAAAATAATATACAATAGTAAATCTACTAGTGCACAAATTATACACAACGTTTTACAAATTTATAAGACCCAACTTCATTATATTAATCAAATTGATCATACAACAATCCAACACTTTTGTACTAGGGGTAATGGCCCTCATACATCCACTGATAAAAAACAATAACAACTAGGTCTTGGTGTCATTCCTTTAACAACCAATCTACCCTGAATAAAGTACTTTGACCATTTAGTTGATGTAGAGCTCCTCACAATTGACTTGGTTGTACCCTATACACATTTCCTTGGTGCTTAAGCTCCTAATTTTTAGCTACATAACTCTACCTCTATCAATGAACCAGCTCCATTAAGTCATTGAACTCAGCTCCACCTGCTCTCTCATTGAATTTTAGTCCTTCAACGCATCAACTCATCGAGACTCTTGTCAAGTTGTTCACAACTCCATTTGTGAACAAATATTAACTACCCACTATAGCTCCTGAGCTCTTTTGGTACTTTCTACCCACTAGTGCCTTCTAGTGATGCTCGATGAGGAAACACTTATGGCCGAAGGGATTCCCACTATCACTGCCAAATCTCCTTCTCCAAAAATGAACTTAGGGCATGGAGAACTACGCAAATTTTGTTGTATATTTCCTTATCCACAAGGAAAGTCTAGGGATAAAAACTAATACTGGTTTATCAGACCTTTGAGCTCCTTTTTTTCCACTTCTAAAAATCCCTTAGTCCTTCAAGAGACTTTCTCCTTAGGGCTTGAAACAAGCCTCTACAATCCTCCAAAAGTTATTATTTCGGCTGCTCTAACTCTACCACTTCTAGCAGGCCTAAAGCCTTTATAGGTCATTGCATTTAGGTCATATATTTGGACCACTTTCATATAGCCCTCCATCAATCCACAAGTGTCCACACATGACTACTATCCACTGGCAACCAATCAACCTTAAATACTTCATCAGCATACCTAAGGTCTGGTGTATTATTATTGTAGTTGTGTGATCTATTTAGGGAACAAAATTGGTCCACATCATCACTTCTAAACTACCATGCATGCATCCCTACAATTATGGCCTCTTCCTTCCCTATTCCTCCTTCCCTTTGCTAACTGTTAGGGCTAATACTAACCCAAAATTAGGCCTTTCAGACCTCCCAATTCATCCATCCAATTGAGGAAGGAATGTGGCTCCCAAAAAAAAGGTTTTTCACTTGTCTTTAGGCCTTTCAGTGCTCTCGACAACATGTTACAAGCCTCAGCTCAGGTCTACTATCATAATAGATACTACGGCTAGAATAAAACCACTCCTTATACACCCCAAACAACCCAGAACATTGCCCAAACAATGCCTCATTCATTCTGATCTAACTCTACCTCCAAAGAGTCTTAGGAAATCACAAAATGGCTCCTCCAATCTTCGTTGAAGTCTTCTCCTTCGATCTTCAGCTAGACAAAAGTATTTCTTGTGATTTGGTTACACTTCATTGATTGAATAAGCATCCACAATCACCTCTATATATAATATTCATGTGGGTGACATAAAAACCCTTAAAAGGGCACCTCAATATGCTCGATGACCTGACCATAAGGTCTTCTTCACTCATTCTAATCTTCAAAAAATCATTTCTTCATTTTGACACATATTTTTTAAGTGCTTCAAGTTGCCCCTAGCTCCTCTAGGGCTGCCCCTTCATCTCCATGTGTCAAACCTTGATTTCTCTTGGTAGTTTCACACCCATATGCTTGGGTGCAAAGCCCACAAGCTTGGATTCTAAGCCTAGAAGAGACATTTTTGTGCCAGTGTCTCCACAACCCTCTAGCCTAGGTTTTGGAGTACCTCCCAAGCTACAAAACTCAACAGAGGCCACAAGGAGATTTATGCTCCCTAAATGAAAATCGAATCCCCATCTTGGGTATGAACATAGTCATGAGCCTCATGGATCAGTGCATAATGGATAAGTACCTAGCCTTCAAGAGTTCCCATTTTTGGGACAAGGAATTCCAAGAATTAATTTTGAAGTGACCTTTGAGATGCCCCTGCTAAGAACTTATAATGAACACCTGAAGGGCCTCCAACTCTCCTGTTGCATGTCAGGGATCACCATGTGGTTCAAAGAAACCTTACAAGCAATATTGTTGGCTTCCAACCTAAGGAGTTTCAACAACTCTCCAAATAGAGAAGTGCATCTACAAAAATGTGAGGATATACAATCCAAGTCAATCCCTCTTATGAGGTCGTGCTCTACTCAAGAGTGCACATAAATCCTTTGGACCAATGCTTGATCAAAGTGAAGATGTGTGTGTGTGTGTGTGTGTGTGTGTGTGTGTGTGTGTGTGTGTGTGTGTGTGTGTGTGTGTGTGTGTGTGTGTGTGTGTGTGTGTGTGTGTGTGTGTGTGTGTGTGTGTGTGTGTGTGTGTGTGTGTGTGTGTGTGTGTGTGTGTGTGTGCACGTGTGTGTGTGTGTGTGTGTGGACACAACACTAGGGCACATACCTTAGCAGGCTAGAAAGGCCCTCATGTAAAATCACGGGTCATTAAGGTTAGGAGGGAGGGTATCCTCAGCATTGACACACTAGAACATAAAAAATAAAAAGGGCTTGTAACTAGTGCCTTCATCATGTGACACACCGACCTGACCATTCCAATGCCTTTAGCATTGCACATTACATTATTCATTTATATCATGTTAAAAATATAGTCATGTGTTTTTCTCATCCACAACATTTCATACTAGAAATGAAATCATATGTTATGCACAATGATATTGGTTCGTATCAAAACGCACATATGCTCATTTAATAATATGTAAGCAAGTACACAAGAACACTTATCTTGAATATTTCAGGGCTATTGATTCAGAGACTATGACTCTCCACCCAAGCATAGAAAACTGCAACCAGTCCTCACTTGCATTCATCACACTCAAGCCAGATTATAGAGTTTGAGGGGTTCTGGTTGGGAATCAAATATGTCCAATAGATGAACGAGGAACCAGAGATTTTGCCATCACTTTCCAAAAATAGGCTATAGAAAAACCAGTGCACTTATGCCCTATGGTTCCACCCAAATGCAGGGACTCTAGAACCAAAAACCAAGTAAATAAACAACAAATGGTCTTCAAAAACTTTCAGTAATCCTTCCAGAGTATTCCTCCACCTGAATGTTTCTTTCCAAACCCCTGCTAACCAGAAATATGTCACATCCTTCTCTTCTCTCCCCTAGTGCTCCTTGAACATTCCTCAAATTCCCTCCCCTTTTCTTGTGGTTCTCTTCCTGCACAGTGATTGACTTCCATTTCTTTTCTGAGCTATTAGTGTAGTCCATCTCCCCATTAATTTCTTTGTCCTTCCTAACTTGTAATGTTTTCCAAAGCAGCATGGTCTTGTGTACTTCTCTTTCAGCCTCATTAATCCTGAAATTAATAGACCATCTAATTTTCACCAACCAGACTTTAATGGCCATCACAACCATTTCAAATTTTCCCACAGCAAGGAAACCTTGAACATCCCAAGAAAGTAACCTCCTCATCCCTAGAATTTATGTCCCTTGAATCAACCCATTTTTTTTAATTCAATTCATGATGTAACTACATGGCAAAATCAAGTGAATTTCGGGTTGGGATGTTACATAACCCTCCCCCTTGGGGGGACACTATCCTCAATGTTCTCTATCCAGATACACAAAGAAAAATGTTGAAGACAAAAATAGCAACACAATCCTTGGAGCTTTATATTCATATCTCTTTACAATATTTTCAATATTCTTATGCAGTTGCTTCAATCATTAATTAAAAGTATGATCATAATTCAACCATTTTTCAATGGTTTCCTTTTGCAGTATTTGGACACTTTAGGTGTGTCCAGACCAACATAGATTAGTCTTTCCCTAGGAGTGTTTCCTACCCCAATATCTAGCGTTGCTATCTTTGCACCCTTTGTTCCTTCAAAGAACAATTAATGGCTCATTATTTCTAGGCATGCCCCCAATGTGATTCTAATTCCAATCAACCATGCTCATGACCAAGAAACATAATTTAATATTATGACCTTCCCTTATTTTCTTCTCAGTCCCTCAGGAAATTTGGTTACTCCCTTTCTATGTAGTCACTCACCTTCTAAGTTTTAGCATCCCCTTCATTTCTTCTTAGTCCCTCAGGTGATCCATCCTTTGGCAAGGCTTCCTCACATCGAAAGGAGATCAAACACAAGGCATATATCCACCTCCAACTATCATATAGGTCATAGCATGCCTGGTGGGTTGGTTGCAAGTGTTAAGGATAATTGTTCAAAACCAAAAATGATCTCTTCACGTTCAGGTGGGACTTCTTCTCGGGTTTCATTTGGAATATCAGTCATCAACCTCTAATTTTAGATATTCTGCTAACATATCAGAACTGTTAAATTTACCCGAAATATGGCAAACATTCACTTTTTCTACGGAATCAAAAAGAATTAAAAATTTAGTTTAAAACCTTATCACATTCATCATTCCACAAATCTTTAGTGTGTTAAACCTCCGTCATCGATGTCATTCTTCAATCCGATGGTTATTGCTTTCCCCATTCGTAAACTATCCAAATGATCTCCATCGTTGATCAATCCCGCTTGATCCAACGATTGACGCGTAATCTCGCGTGAATTATTGTGCGATGTTTAACGAGCCGAGAGCACACGAGAAAAGCAGTTTTCCCGTGCTACATGTCGGCTGCTAATTGTAATCGCGTGAAAAATCCAAATACAACTTACCACCTTGAGACCGTGCGAGAAACTTTATCCTACAAACACTGCATTTCTATTATGTCTAACGAATGCGCTTGTAGGCATGCAATTACCATTAGATCTGTTGGGTCTGTTGATTGGACGGTTCAAATTTTTCCCTAGTTTTCTCACAAATTTGTCAGGTTTTCCTCATTTTGCCAAGGTTTTAGCGCTTCCACCAAGTTTAGTCTGTCTCTAAGTTATATTCAGGATATCGCTAACTAAATCCTGTGGTTTTGAAATACATTCAAATTATTTAAGTGCACAGTGTATGAAGATTTAAACACGATAATACAATATTATACAAAGCTCTAATTCTAAAGGCCAAAATGGAAATCCACAACACTCAAAAATATTTCAAAGGAACTTCAAACCTTCGGGATTGACCATTCATGCATAGAATACACAGAGACACAAAGAGATTCCAATTTCTTCAATACAATCCTCCACAGCCAAAAATCCCATTACATTAGTTCAAAACTTACATAAATACCTGTACGTACAACAACCAGATCCTAAATCAATGGATTGAAACTACCTAATACTATCTAATCTGCATGATATTCTCCTCAAGAATCTCAACTAAGCCTAACTACTTGGATTAATTACAAGATAATCCAAATCCCTGAATTCTAGCTCAAATCCTATCTAGAAAGCTTTGTAAAGTGACAGCTAAAGGATCCCACTCCTTTGCTTGTAAACTTTTTTTGTCTTTTTGGAATAAAATTCGAAGCCTTTTGTCTTCAAATCTCATGCTCCTAATCAATGCCTCATGGTGATCAGTGGCCACCATTGAGTGTTGGTGTTCCACAATGGATGTGTTCCTGAAGTCGTTACTTTAACATACTCTTGCCATTCTTCCTTGCAATCGATTTCATTCATTTAGATGGAATCCCATATCCTTTCTTACATCATGGGAACACAGATTTCATGAGAGTCATCATGAGGAAAATGAAATAAATTTAAATCATAGCTAATCAGTTGTTTATCATGGGGTGAATTCAAATTCTCCTTCAATTCCTATCATAGAAAACTAGGTTAGCTCATAACCCAAACCATCATAAATTAGAATACTGAATTTAGATTCATAATTTAAAATTCAATACCACTGAAATATTGATACTTGTCTTAATTTTCTTCTTGCTACTTTCTTTACACTCACTGGATTATTTTCCCATCTCGGCAAGAATCCAGTAACCCTTTCCTTTTCACATAGACACACTAGATTGGTTGCCAACCTAACAAGTATCTAATGCCTTCTCTTCTCTTTGACCACGTACAGACACTAGGTTGGTTGCAAAGCCTGGAAAGCACCTAGTGCCTTCTCTTCTATTTTACCACATACACACACTATATTGGTTTCCAAGCTCAGAAATCACTTATTTCCTTCTCTTCTCTTTAACCACGTGCACACAATATCGTTTTTTCAATCTCAACAAGCACTTAGTGCCTTCTCTTCTCTTTAACCATGTACACACAATAGATTGGTTTCCAATCCTGGTAGGCACCTAGTGCCTTCTCTTCTCTTATATTCTCTTCTATTTCAAATTTACTAAGTGGCTAATCGTCCCCATGCTAAGCAATATAACCCTCTTCATTCTCCTCATAAGTGCTCTTTTTCCATAATGTAAATTCATGAGGTAGTAGTTATGCTAATATTAAATGGAGCATGTAATAGCCATTGGACATGAGAGAGAAGTGAGAAAGTTAAATATTAATGAGGGTAGGTGAACAATCATCTCACCTCTATAAATATACCCTCATGCCTCATGTAGTGGGACTTTTAGCACTTGAGCTAAGACTAACATTATATTAATTTATGCAACTAGGGTTAAATTCCACATTAGACAACTCACATGGCAGAGATAATGATTTCACTAGATTGCTCTTTTCGAGAGGAACAAAATCGACCTAAATATCACCTCATTTGTACAAGAAGAAGTTGTTTTTTGAATTTATGAACCCTCACATGTACATTGGGATAGGTCGGCCTCACACATATGTATGATTAGATAGGTTGGCCTCAACATCAACTTGACCCTCATGGAAGCCTATAAATACAAGATTCCTCAAGCTCATTTGTACATCATGATCAAGCATTCTCTTCTCTTCTTTTATTTTTTTGGTTCGCACAGGTCTGATATAGGAAGTTCTAGCAAGGTTCGAAATTATAGGTCTGGGGCTCACACATGTCTATGGTTTTTGTTTTCTAGTCACACGCATGTCATAGGATAGATTTGACTACACTCTCATGCTTGCAGTGTTTCATAGACTGACTGGGAAGTTACAGTCACTCACATAACATCCTTAAGGAAGAAATCTGGCCTCTAAGATAGTTCTGGGAGGATTAGACCCCAATCGCTCACTTACCACACTTCAAGGAGCAACCGAGAAGTTATAACTGCTCACATACAGTGCCTCAAGGAGTGATTGAGAGTCACAACCACTCACGAAATATCTTCATGAGTGCGACTAGTGTTTTGAGCTAAGGTTTGATAGTTGAACGCAAATGTCTAAAGTCTAGAAGGTTTCTCTCTGTTATACAATACTTCTGGAAGTCTGCTTCTGATTTGTATTGGGCTCATTATACTCTTTGTTGAAACATTTTATGAAAAACTAATAAAAATAATATTTGAAATCGTTTTCCCCCATAGTGGGGTTTTTCCCTTGTCTTTGACCAATATGGTGTCTCTTGTGGTTGTGCTATTGTCTCATTTTTCATTGCATATATTGTTCTATCTTTAATTACTATTTATGATTGGAAACATTGTTAATAATTGGATGCATTGCTAAATCAAGAATTGATTTGGGCTGAGGTAATTGAAACAAAATATGAAAATATGAAAAAATTAACATGGTATCAGAGCTAAGGTGAAGGAAAAGCCCAAAAGGAGACAAGTTTTGAAGAAATCATCTTTGGAAAGTTGATAGATTCGATCTAGTCACATTCAAGATGACTTCCTTCTTCAAGAGTGATGAGAAGTTGGGTGAATCATCTAATTTGTTGTATGGAAAGTCAAGTTAGATATCATAGCTAATAAAAATGATGTTTTGGACTATATTCAAGGAAGAGTACTTGAATCTCTAGAGAATGCTTTCATTGCTGTCAAAAACAAGCACAAGAAAGGTGAGTTAAAAGAAAATCAAATTATAGCTAATGCTTTACAAGATAATTTGCTTTCATATGTTGGAAAGTTGAGAAGTTTTAAAGACATGTATGATAAGATATTCGGCATGTATGAAGTCAAAAATTTTAATGAATTTGTCTCCTTAAAATATAAACTCAAAGACACCAAGATGAACAAATGAGAGTCTATGAAATCCTACATAATGAGGATATCTCATCTTAGAGATAAGTTGCAAAGAGTTGGAGAATATGTTCCTGACAAGGAATTGGTGATTGTCACTTTAAGAGGTCTCCCTCCTATTTGGGAAACCTTCATTACTTACATAAGAAACAACAATGTCCACATATCATTTGATGAAATTGTGGAAAATATTACACAAGAGGAATCAAGGATGATATCAAGAGGAAGGATTTAAAAACATGAAGAAGGAGAGCCTACCGCATATATCACTCCTGACAAAAGGAAGAATAAAGGAAAATGAGTTCCATCAAGAAAGCCTCCTCTTCAAAAGGAAAATAGGAAGAATGATAGAACAACATCTCATATTGAATGCTATAATTGTCACAAGAAGGGTCATTATGCACTAGATTGTCCCGGGAAGAACAAAGGGCCACGTTACAACACTAGAAGAAACAACAATAGATATAATAATCAAAGAAGAAAATATGATCGAAGAATGACCGCAATAAAAGATATGAAAGTTGAAGAAGAGATACCTCAAGTGACCATGAAGAAGATAGTCGTCCTCAAAAGAAGTCAAGATTTCCCAGGTATGAAAGTAATGATGTAAATCAATCTCAATACATTCTTATTTCTCCACTCACAGGTTCTTCTCCTCCAGATTCATGGGATAGTTGGTTGGCCGATAGTGGGGCTACTCGTAATTTCTCTGGATATAAGGAAGTTATCTCTAATATAGTAGAGAGGGAGACTAAGTTGAACATTATTCTTGGATACAAATCCAATCATCCTGTAAAAGGTCTTTGGTTTATCAAATTTTATTTGAATTTTGGGGAATCTATTTTGTTGCATGATGTTATGTATCTGCCAGGATTAATGATGAATTTGGTATCTATATCCTATTTGGAAGATAAAATAATGAAGGTTTCCTTCATCAAGGGAAACGTTTTGTCTTGTTCTATTGGTTCACCTATGAGATATGCATTCACATTAGGATCAACATTTGAAGGATTCTATAGGGTCACTAGATGACCACTTCTAGCATTGGTTCATAATACTAATCATCTAAGTGAGTTATTACATTGAAGATTGGCTCATCTATGATTCTCTTCCGAATTTAAGTAAATTTGTCTCTGGTATTCTTGATGTTCAAGCCCATCATGATGGAGTATGTCCATGTTCTGCAAGTGGAAAGAAGACAAGGGGACCATTCCCATCTAACGAGAATAAGAAAACTGGCATCCTCCACCTCATCCATTATGATATATGTGGTCCAATTCCCATGTATTCTATTGGTGTCCATCTCTACTATATCACCTTCATTGATGACTTATCTAGAAAGAGATGGATATACTGTTTGAAGCACAAGGATGAATCCTTCAAAATATTCAAAGAATTACAAGCTATGATCGAAAATCAAACAAGGAAGAGAATCAAAGCATTCAGGTCTAACAATGCTAGGGAATACAGGTCAAATGAATTCATAGCATTTTTCAAGAAAGAAGGAATCAAGAAGGAAACAATTGTGCCATATACACCCAAACAAAATTGACTAGCAGAAAGAAACAAAATTTCTATATGAGAAGTTTCCCATGCCATGCTCCATGATCAAAAGTTGCCAAAGTTTCTTTGGGGAGAAGCAACGCATACCATTGTATATGTTCAAAACAAGGTGCCTCATTAAGCACTAGAAAACAAGACCCCCAAAGAAATTTTCACATGTGTCAAGCCTAACATAAGCCACCTCTATATCTTTGGATGCCCCATATATTTTCATGTGTTGAAGGAAAAAAAGAACAAGTTGAAGGCAACCAGAAGGAAAGGTACGTTTGTGGGTTATTCTGAAAATTCTAAATCTTATAGAATATATATGCTTGGTCAAAGGAAGGTTGAAATAGGGATGTAACATTCAATGAAGATGTTGCTCTTGGAAAATCAAAATACCTTCATCCATCTCCTCCTCCTAAGAAAAGGAATGATGACGGAGATATTCTAGATGGCATTTTCATGCCCAAGTATGAGACTGATATTGTTGATGATCCCATGGAGTCTATGGATCCCTTATATCCTCCTCCAAGTGATCCTCCTACTAGAAAGAAACCACTTTGGCTTATGGACACTCTATGAGATGTTGAGAGACATGTTCTCATTTAAATATCATTTATAGAAAGGTAGCAGCCATGCAGGTACCAGGGATATGTTGCAACCATGAGCACTATGATTCAAGCTAAGCCTTCTACATTCAAAGAAGTCGTAAAAGAACAAGTTTAGAAAGATGTGATGGTCGAGGAATATGAATCGATTATGAAGAATGATGTATAGGATGTTGTGCTGAGACAGAAGGGTAAATTTGTGGTGACTTCAAAGTGACTATTCAAAATCAAGCATGGAATTGATGTTAGCATTGAGAAATACAAGGCAAGGTTCATAGATCGAGGATTCTCGTAGAGACATGGAGAGGATTATGATGATATATATGATGATATATTTGCACCTATGGATTGATACACAACCATTCACTCAAAAATAGCCCTTTCCCCAAGCCAAGGATGGAATCCTCATCAGATGGATGTAGCAACTACATTCCTCCATAACATGTTACAAGAATAAGTGTATGCTGAGCATCCACATGGATTTGAAATAGAGGATTGAAAGACACGGGTTTTCAAATTGAAGAAGGCATTGTATGGTTTAAAGAAGCCCCCTAGAGCATGGTCACCCACATAGACAGTCCTTTGGTGAAGATGGGATTCACAAGAAGCAATGTTGATCCCAACCTCAACTTTAAGGTAGTCCAAGGTGTATCATTGATTTGGTTTTATATGTTGATCATATTTTCTTGACAAGTAGTGAGCCTTGATGACCGAGTGCAAGAGGGAGTTAGCCTCTGAATTCAAGATTAAGGACCTTGGACTCATGTGCTACTTAATAGGCCTTAAGGAATGGCAAAAACTCGGTGATATTTTCCTTTCACAAGGAAAATATGTTGTGAAGATATTAGAGATATTTGGAACAATAAAATGTAAGTCCATGGCCACACTGATGGAAATGAACTTCAAGAAGTTACGTGGAGAAGTTGCAGGACCTGATCTAGCGAATCCATATGTGTCTAGATAGTTGATTAGGGCTCTGATGTTCCTATTGAACACCTGTCCAGACATATGTTATGTAGTGAACATGCTGATTCAATTCATGATCAAGCCTCCCCATGCACATTGGATCGCTGCCAAACACATATTGAGATATTTGCGAGGGACGATCATACTTGGTCTGAGATATTCTACCGAAGATGTTTGACTTCATGGATACACTGATGCTGACTAGGCAGGAAATGTTATCGAAAGGAAGAGTACTTTTGGATGTTGTTTTGGTATTGGATTGCCATGATATCCTAGATGAGTAGGAAGAAAAATTTTGTAGCATTGAGTACCATCGAGGTAGATTATATTGATGCTATCATGGTTAGCTGAGCAGCAGTTTGGTTAAGGAAGACCTTTAGAGATCTATTTGAGTAGGTCCTAGATAGTATAGTGATATATTGCAACAACAAGAGTGGGATCCATGTAGAAGAGAATCTCGCATTTCATGACAAGTCCAAGCACATAGAGATCTGATATCACTTAATTAGAGACATGGTGTAGAGAGGATCCGTTAGACTCCATCACATATTGATAGATGAACAGATTGCAGATATTCGCACCAAGGCTTTTCCAACAGATAAGTTCTTAGTATTCAGAGAATAGCTTCAACTAATGGATGTGACCGCTCCTTATAAGATTCAGAATTGATCGAGGACACTGAGCCAACTCTTCCCCCTTGTTTAATTCCCAGGGTGAGAAATTGAGATAAAGGGCTCTTGGAGTTGAGGGATCTATGGACAATAGGGTATTACCCTTATCTGTTACCCATAGGGTTGGAATTTTTTATCCCCTATCTATGCATAAGGTTGGATATGTTGCTCCCCTATCTGGTCTATGTAGAGTATAGTTGGAATCATACCCACAAGACAAGCTTGTTGGGAATACTGCACCCCATTTGGCCAATGGGTTGAGAGTGTACTTGGGGTGTAAAACCCAAGTTGATTATGATGTAGGTGTTCTAACTCCTAACACTTAAGGGACATTTATGGGAAAATCGGGAGGCAATAGGATTGGGCTAATATTTTCTTCCCTTTGTGGTTCTAGGTTGAGAATGAGCTCCCCGATGTGATTCCGGGGTTGAGATGTGCCCCTCTATATGTTTGGATATCCTATTTTTCAATATGGGGTTATGATATGTGAGTACCCACGAGATATAGGGTGGAAGATAATGCTCCCTGATTCTTCTTCTTTTAGATTCAAGAATGTTTTAGTAGATAGAGTTGAGTAGAGATGGACACAGCATGACGACAATATGACAGGATGATATTGGGAGGTAGAATTTTTCCTATCTGACAGGGAGTGTTAATTTATGAAACTAGGGTAAAATTCCACATTGGACAACTCATATCATACATATTATGATTTCATTGGATTCCTCTTTTTGAGAGGACCAAAATAGATCTAAATATCACCTCATTCGGAAAAGCAGAAGTTAGTTTTTGAATTTATGAACCCTCACATGTTCATTGGGATAGGTCGGCCTCACACATATGTAGAATTGGATAGGTCGGCCTCAACATCAAGTGGGCCTTCATGGAAGCCTATAAATACAAGAGACCTCAAGCTCATTTGTACATCATTATCAAGCATTCTCTTCTCTTCTTCTATTTGTTTGGTTGGCATAGGTCTGATGGAGGAAGTTCGCACAAGGTTCGAAATTATAGGTTTGAGGCTCACATATGTCTAGGGTTCTATTTTCCAGTTGCACACATGTTACATGAAATATTCAACTGTAGTCACACACTCATAATGCTTCATAGAGAAACTGGGAAGTCACAGTATCTCACATAATATCCTAAAGGAAGCAGTTGGGGCTCTGAGACAATTTTGGGAGGAGTAGACCCCAGTCGCTCACTTACCACACTTTGGGGAGTGACCGGGAAGTTATAACCACTCGCATACAGTTCCTCGGGGAATGACCGAGAGTCATGGTCGCTCGTAGACTATCTTCATGAGTGTGACTAGGGTTCTAAGCTAGGGTTTGACAGTTGACCATACTTGACTACAGATGTCTGAAGGCTAGAAGTTTTCTCTCTGCTATATAGTAATTCTGGAAGTCTGCTTCTAATTTTTATTGGGTAAATCTTTGTTGGATGATTATGTATTGGGCTCATTGTACTCTCTATTGAAAAATATTATGAAAATATAATAAGAATAATATTTGAAAGGGTTTTCCCCCATAGTGGGGTTTTTCCCTGGTCTTTGACCAATCTAGTGTCTCTTGTGGTTGTGTTATTGTCTCCTTTGTCATTGCATATATTGTTCTATATTTAATTATTGTTTATGATTGGAAACATTGTTAATAATTGGATGCATTGCTAAATGAAGAATTGATTTGGGATGAAGTAATTGAAACAACATATAACAATCAAAAAAATTAACACATTAGATAGTTGATTTGTGCTTGAAGAGATAGAGACACTCAGTTCTTTACACCTAGTAGGGTGAGTTGTGGTGGGGCTATGGTTTTGCATTAGATAATGGTCTATGTAGCTCATGTTCCATTGTTGGGATTTGATAGATTTTAGGACATGTACTTGTATTTGCAGCAACATTAATAAGAAGTTTTCCTCTTTCGGCATTGAGTCCCATGCACTTCGATCATGGTTATGATGGTTATCCATCATTTCCGTTATGTTTTTATGTAATCTTGCATGATGGTTATCCATCATTTCATTTCTATTGCACATATGTTTTCTTTTGAATCCCTGCTCATATATTCCACGTTATGTTGGTAACTTATTGTGAACTATTTTGCAATTAACTTCTGGTACTTTCTTGTTCATGTATGCCTGAGATGGTTTTAGCTTACTAATCCTTCTTATGGCATGCTTCTTCTTGTTTCTTTATTGTTGCATCTTGTATCTCATTCTACAGTTTGCTAATCTTTGGTTGACCTTGTTCCCATTTTCTGAGCACTTCTTTCTTGCCCTCACTCTGACATCTCCACATTTGACAGCCAGGAGTGAAACCATCATGAAAGAAATCAGGCCTACATAATAGATGGGGATATTACCCCAAATGGTGTGAGGTCTAATTGGGACTTCATACCAGGGAGACCCACTCGTTGTTGGTGGTAGTTTCTAGCCTGTCAAGAGGATCTCAGAGTATCTTCAAGCCTTGCCTATTTTCGTTGGGAAGAGAGCCATCCAAGTGCAAAGATGTTGTAATTTTGTTGGGACCTCAATCTATCTGTGCGATGATCTTCTCTGGGAAGGTATTTTATCCTCGTGACAATGCCTGTAGGTGAAGAAATTTAAAATCCATAGGAAAAACCACTGAATTTCCCAAGGAATTCGTACACATAAGGATGATTCAATGTTCAATTGATATGTTCAAAAAAACCATCAATGAAATCCATGGATTTTCCTATGGTGATTATAAGGAAGAGAAGCTATAAAAAGGAAAGGATTTAGAGCAGCTAGAGTGTGTATTTGCATAAGTTATGTTCTAGAACAGGTGATTGCACCATTGCACAAGGGTAGATCTAGTAAAGAATTAAGTCATTAGAAAGTGCAAAGATATGATGGTGTGGTTCTTGGTAATCATTTATTGGAATGTTTTGGATAGATCAGACTTATTCTATGTACACCATATATTAGTATCTATGATCTATTCACTAGTGCGCAAGTCTTCAAAGGTGTGTATTTTCTGATTTGAAGTCTGTAATCTGCAGTACAAAGATCAGTTCCTTGACATATTTTTTGGTGTACTTGTAAGTATCTTGCAAAGAGACTGGATGTAGTATTGGAGGGTTCTTATTGAATGATATACCCTTTTTATTGATTAATAAACTGAGTGGCTAGTGACTTTTGTAGAGATTATAGACTAAGCATAGTCATGATTGAGCTTCAATGACAGTTATTATGTTTATGTGTGGTTTATGATAGAGTATAGGGATTGTCTTCACATATGCTTTGAAAACCTATAATTAGTTGTATTGTTATCAAGTTATTGTTACAAATATATTTAAATAGAGAAAGAGTGACATAAGTTGGGTGGCTAAAGTAACAAGTTGTGGTTGCAGGAAAATCATTCACTGCGGTCATAACTTCCAAGTCAACTAAATTGTGAAAGGTGTATTTTGCTTAGGAGTCTATAGTGTGTTGATATTTGATGGTTCCTTTAAAAGTTTGATTAAGTATTGTTTGATGTCTTATTGAGTTTTTATATATGAGAATATTTTTCCATTAAGTTTTTGCATAGGTATTGATGTCAAATTATTGATTGATGTACTTTTCCTAATTTGAGCCTTGTAATTGTTATGTCTTTTTTCTTAGAGGGTTTCACAGTTTGTTTGCAGAGTTTCCATGGTTATGTTGTCTATGACGCATTGCTACTATGACTTGGTAGCTTGATGTATGATAATATAATGTAATGGTTGAGTTTCAGTGAATTCAAAGTGTTGGATAGTGTGATAGAAGGTTGATTATGTTAGAGTATTATTTACTACCCTTGATGGCTAGATGAGATGAGACATCTATTAATAAATGTTGATGATTGACATAATTTTGGAGATGTATTGTTATTGGGATGTTGCTGGATTAGTGTTTTTCATTGATGTCCTAGATGAGTGAAAGGAATTTTTGTGGTTATATGTTGTAAATGGTTTATAAGAACTTATTTTAATGGGAATGGTTTGACTATTGATGTATGCAACTATGGATTTCTAATAGTTGATTTGGTTATTGCAGAGAAAGTTTCTTTTCCAATAAGGTAAAGGTTAGATGTGTATTCATTTATTGAGAAGATTGATTTTTGATCAAAGATTTATTTCATAGAGGTTTTGGTATCTTATTATTTATAATGATCAGAATCTTAAATGTGGGCCCAATTTGAAAATTTGATGAAACATGGCCTACAAGATTTGAGTTTTTTTGCAGGTGGATCCAATGTGAATGATTCTAAAACGAGATCCATGAGGTTTTGAGGGTTGGAGCCTTTAGTGAGGGAGTGGTAACTTCCTTCTGATGGTGGCTAGAGAAATTGATCAAGGAGTATTAGCTTCCTTACAGTGGTAGTTGGAGAAATAATAGGAGGTGGAAGCCTCCAATAGATAGGAGCCTATGCACTAGTACAAGTATGTGCCAGTGAAAAATGTAAAATAATATCTTATTTATAATAATAAGAAGAATACAGAGACAATAACTCGATGGTTTTTCCCTGTTGGTTTTCCATCTAATATCTGGTGTTATTATGTGATGATGTGTATTTTGAACTTGTTGATGTGTTGCATTATTATGGGTATCATCTCTTGATGAATATATGTTTCTCATGGTTTACTACTTATGATAAAATCTAATGTCATAATGTGTTACTAGTTAAATTATGATTCAATTAACATTGCAAAATAAAAGTATAAACTAAGTAAAACTTGATTAAGAATGAAATAATAATTCACTCTGATAATTCCATGCATCCTAGGTTTTTCTCTGAAGGAAACCTTTTGTTGGTCTATGAACAAGACAAGGACGCCCTAGGGGCTATTAATTTCAAACCCATGTGGTATGACCCTTACATCGTTAATTGTGTTTTAAAGAAGGGAGCTTATGAACTTATTGATTTTGATGGAATGTGTTGGTTGAGCCCAAGAATGATATTTACCTCAAGAATTATTATACTTAGGCTCTTACTTGAGAATTTGCTTTCTTTTGTAATTTGTGTACATAGTAATTTTTTTTATTTTGTTAGAATTCATGCTGATTTGTTTGATTGTGTCTTCGACATGCTTTAACAGGTGCATATGGTTGATTCAATTTTCTTAGTATTCACATATCGAGCTAGTTGGCACACCTAAAACTTAGCATCTGCAGTTTGGATAATTTAGTATCAATTTGGCCAATTGCTTATTTCCGATGACACATGTAGAGGTATTGCTTCTAATAATATCGTTTAATATAGTGTCATTATTGAATTAATTTTAGTGGTAATATCTCATGGTATCTACTCATTAGTAATTTATCTATATTCTTCTTTGGCGGTGTCTCAACTTAATAATGTTTATAATGTGATAGATCCTTTATTATTTCGATGATTTATAATAGTTTGATTACTTCAACGTTAATTTAATTTTATTACTTATATTCACATTCCATAAGCAAGGAATTCAGTTTCTGATTCTATTACAAATTATGTATTAGATTGGAATAACCATCATTCATCACATTAAAAGGAATCATCAATATGAAAATAATAAATCATCACATGGTCAAATCATCTCAGAATCAATGTATATATATGTATATATAGGTCTTCAAAATATTACAAAATGTGGACAAATGACCTGCAAAATTAGGGTTTATATCCCAATGATCACATAATATGATCAATACATCATACAAATTATATAATTCTAGGGGCCATGCCTAGATGTGTATCATGGTCATGGACTATGGAATTTTCCACTCGTCAGAACAGCCACGCCCATTCGCATGGTACTCCTACCACACGTCTTTGTACAACCTCTAGAAGATCCTCTACTGGTTCCATAGGAATATGATGAGTTAAACCCTATAGGGTCCTTACCACTGATCATAAAAATCTATTTTCTTATGTTGTTTCTTCTTTAAAATCCTTGCCTCGATGTCTATGTCTCAATATCCCCTCAGGTCTAACTAGTCTAATATTTTTAATATCATCATATCTTATTAGTACTTTTGTTCCATGAAAAAATATTTAACTTCTTGAAATTGTTTATATATATATATATATATATATATGTGTGTGTGTGAAAATAAAATTATTCACCTATGTTACCCCATGTAGCGTCCTCTGGAGGAACTAACTCTGGATCACCCCAAAATCCTACACAGGGCTAGTCTTCAATTATCATGACTTGTTTCTCCCACTAGTGGAATAACTCATCATCAAAAGTAGATTGAGTGACTGAGTCTCCTCTAATTTTACCCATAAAATATTCCCACCTCGCAATTTTGGGCTCTTTTGGATGTGTAACACGAGGTAACACTCGTGATCATAGTGTGGGAATTCACTAAAAGAAGAAAGAGAATAAGATGCTCTCATAGCCGAAATTTTTCATTCAACCCTACCTACATGTTCTTAACTAACTTTTAATGTTGGATAAAAAGGTGGTGCATGAATCATATACTACAGGACGTAGGCATTCCACCACTAAAAAAATGTGTGGTAGGAATCTTGATAAAGATAATAAAATCCAGATACTCAAGAAATCATAAACAGTAAGATCTTCATTTCAAAATTGTCAATACTACCTATAAAAATCTATGAAGCCACATTTTATGTCCTAAGGTGCAATAGATTTCTATGTAGTCATCATATTGATCCCTCTCCTCACTTTTCCCTTGATATTCACTACCTCACCTCTCATAGATGAACTTATGATAAAACATATATTTCCACCTCAATTCGTAATGGCATTCAATCTATCATGAAGAATCCTTGCTAAGGATCACAATAATTAATAAGAGTATTCGACAATAATCACATATTCATCATCAAGAAGAACTTGAGAAAGCTACAATTTTCCAATCCATCCATGGCTTCTTGATCAAATAGCACCAAATCAGCTACTCTCTCTCTCTCTCTCTCTCTCTCTCTCTCTCTCTCTCTCTCTCTCTCTCTCTCTCTCTCTCTCTCAAACTATGGCCATACTGCAAGAATTCAACGATTGGAATAATTAATATCTTGTTCTCAATTTTAGTCTATTTGTATGCCTTTTTTTCTTCTAGGCATTCGCGTACGTACGTGGGTTTTCTTCTGGAAACCCATGTATAGGAATAGTTGTAGCAACCTGAAATAAGGGAACCTACATATACATAGTTCTACTTTAAAAATTAAAAAAAATTAAAAATTGGTGGTTGAATTTCACTTAGATTCTTAAAAAATGAATCAAATCATGATCTTTCAGTATAATTACCTACAATTCATGAAAGTTGATTTGTCTAGGGAGAACTCTTGAAATCAGCTACTAAAGTTCAGAGGTAAAATTATGCCCAAGCCATTATTTTGTGTAAACAAACAAATGGTGGGTCTAAAATATAATTTTGACATATTTAGATTAATTTTTACCCACTTTACTCTAATTCACTAAATTTTGACTTATTTTTTGGTATTTAACCTATATTTTTAGTGCCTTGATAGTACATTTTTACATTGGAGACTAACTTTTTTCAGTCAATTATGTTTCTGTTGGCATCATGACACAGGTTTGGCGCTATGGCACAGGTGTTGTCCTTGATGGCAACTCACTCTGGTGACAGATCTCAGTTCAGGCTCTCAAAATGAAGGAAAAATATTTATACGGAGGTTCATCGTGACCAAGCCACGTATACATGTGGGTTAGAAGTTCCAAAGAAGCGTATGCGTATACATGCACTTTCACGCAAGGAAAAGCATGTACATGTGGGAAAACTTATGTTTGGTCTGTGGTATTTAGTCCTTGGTATTTGAACCTATGGTCTTGGACCATGGTATCTCGTCCGAAGTGTTGATCCCAAGTATTGGGTCCATGGTATTGATTTTTTATGGTTTTGGACCGTGGTATTGTGAAAAGCATAAGAATATAAAAGAGGAAGGAGATCATTAGGTAAGGTCACGATCTGAATTATTGAATATCTGATAAAGTGCTAGATCTGGAATACTGGTGATTGAGGTTAAGGTGCAGAGCTAGATCTGAACGAAGGAGGAACCTAAGCGCAAAGAAAAGGATAAGTTCTATTGATGGTTCAAAATCTTAAAGCTCGAGTAATAGTATCTTTGTATGATTTTGATCTGTTATATGTGGCGCACACTTGATCTATAAATCTGATAATCTGGGTTAACTAATGTCTAAATATTTGAAGGAGTGAATTATCTTTATAGATCTGTAAGCAGGTTCAGTGAAGCAAAGGCCTGTATACACTTTGTTTCTATTTGTCAAAAGTGCGTATACACAAGTTGGTCTTAACACAGAAGCGTATGCACGTAGGTTTCGGACTATTGAAGTAGTGTACGTCTCTTAAATTATGTTCTAGGTGCTTTTGTTGATTACTGCAATGATCTGGGTTCAGAATTGGTGAATGGTTACTATTACTGTGTTCTATGTACAACTGTCAAAGAAGTGTCTAATTGATTCAGTTTTAATTGGTGAAAAGGAGATTCTTGATGTTTGATTGATGTTCATGGATCCAGTCTGAAAATTTATGAAACGTGGTCCCTGGAAGAAAAGAGAAGGTTGTATCCTTCTGTAGGTCAGCACCTATGTACTAGTATCTCAGCTAGTACAAGAGCTAAGGGGGTTGTAGCTCCCTTCCAGGAGAAGCTGGAGAACGAGAGAGGGTTGTATCTCTTTGCAGGTTATAGCCTGCGTACTGGTAAAGGATTGCACCAGTATAGAATCATTGTAAAAAGAAGTTTCTAATTGAAAAATATAGAGACATATTGCAGCAGGTTCACCCACATTGGGTTTCCACCTTATATCTTGTGTTCTTGTGCGTGACTGTCTACATTTTCCTGTTCCTGGTTATTATTTCTATGGTTCTGACACACGGATTTAAAATCAACATTTGAAGAATAATTAAATTACAAGTCTATAAGTCATACGCAATTTTCCTTTACTGGAGTTATGTATATACGCTGGTTTATATAACTAAAGTAGCGTATACAAATCTGTGGAAGAATTGAAAAGAATTGTCTTGATAATACTGATTCACCCCCCCCCCCTCTCAGTATTATTTCCAACAATTGGAATCGGAGCAGGTCCTTCAGAATAAGCTTGATTGCTTGAAGGAACATCTATCATCATGAGCAACTACGAAAAAGAAACAACTATCAGGCCACCGATTTTTATGGGAGCAACTTCATCTATTGGAAGGTAAGAATCACTGCCTATCTTCAATCTCTTGGTACAGAAGTTTGGGATATTGTGGAAACAGGATACGCATTTCCATCAGCAACTCCTACAGATGTAGCTGGTAAAAAGCAGTATGAAACAAATGCAAAAGATGTCAATACTCTATTAGGAAGTCTATCTCAATCAGAATTTGTCAAGGTTATGCAGCTCAAAAGTGCAAAAGAAATATGGGACAAGATCATTCTGAGCTATGAAGGAGATGAATAGGTAAAATGAGCAAAATTACAAACTCTTAGAATTCAATAAGAAAGTATCAGAATGCATAATGATGAAAGTGTGGCTAGCTATTTCCTACGTATAGATGAGATCGTAAATTGTATGAAGAACGTGGGTGAAGAAATAAAAGAAGTTGTTTTGGTTGAAAAGGTTCTAAGATCTTTGTCTCCTAAGTTTGATTCAAAAGTTTCTGCCATAGAAGAAAAGCAGAATCTACACAGCCATACCATGTCACAGCTGCACAGAATTATAGCTGCTTATGAAATGAGGAAAGGAGGACCATCAGATAGGAGAGAAGCTACATTCAAGGCTTCAGGAAAAGGAGATTACTATGAGTCAGGACATATGTCAGAAGAAGAGGAAGAATCAAATTTTGTCAAGAACCTTCAACGGGGAACTGGAAGATTTAGAGGTACGATGCCTTTCAAATGCTTTGCTTGTGGAAGAGTCGGTCAATATGCTGCAAAATGTCCTCATAAAGATAAAATAGACAAAGGTAAGGAACCTATTAGATGGAACAGAAAACAGAATGTAAATAAGAAGAGCTATTACACGCATGAAGACATTGATGGATTATCAAATAGTGATGAAGATGAGCAAGGTAGTGATAATAGACTTTTGATGGCTTTTGAAGATGATGATGTCTTGGATGCTATAAATGAAGAAGGTCTTTATGAAGAAATTTCTAAACTTAAAGTTTGTTTGGAGGAAAAGAATATGATTATAGATACTCTATTATTCCAACTTGTTGAAAAGGATAAACACAATGAAGAGTTAGAATGTGAAATTGTGGGACTTAGAAAAGGAATTGAGAAAACAAAAGCCCTTAATCTCACATTTGCTAAAGGACCTGAAACTCTAGATGAGATTATCAAAGTACAGCATTCTCCTCTAATCAAGATAGGTCTCGGATATTCCGAAGAAGCATATCAAGCTCAAAATCAATCGCAGAAGCCATCCACCTCCAAACGTTATCTTGATGTAGCAAGGAGAGGTGAACAAGGTGACAATCGACAGCAAAAGCATAATGCAGATCACCAGGTAAATCAGGGACAATTTTCTTCTAGAATGGTCAAAGATTATCAAGTAAATCGGGGGCAATCTACTTCAAGGGAACAAAAGTTTCAACAGACCATAGGTAAATCATTCTCAACTTGGCTCAAGAATGGATGGAAACTACAATCATATGGTTGGTAGATTTGATAATCGCAGGAATTTCTTCAATGGCCAATGTTTCACTTGTCATAACTTTGGTCATAAAGCTGCTCAATGTGTTGCCTACAAGACCATCATGACTAGGGAAGCTCAAAAACAAAGGACAGTGATCAAAGGCATAAGAACTCCAAATAATTTATACATATTCAAAGAAGGACAACATCAATGCTATCTAAGCAAGAATGATGAACATTGGCTATGACACAGAAGATTGGGACATCTTAGCTTCTCTCAGATAAGGAAAGCATGCAAATATCAGGCGGTTCGTGATCTTCCTGACATCAGAATTCCAGACAATACAATATGAAAATCATGTCAGTTTGGTAAGCAAACCAGAAATAATTTCCCTGAGAAGGAAGGATAGGCTAGCAAGCCACTTGTACTTGTCTATACTGATATATGTGGTCCAACTAGGAAAAGGTCACCTCGAGGTGAAGAGTACTTCATATTGTTCATTAACGACTTTTCAAGGATGTGTTGGATAGGACTCATGAAACATAAAGATGAAGCTTTCAAAAAGTTCAAATCATTCAAAGCCTTGGATGAAAATGAATCAGATCGTAGAATCAAATGCCTCAAATCTGATCAAGGAGGAGAATTTAGCTCAAATGAATTTTTCAATTTTTGTGAAGAACATGGCATAAGAAGGGAATTTTCTGCTGCAAGGACACCTCAACAAAATGGAGTAGTGGAAAGGATGAATAGAATGGTTCAACAAATGGCTCATGCTATGCTCGATGAATCTAGAACTCCTACAACCTTTTGGGGTGAAGTCGCATTTTCTACAGTAACTATTCTTAACAAGACAAATGTTCGGGTAAACAGCACTCAAACTTCTCATGAACTTTGGTATGGTAAGACTCCCACATTAAAATACTTCAAAATTTTTGGAAGCAAATGCTACATTAAAAGGACTGATGAAAATCTTGGCAAGTTTGAACCTAGAGCGGATAAAGGCATTCTCCTAGGTTACTCTCCCCATAGCAAAGGATATAATTGTTACAATAAAAGACTTGGAAAAATTATTGAAAGTATTGATGTAGTGATTGATGAAGAAGGAAATACCTCTAGGCAGGAAAGATCTGAAGTTTTCGAAGATGATGAGGACTATCCCTCAACGTCAAATCAGATTCATGATGAAGAAGAAACCCATGAGGCACCAGAAGAACAAATAAGAATAGAAGAAAAGACTCCATCCAGATACGTTCAGAAGAATCATCCAGAATCTCAAATTTTGGGGCAGAAAGAGGCAGGTGTACAAACAAGGAGAACCATTTCAGAAGCTTCAATCTATCTAGCATTGCTCTCCTCCACCAAACCACAAAATTTAAGAGAGGCATGCAAAGATGAAAGTTGGGTCAAGGCAATGGATGAAGAACTTGAGCAGATTGAAAAGAATAACACTTGGGATTTGGTTCCTAGACCAAAAGATAAGAATGTCATAGGGACAAAATGGATATTCAAAAATAAGTTGAATGAAAATGGGGAAGTTATTAGAAACAAAGCCAGACTTGTTTGTAAGGGATATGCTCAACAAGAAGGAATCGACTTTGAAGAAACGTTTGCTCCCGTTGCTAGACTTGAGGCCATCAGAATGTTCCTTGCTCTCTCTAGTTTTCAAAAGTTCAAAATATTTCAAATGGACGTGAAATTTGCTTTTCTAAATGGAGACTTGGATGAAGAAGTGTATATTGAGCAACCAGATGGGTTTATCCTTGGAAATGATCCAAAGCTTGTATGCAGACTCAAAAAGGCTCTCTATGGCCTTAAACAGGCTCTAAGGGCTTGGTATTATCGCTTGGATAAATACCTCCATCAACAAGGTTTTATAAAAGGATCAACTGATAGCAATCTTTATATAAAAATTGACAATGATAAGTTTCTAATACTTGTTGTGTATGTTGATGATATCATCTTTGGTAGCAATGAAGAAGACATGAGTCAAAATTTTCCTTAGTAATGCAGAAAGAGTTTGAAATGTCTATGTTTGGTGAGCTCGCATATTTTCTTGGTTTACAAGTCCAACAATACATAGATGGCATATTTCTTTCACAAACCAAGTATCTCAATCAGATCTTGAAGAAATATGGGATGGAGGATTCGAAACCAGTATGTACCCCTATGGTGATAGGATGCAGCCTCAGCACAAATGATGAATCCGTAGTAGTACATCAACCAACGTATAGATCCATGATTGGTAGTCTACTCTATCTAACAGGTACCCAACCAGACATTATGCATGCAGTGGGAATAGTTGGAAGGTTTCAGGAAAATCCAAAGGAAACTCATCTTCAAGTAGTTCGGAGAATTTTCAAGTATCTTCAAGGAACTCAAAACTATGGCTTATGGTATCCTAGAGATACAGATCTCACACATAATGCATATATAGATGTGGATTGCGCAGGAAGCGTGGATGACAAAAAAAGCACTAGTGGTGGTGCATTCTTCATGGGTGCTAGATTAGTATCTTGGTTCAGCAAGAAACAAAGTTCTATTGCTTTATCTACAGCTGAAGCAGAATATGTAGCTGCTGCATCTTGCTACACACAACTCCTTTGGATGATGCAAACATTGCAAGATCTTCAAATCACTTGCACTCCACCTATCTCCATTTTTTGTGATAATACAAGTGCTATCAGTATCTCAAAGAATCCTGTCATGCATTCAAAGACTAAGCACATATCGATCAAGTATCATTTTCTCTGGGAACAAGTGCTTGAACAAAAGGTCAAGTTGGAGTATGTTCCCTCTAAGCAACAAGTTATTGATATACTCTCCAAACCACTGCCCAGGGAAAAATTTTAATATCTCAGACAGAAGCTAGGAGTAGTTGATGCATCATCTTGATGTTGAAACCTGTCTGTTTCAGAGAAATGTGGTTGTACACGAGTTGCATGAGGAGGATCCGTGTACATACGCCGATTTATGCAGATACAGTCACGTATATGGTGGTTTGAAGGAAATCAGTGAGGACAGACTCTGGTTGAAGAGAGTCTGATATGGGTCTGACAGAGACCATTTGGCACAGGTTCAGGGGGAGAAGATAAACTTCTAATAATGCATTGTTGGCATTACAATAAAAGTTCATGGTTCGAGTACACAAGCTGTTTTGGGTTCGGGTGGATCAGCTGCAGAAGGAGAACAAAAGGAGAACATGGTTTCTGATCTGAATCGTGCTGCTGATATTAGTTATTGGTGACTTTCATAGTCTTTCTCTAGATATTTCATCTCTATGTCATGTATATCTTTTATTATTATCAAGGTCATGTAATGGCCTAGTTTGGTTTCCCCACTATGCCTGGGATGAATGATGTAATGTACTTGGTTATCATATGCAAATTTCTGATGTATCCCCACTTGATTGGGTGGATGATCCCCACTTGGTTAGTTGATAGATGTATGTATAGAGTCTTTGGTGATAGGAAGGTCAGTTATGATGTATGAGTCATGGTTCTTCTTGAAGAACATCTTTTTGCAGATCTTGCCTACAGTCAGGGGGAGCATAGCCAACACAGCAGAGCAGAGATTTCAGCATGTACTCAAGGGGAGCATAACCCTTTGCCCTTGATGACAAAGGGGGAGAATGACTTTGAGGATCTTGGGGTTGCCATCAAGTGCAAAGGGGGAGATTGTTGGCAGCATGACACAGGTTTGGCGCTATGGCATAAGTGTTGTCCTTGATGGCAACTCACTCTAGTGACAGATCTTAGTTCAGGCTCTCAGAATGAAGGAAAAATATATATACGCAGGTTCATCGTGACCAAGCCGCATATACACGCGGGTTAGATGTTCTAAAGACGCGTATGTGTATACACGCACTTTCACGCAAGGAAAAGCGCGTACATGTGGGAAAGCTTATGTTTGGTCCGTGGTATTTAGTCCTTGGTATTTGAACCTATGGTTTTGGACAATGGTATCTCGTCTGAAGTGTTGATCCCAAGTATTGGGTCCATGGTATTGATTTGTTATTGTTTGGACCGTGGTATTGTGAAAGGCCTAAGACTATAAAAGAGGAAGGATTTCATTAGGCAAGGTCATGAACTGAATTATTGAATATCTGATAAAGTGCTAGATCTGGAATACTGGTGATTGAGGTTAAGGTGAAAAGTTAGATCTGAACGAAGGAGGAACCTAAGCGCAAAGAAAAGCATAAGTTCTATTGATGGGTCAAAATCTTAAGGCTTGAGTAATAGTATCTTTGTATGATTTTGATCTGTTATATGTGGCGCACGCCTGATCTATAAATCTGATAATCTAGGTTAAGTAATGTCTGAATATTTGAAGGAGTGAATTATCTTTATAGATCGGTACGCAGGTTCAGTGAAGTGAAGGCATGTATACACGTTGTTTTTGTTTGTCAAAAGTGCGTATACAAAGGTTGGTCTTAACACAGAAGCGTATGCACGCAGGTTTCAGAATATTGAAGTAGCGTACATCTCTTAAATTATGTTCTAGCTGCTTCTGTTGATTACTGCAGTGATCTGGGTTCAGAATTGGTGTATGGTTACTGTTACTATGTTTTGTGTACAGCTGTCAGAGAAGTGTCTAATTGATTCAGTTTTAATTGGTGAAAAGGAGATTCTTGATGTTTGATTGATGTTCATGGATCCACTCTGAAAATTTATGAAACATGGTCCCTGGAAGAAAAGAGAAGGTTGTAGCCTTTTGTAGGTCAGCACCTACGTACTAGTATCTCAGCTAGTACAAGAGCTAAGGGGGTTGTAGCTCCCTTCCAGGTGAAGCTGGAGAAGAAGAGAGGGTTGTAGCTCTCTATAGGTTGCAGCCTACATACTGGTAAAGGACTGCACCAGTACAGAATCATTGTAAAAAGAAGTTTCTAATTGAAAAAGATGGAGACATATTGCAGCAGGTGGTTTTCACCGACATTGGGTTTCCACGTTATATCTTGTGTTCTTGTGCGTGACTGTCTACATTTTCCTGTTCTTGGTTATTGCTTCTATGGTTCTGACACACAGATTTAAAATCAACATCTGAAGAATAATTAAATTACAAGTTTGTAAGTTATACGCAGTTTTCCTTTACTGAAGTTGCGTATATACGCTAGTTTATCTAACTAAAGTAGCGTATACAAATCTGTGAAAGAATTGAAAAGAATTGTCTTGATAATACTGATTCACCCCCCCTCTCAGTATTATTTCCAACAATTGGAATCAGAGCAGGTCCTTCAGAAGAAGCTTGATCGCTTGAAGGAAGATCTATCATCATGAGCAACTACGAAAAATAAGCATCTTTCATGCCACCGATTTTTTATGGGAGCAACTTCATCTATTGGAAGGTAAGAATCACTACCTATCTTCAATCTCTTGGTACAGAAGTTTGGGATATTGTGGAAACAGGATACACATTTCCATCAGCAACTCCTACAGATGCAACTGGTAAAAAGCAGTATGAAACAAATGCAAAAGTTGTCAATACTCTATTAGGAAGTATATCTCAATCAGAATTCGTCAAGGTTATGAAGCTCAAAAGCGCAAAAGAAATATGGGACAAGATCATTCTGAGCTATGAAGGAGATGAACAGGTAAAACGAGCAAAATTACAAACTCTTAGAATTCAATATGAAAGTCTCAGAATGCATAATGATGAAAGTGTGGCTAGCTATTTCCTACGTATAGATGAGATCGCAAAATTGTATGAAGAACTTAGGTGAAGAAATAAAAGAAGTTCTTTTTGTTGAAAAGGTTCTAAGATCTTTGTCTCCTAAGTTTGATTCAAAAGTTTCTACCATAGAAGAAAAGCAGAATCTACACAGCCTTACCATGTCACAACTGCACGGAATTCTAACTGCTTACGAAATGAGGAAAGGAGGACCATCAGATAGGAGAGAAGCTACATTCAAAGCTTCAAGAAAAGGAGATTACTATGAGTCAAGACATATGTCAGAAGAATAGGAAGAATCAAATTTTTTCAAGAACCTTCAACAAGGAACTAGAAGATTCAGAGGTACGCTGCCTTTCAAATGCTTTGCTTGTGGAAGAGTCGATCATTATGTTGCAAAATGTCCTCATAAAGATAAAATAGACAAAGGTAAGGAACCTGCTAGATGGAACATAAAACAGAATGTAAATAAGAAGAGCTATTACACGCATGAAGACAATGATGGATTATCAAATAGTGATGAAGATGAACAAGGTAATGATAATAGACTTTTGATGGCTTTTGAAGATGATGATTTCTTGGATGCTATAAATGAAGAAGGTCTTTATGAAGAAATTTCTAAACTTAAAGTTTGTTTGGAGGAAATGAATATGATTATAGATACTCTAACATTCCAACTTGCTGAAAAGGATAAACACAATGAAGAGTTAGAATGTGAAATTGTGGGACTTAGAAAAGAAATTGAGAAAACAAAAGCCCTTAATCTCAAATTTGCTAAAGGATCTGAAACTCTAGATGAGATTATCAAAGTACAACGTTCTCCTCTAATCAAGACAGGTCTCGAATATTCCGAAGAAGCATCTCAAGCTCAGAGGCAAGCGCAGAAGCCATCCACCTCCAAAAGTTATCTTGATGCAACAAGGAGAGGTGAACAAGGTGACAATCGACAAAAAAAGCATAATGCAGATCACTAGGTAAATCAGGACAATTTGCTTCTAGAATGGTCAAAGATTATCAAGTAAATCGGGGGCAATCTACTTCAAGGGTGAACAGAAGTTTCAAGAGACCACAGGTAAATCATTCTCAACTTGGCTCAAGAATGGATGGAAACTACAATCATATGGTTGGTATATTTGATAATCGCAGGAATTTCTTCAATGGCCAATGTTTCACTTGTCATAACTTTGGTCATAAAGCTGCTCAATGTGTTGCCTATAGGACCATCATGACTAGGGAATCTCAAATACAAAGGATTATGACAGGAATCATGAAACGAACCTACAATAACTTCTCTACTCTTGAAAATGAAATAGAATGTTCTATTTGCAACAACTTCGGTCATGTAGAGTCTGAATGTAGGAGTAGGTTCTGGCAAACAACTCAGAACGAGCAAGCTTCATTGAACACCAAAACATGGAGAAATAAAGAACCACAACCAGAAAGTTGTGGGATAGCCTTATATGAAGAAGGACAGGAAAATCAATGGTACATTGACAGTGGATGTTCGAAACATATGACAGGTGATAAAGAAAAACTTCAATCATATAGTGCCTTAGAAAAGGAAAAGAAGGTCTGATTTGGAAATGACACCCCTGCGTTCATAAAAGGTAAAGGTTCTGTTCAGTTGAAAGAAAAGGTCAAAGCTGGAAATGTTATGTATGTTGATGGCTTAAAGCATAATCTATTGAGTGTCAGTCAGATGTGCAATCAAGGAACTGAGGTAATATTTCAATCAAATGGATGTAGTATTCGTGATCTTGATATAGGAAAAATAGTGATCAAAGGCATAAGAACTCCAAATAATTTATACATATTCAAAGAAGGACAACATCAATGCTATCTAAGCAAGAATGATGAACACTAGCTATGGCACAGAAGATTGGCCCATCTTAGCTTCTCTCTAATAAGGAAAGCATGCAAATATCAGGCGGCTCATGATCTTCCTGACATCATAATTCCAGACAATACAATATGCAAATCATGTTAGTTTGGTAAGCAAACCAGAACTAATTTCCCTTAGCAGTAAGGATCGGCTAGCAGGCCACTTGAACTTGTCCATACTGATATATGTGGTCCAACTAGGAAAAGGTCACCTCGAGGTGAAGAGTACTTCATATTGTTCACTGACGACTTTTCAAGGATGTGTTGGATAGGACTCATGAAGTATAAAGATGAAGCTTTTGAAAAGTTCAAATCATTCAAAGCCTTAGTTGAAAGTGAATCAGATCGCAGAATCAAATGCATAAGATTTGATCGAGGAGGAGAATTTACCTCAGATGAATTTTTCAATTTTTGTGAAGAACATGGCATAATAAGGGAATTTTCTGCTACAAGGACACCTCAACAAAATGGAGTAGTGGAAAGGATGAACAGAACGGTTCAAAAAATGGATCGTGCTATGCTCGATGAATCTAGAACTCCTGTAACCTTCTGGGGTGAAGCCGCATTTGCTGCAGTAACTATTCTTAATAAGACAAATGTCCGGGTAAACAGCACTCAGACTCCTCATGAACTTTGGTATGGTAAGACTCCCATGGTAAAATATTTCAAAAATTTTGGAAGCAAATGCTACATTAAAAGGACTGATGAAAATCTTGGCAAGTTTGAACCTAGAGCAGATGATGGCATTCTCCTTGGTTACTCTCCCCATAGCAAATCATATAAGTGTTACAATAAAAGACTTGGAAAAATTATTGAAAGTATTGATGTAGTGATTGATGAAGAAGGAAATACGTCTAGGTAGGAAAGATCTGAAGTTTTCAAAGATGATGAGGACTATCCCTCAACGTCAAATCAGATTCATGATGAAGAAGAAACCCATGAGGCACCAGAAGAACAAATAAGAATAGAAGAAAAGACTCCATCCAGATACGTTCAGAAGAATCATCCAGAATCTCAAATTTTGGGGCAGAAAGAGGCAGGTGTACAAACAAGGAGAACCATTTCAGAAGCTTCAAGCTATCTAGCATTGCTCTCCTCCACCGAACCACAAAATGTAAGAGAGGCATGCAAAGATGAATGCTGGGTCAAGGCAATGGATGAAGAACTTGAGCAGATTGAAAAGAATAACACTTGGGATTTGGTTCCTAGACCAAAAGATAAGAATGTCATAGGAACAAAATGGATATTCAAAAACAAGTTGAACGAAAATGGGGAAGTTATTAGAAACAGAGACAGACTTGTTTGTAAAGGATATGCTCAACAAGAAGGAATCGACTTTGAAGAAACGTTTGCTCCCATTACTAGACTTGAGGCCATCAGAATGTTCCTTGCTCTCTCTAGTTTTCAAAAGTTCAAAATATTTCAGATGGACGTGAAATCTGCTTTTCTAAACGGAGACTTGGATGAAGAAGTGTATATTGAGCAACCAGATGGGTTTATCCTTGGAAATGATCCAAAGCTTGTATGTAGACTCAAAAAGGCTCTCTATGGCCTTAAACAGACTCAAAGGGCTTGGTATTATCGCTTGGATAAATACCTCCGTCAACAAGGTTTTATAGAAGGATCAACTGATAGCAATCTTTATATAAAAATTGACAATGATAAGTTGCTAATACTTGTTGTGTATGTTGATGATATCATATTTGATAGCAACGAAGAAGACATGAGTCAAAATATTTCCTTACTAATGCAGAAAGAGTTTGAAATGTCTATACTTGGTGAGCTCACATATTTTCTTGGTTTACAAGTCCAACAAAACAAACATGGCATCTTTCTTTCACAAACCAAGTATCTCAAGAAGCTCTTAAAGAAATATGGGATGGAGGATTCGAAACCAATATGTACCCCTATGGTGACAGGATGCAGCCTCAGCCCAAATGATGAATCGGCAGCAATACATCAACCAACGTGTAGATCCATGATTGGTAGTCTACTCTATCTAACAGGTACCCGAACAGACATTATGCATGCAGTGGGAATAGTTGGAAGGTTTCAGGCAAATCCAAAGGAAACTCATCTTCAAGTAGTTAAGAGAATTTTCAAGTATCTTCAAGGAACGCAAAACTATGGCTTATGGTATCTTAGAGATACAGATCTCACACTTCATGCATATATGAATGTGGATTGGGCAGGAAGCGTGGATGACAAAAAAAGCACTAGTGGTGGTGCATTCTTCATGGGTCCTAGATTAGTATCTTGGTTCAGCAAGAAACAAAGTTCTATTGCTTTATCTACAGCTGAAGCAGAATATGTAGCTATTGCATCTTGTTGCACACAACTCCTTTGGATGATGCAAACATTGCAATATCTTCAAATCACTTGTACTCCACCTATTTCCATTTTTTGTGATAATACAAGTGCTATCAGTATCTCAAAGAATTTTGTCATGCATTCAAAGACTAAGCACATACCGATCAAGTATCATTTTCTCCGGGAATAAGTGCCTGAACAAAAGGTCAAGTTGGAGTATGTTCCCTCTAAGGAACAAGTTGCTGATGTACTCACCAAACCACTGCCCAGGGAAACATTTGAATATCTCATACAGAAGCTGGGAGTAGTTGATGCATCATCTTGATATTGAAACCTGTCTGTTTCAGAGAAATGTGGTTGTACGCGAGTTGCATGAGGAGGATCCTCGTACAAACACCGATTTATGCAGATACAGTTGCGTATATGGTGGTTTGAAGGAAATCAGTGGGGACAGACTCTGGTTGAAGAGAGTCTGATATGGGTCTGACAGAGACCATCTGGCACAGGTTCAGGGGGAGTAGATAAACTTCTAATAATGCATTGTTTGCATTACATTAGAAGCTCTTGGTTCGAGTACACAAGCTGTTTTGGGTTCAGGTGGATCAACTGCAGAAGGAGAACATGGTTGTTGATCTGAATAGTGCTGCTGATATTAGTTATTGGTGACTTTCATAGTCTTGCTCTAGATATTTCGTCTCTATGTCATGTATATCTTTTATTATTATCAAGGTCATGTAATGGCCTAGTTTGGTTTCCCCACTATGCCTGGGATGAATGATGTAATGTACTTGGTTATCATATGTAAATTTCTGATGTATCCCCACTTGGTTGGATGATAGATGTATGTATAGAGTTTTTGGTGATAGGAAGGTCAGTCATGATGTATGAGTCATGGTTCTTCTTGAAGAACATCTTTTTGCAGATCTTGCCTACAGTCAGGGGGAGCATAGCCAGCATAGCAGAGCAGAGATTTCAGCATGTACTCAGGGGGAGCATAACCCTTTGCCCTTGATGACAAAGGGGGAGAATGACTTTGAGGATCTTGGGGTTGCCATCAAGTCCAAAGGGGGAGATTGTTGGCATTATGACACAGGTTTGGCGCTATGGCACAGGTGTTGTCCTTGATGGCAACTCACTCTGGTGACAGATCTCAGTTCAGGCTCTCAGAATGAAGGAAAAATATATATACGTAGGTTCATCATGACCAAGCCGCATATACACGCGGGTTAGATGTTCCAAAGACGCGTATGCGTATACACGCACTTTCACGCAAGGAAAAGCGCATACATGTGGGAAAACTTATGTTTGGTCCGTGGTATTTAGTCCTTGGTATTTGAACCTATGGTTTTGGACCATGGTATCTCGTCCAAAGTGTTGATCCCAAGTATTGGGTCCATGGTATTGATTTGTTATGGTTTTGGACCATGGTATTGTGAAAGGCATAAGACTATAAAAGAGGAAGGAGATCATTAGGAAAGGTCACGATCTGAATTATTGAATATCTGATAAAGTGCTAGATCTGGAATACTGGTGATTGAGGTTAAGGTGCAGAGCTGGATATGAACGAAGGAGGAACCTAAGCGCAAAGAAAAGGATAAGTTCTATTGATGGGTGAAAATCTTAAGGCTTGAGTAATAGTATGTTTGTATGATTTTGATATGTTATATGTGGCGCATGCTTGATCTATAAATCTAATAATCTGGGTTAACTAATGTCTAAATATTTGAATGAGTGAATTATCTTTATAGATTTGTACGCAGGTTCAGTGAAGCGAAGGCGCGTATACACGCTATTTCTGTTTGTCAAAAGTGCGTATACGCAGGTTGGTCTTAACAAAGAATCATATGCACGCAGGTTTCAGAATATTGAAGTAGCATACGTCTCTTAAATTATCTTCTAGCTGCTTCTGTTGATTAATGCAATGATCTGGGTTCTAAATTGGTGTATGGTTACTGTTACTGTGTTCTATGTACAACTGTCAGAGAAGTGTCTAATTGATTCAGTTTTAATTGGTGAAAAGGAGATTCTTGATGTTTGATTGATGTTCATGGATCCAATCTGAAAATTTATGAAACGTGGTCCCTGGAAGAAAAGAGAAGGTTGTAGCCTTCTGTAGGTCAACACCTACGTACTAGTATCTCAGCTAGTACAAGAGCTAAGGGGGTTGTAGCTCCCTTCCAGGAGAAGCTGGAGAACGAGAGAGGGTTGTAGCTCTCTGCAGGTTGTAGCCTGCGTACTGGTAAAGGACTGCACCAATATAGAATCATTGTAAAAAGAAGTTTCTAATTGAAAAAGATAGAGACATATTGCAGCAGGTGGTTTTCACCCACATTGGGTTTCCACCTTATATCTTGTGTTCTTGTGTGTGACTGTCTGCATTTTCCTGTTCCTGGTTATTGTTTCTATGGTTCTGACACACAGATTTAAAATCAACATCTGAAGAATAATTAAATTACAAGTCTGTAAGTTATACGCAGTTTTCCTTTACTGAAGTTGCGTATATACGTTGGTTTATCTAACTAAAGTAGTGTATACAAATCTGTGAAAGAATTGAAAAGAATTGTCTTGATAATACTGATTCACCCCCCCTCTCAGTATTATTTCCAATAGTTTCTACTACTAAGATACCATAATTATTGATCCATTGTGGCAGGTATTATTTTCAACACTGGCATATGGGTTAGGAATTTGTAGTTGCATATTGCAATTCTACCTCTTTTGTATTACCTTTCCATAAGATTGATCCCAGTATGTTGTGATAGTTAACCTTTCACTCAATATTTATTCATCATAACTTAGTGGTAGAGCCTTCCTCACATGATCTTCTTAGTTATCACCTCAATGGACATTTGTTTCCCATGTTGTGAAGGTTTAATGGGATCTTGAATCCTTATTAGTCTTGTCATGACTATGCATTGACATCACATCCTTCTTCCTCTCTTTTTCCTGACCTATACCTCAAGAGATCGCACATATTGAGTTGTATTATTGCATTCCATATTGTTTTCTCTCGCTTTTGGCCTTATGCCAACCCCATGTTACTCTCGTATAAGCCTCTCTTTCCGGTGTTCTTTCTGATATTATAAGCCTAGAATTTATTTCCTTTGTGATTCGACACCATTATCCCTAAAGGGAACATCCCCCAAGTGTCCATATTTTTCATTTCTTCCTTTGAATTGAGAATAGGAATGTTCCAAGAGTTGGAACTAGTTTGCTTTCCCACAATACTCATTCTCTCCATTGTACTATAAGCATTCTTTTATTCTTTTTAAGTTTTTTTATAATATTTCCCCATTCTCTAAGAAACTATGGTTCCCTTTCTTTGATTTTGAACCCTCATATCTCATATCACTTTGCTATTATTGAAGAGGAGATCTTTAGTGGCCCTAGTAGAAAGGATCTAGAGGATCAAGTTGTATCGTAACTACTTCTTTGTTGTTTTTATTCAATAAAGAGACTCATATTCTATTCCCATTTTCATTGTTTACTTTTCATGAATGTGAATTTCTAATGTATATGATTATGGATTAACTTGATTTACATGTTTCAAATGCTTTGAATTCTTTAATCTGCTCTTGGTTTCTTGTCTATTTCACAAATTTAAAACCTTGGAAAGAGAAGTTAGGGTTTGGATCCTATGGGATCTTCATAAACTATAGGATCTACGGGTGAGTATTTTATACTTACATTGTGAATTTGAATTTGTATGCATGTTTGACTAAGTTTATTTGTTGAATTTTGTATTCTGCGCTATTAGGGCTTCCAACCCTAGCCCTAGGGATTTTTCCCATAAACACTAATCATAATGGTCCTATAATTAAAAGGAATGTTTGCATCCCCACTTTAATGATAAATAAAATGAGGCTTTGCATCCAAGCCTTAGGGAATCCTTGCTTCATTTCCAAATTGAAGAGCATGTGCATGTGAGAGATGAGGATAGGCCTTCCTATTTCAAAAAATTTAGCTCGGTAGCTTTCAATGTCCTTAGCTTTCCTCGTTGTGGGTCACTTAACCCAAAATTCAATGTCTTCTAAAGAAAATATTGTATCCTATATAGGGTAATTTTTCCTATGTATTCAAAATGGTGTTCATGGAGTTAGGGAATTGATAAATATTTTTAAGGTGGGAATTTTAGTTCTTCGAAAGAATTGGATTATTTTCTTTAGTTTTATGAATTAAAATTTTCCTTGAAAACTTTATACGATCTAATGTAGATAGGTGCAACAATTTCTCTTGCGTTCTATTTATATAGTACCTTTTCTACCTATCTTCACTGCTACAACACCCTCCAAAATTTTGGCCTACACCAAATTTCGAAGCCTACCTTGGTATTTTATATTGTCGTCACAAACATTGAGATCCATTCCCTATGTTTTGTTTAAGTGTTTTGGTCCCTTTCGCAAGAAAAAAAATGTCGTCTTTTCACATGTCAAGTGTCGCACAATGTATAAAATCGTGTTTTGTTGGTTTCAAGGGGTTATATTTGTGTGAAATATTTCATCTTACCATGTAAACATCCTTCGCACTCATTCCAAAAGTTGTAAGCATTGTCGCACAAGTGTTGTCACATTTGTCACAAAGTGTGTCTATAGTGTTACACTTGTCATAAGTTATCGCAAATTTGCTGCACTGAGGGAAATGTGTTTTGGATGATCTATGTTGTTGTTTCATCAAGCCTTCTAAGTGTGTGATCACATTAAAATCATATCACTGTTCACATCAGCTCACTAATCCCACACTTAGCCAAATTTCAGAAAATTCCCAACAACTTAGCCTCATCTAGCCTTCCTTAACCGAACATTGCACAATTCCAACCCTAAAGCTTCATCCGTACCCCTTGACACTATCAAATGTGCAGTTCCTGCCTCCCATGACTTTGCACTGCCCAGTTCCAGTACTTAAGCTCGAACGTTGGCCCCCAAAATTGCATAATTCAACCCTCCAACCTGGCCTCAACTACGTATTCTATAGTCTCTAATCTCAATCTCAACCCTTGAGCTCCTAATCTACATAATTTTGCAATCATTGAGTCTTTACTGCCTCCAAAAACTATGAAATTGGCTAAAACAATGCAAAACCCCTTAGCTCGGTTCACTAAGTCCAAAAACTATGCAATCTATTTGCCAATTCCAACTTATGCACTATCAAGGCTCAAGCTTCACCCCTATCTTCCCGAGCTACACAATTTTCAATCACTAATCCTCTCCCTCAGTTTGCTACCCAGTTTCAGCTCATTCAGTGGATGAACATGCACCATATTAGACTAGAGGTTTATCATATTGATTTCGTCTCGACATGAGTGAATTGCAAATGTGGGTACTCTATCATACCATGACGGGATGATGAAGAAGGAGATGGAGAAGGGAAACATTCTGAAATAAATCCTTGTAGTTTATTATGCAAGCTGATCAATCAAGAGAAAAGAAAGGGACACTAGTTTGTGACCACAGCTCAAGACTTGATATCATTAGAGACTCCTTACCTCTAAGCCATATGGAGGAGGATAGAAGAGAATACTCAAGAAGAAACATAGAAAAGATCATTAAGAATGGCTAAATATTTCCATGTCATCATGTGGTCCATGTCAGCAGTGGCATGGCATGAGGTGTCATATGCCACATCATTATTATGGATTATGTAATTATCTATTCAAAATGTATTGTAAAGTGAAAGTCCAAAGGACACATAAAAAATATGAAGAGTCATGTAAAGTTGAAAAGTCATGGGAATTAAAATAGTCATGAGGGTAGTTAAAGAGTCACAAGGAGGTGAATCATCACCCCATTGGTTATATATAGACCCTCATTGTATGAGAAAAAGGATTTTCACCTTGGCTCCTCCCGCAAGGCATTAGAGAGACAAGCTAGTTCTTTTGGGGAGCATGGAGTGGCACCAACTCTCCACTGTTGGAGCTCGTGGCGTTCGTTGTATACATGTTGCTTGGTATTTTTACTTAATATCATAATCCTCATGGCTAGCACGTTCTTCCAACATGGATTATGAATATTTGTAAGACTATTCTATGAATGTTTTTAATTCATGTTTTCTTTCATATGTAGAAAATTAGTTGAACTTTTTGGTTATTTTAGTATTTATCATATTGAGAATGTGCTATAATGGTTGCTATAGTTGTTGCATCCTTATCGACTATTCCACTGAATGTTAGACAGATCTTTCTTGCTTATAATGGTTGCAACGACCGTTGCATCTTTAAGGGCTATTCCACTGGATGTTAGACGAATAATTTTTTTTGTGTGTCTCTGCCAGGGTGGTACTATTACCTCCCTCTTAGAGGCTCACTTTCCTTTCCCTCTGTAGTAGAAGAATATTGACACACATACAACTGAACACTCATTAGGGACGCTCACTTGTTGATCTGATATTATTTGTGCATAACTCTCTTATGCTAAGTTTTGTTTCCAAGGAAAGCATATAAGAATACATGGCAGTACGACAAATATCCTAGATGGGGCTCCTATTCCAAACGGTGTGAGGTCTAATTGGGACTTCACATCAGGGAGACCCCCTTGGTTGACATATTTCCAACACCGTCAACAAAATGGTTCTAGAACAAGGGCCATATGACAATTTGTGCTTGTTGATTTTATTTTGAATCTCTTACCATAAATGGGCCATCCTCAAATCATACTCTTGGGGTGTTTTTCCAACCTATCCCTTGGTAAACTTTTAATACACGATGAGCCTCTTTATCACTTGTCTCAATTGAATTTTTATGGTGAGGATGGAACATCCATAACTAAGCACATTTCTAATTTCCTTAAATTCTATTATTATTATGAAATCAATGATGAATATTTTTCTTTTGTGGCTTTCTTCCTCACCCTTGAAGGTCATGTTAATTGATGGTGTCATACCTTACCATATGATTCCATCCATTCTTTTCATTATTTCCTCAAGAATATTTATCAAGCCTTTGATAGGTATGATTACCAAGATGTTCTTAAAAGAATCAATCAACTAAGAATGAAGCCTAATGAATCAGTTGAGTATTTTTTGTATTGATTCCTTCACCTTTGTTATGAATTTCCTGAAGAAGACACAGGTTGGTATTTCTTTAATAAAATGTTTGATTGTTTGGTTCACATCTCTTTGCACGGTGAATCTAAACCTCCTGATGTTTCTACTTCCCAAACTCTTGTAAGTCATGAGACACCTCTATTTTCAAAGGAGAAATCTATGATTCCTTTTGTTTCTTGTCCTCCTCCATTTCCAGTTCCAATGTGGGTGCCTCCTTGTGATGATGCTAAAGCTGGGAAGTCTAAAAATAGAATTCTTAATCCATCTCTTCATCCTACTTTCACTTTTCATGATTTAGATCTAATGGAAGAAATCTCGGAATTGATCATGGAGCCTAGGGTGAACCCTAATCCTTCCATTCCTCAAGATGACATTAGCACTCTAAACATTAATCTTGAATCTGGTTCCATTGAAAGTGTTACTTCTTCAAGGGACATTTTTCATCCTCTATCATCTACATGTTATGACTTTGTGTATCATGATCTACTTGATCAATTCGCTCCACCAACTAGCTCTTCATTCCCTCTTGATTTCCGAGTTGTTGGTTCAAATTGTGATCAGATACAAGGCAGTCACAGTACACTGGTGGGAGAGGAGGAAAGTGAAGAGACTCTTGATCTCTCTTCCATTTTTAAAATTCCTCCATGTAAAGATAATGTGTTTCTATTCTTGGATGATTTTAATTATGCTAATCTCAGTAGTGAATAAAAGTCAATCAAATCTTTCAATCAATCTTTAGCCTTGGGAAACAATCATTCAAATGATGATGACTCTATTCAAGTATGGGATCACAAATTCCTAGGAGCATCATCTGATCTTTTGGTTTCCCATGAATATTTTAATGTAGATATAGAATCTGATTTGGTCAAAGAATATGCTCCTATTGTGCCTCCCTCTTCACCTCACTATCCCTTGTGTTCTACCATTTGTGATGCATCTACTCATGACAGAAATATTCTATGCTCTTCAAGTTCTTCATCCGATAAGTTAACCTCTCAATTGACACAAGGTGGTGAGGTTGTCCATGATAAAAATGAAAACAATCAAATCATTGAGTACTCTCTCAATCCATCTCTTCCCTTGCATGAAGACAACTCTACAAATCAACTTGCTCACGAAATTTCTCTGATTCATACATCTTCAGGTTTTCAATCAAAAGAATCTTACAACTTGAGTAATATGGTTGTTGAATTTGAAAATTTTGGTCAAATTAGTGTTAGAGATAGCTACCATCTAGTGAGAAGCGGTCTTATTAAAGCCATTGGTAGTAGTCATCCTCACACAATCCATGATCTAGTTCAATCTTAAAAATGTGATCTCACAATCCTTGAAAGTTTTCGGACTTTTCAGGGATTCGAGGCACTTCAACTTCCGTTGATGCTCATGTAAGGACCTCACAACTCTAGTAAGATCCCTAAACTAAGTCAGGTCTATTTTTCCTCGCAAAATTCTTCTTTCTACGTGGTTTCACTCCTTGTAAATTCCTTCTTGAAATATGTTTGGCAGTACAATATAATCTTTCAAACTTTCAAGATTTGGTTTCTGATCCGATTCAATTTCCTATTTTATTTTATTTATCGCCATGCAAAACTCTTGCTCTTAACTAATATTTGGAGAGTTTGTCTCTCACAAAATCATAGAATTGTGAAGTTTATTATTCTAAAGGTTATTTTTGGCCAAGGAATTCATGCATATCACATCCTTTCGAGAACAATCAAATCTTGGTCCTTCTTGTGAATATTTTGATGCTAATATTTTTCTTCATCACACCTAAAATCCTCTTGAGCACTAGTGAATGCATGGATTATTTTAAGAATCAAATTCTTCTTCACTCATTTTTCCCCAACTAGTTTCATGTGTTTACTATACTAGTATTCCTTTTTACTTCTTTTGACAATTATGATGCTAGTGTAGTGTGTTACCAATAACAAGAAAATGGTTTGTTATGCTCATCATGTGAGGAAGATGATCCCATTATGCAGCACATTGATGGAACTATTAAAGTTTATTTATCTTTGATAATTACAAATTGGGAATTTAATGCTTTAATCAACCCATCTAATCATGATTATGTCTCTGATGTCTACCATTAAAATTACTATTTTCCCACCGGCACATCCAATGATAATTTTTTTTACACACTTTTATCTTTTTGGTTTAACATCTAAGATATCTAGGTACTTGTCAAGCAGTTGAGGCACTTCTGCATTCACTCATAGTTATGTCAAATCCTTGCTTCCTTCAAATGTCTATTGAATATGATCATATATATCTTCCCTCTTGATATTCTCATCATAATCTCGTGCCTCTAATTGAAAATTCATATTTTCAAATATTTATGAGTTTTCAAGAGGATTGTCACGAATTTTATGATCCAATCGATGAATTTTTGGAGAAATATTACTTGGCAAGCTTAGTCACAAATAACAAGTTTCAATCTTTCTACATGCAGATAAGGAGTTCAATGTAGTTAAATATACATTCGCAAGAAGCTTTTGAGGTTTGTTGAATGATGGTTTTCATCAAAAAAGTTAGAATGTGAATTGGTTAGAAGTAGTGGTTTTCGCCTATCTTTCTACTGACATGAAATACCTTCAAACTTTTGTGAAAGTTATTCAAGTTCTTATCTATTCTATTGAAAATTTCTTTATATCAGTTTTAATTGCTTATAACTTTGTGAATGCAGGTTGGAAGCAGTTACAGTGGCTTCATTGGAAATTTCATTATACGTGACCCTGACCTTCTAGATGATTAGGTTAGGAGTAGATCTAGTTTCATATTAGTTTACCTACACATCCATCCCACATTCATTTTCTATAATTTACCCTGTGTTTTTTCATCATCGTTTCAATTAACCTCCTTCTGTTTTATCTTTTTGTTTTGTTTCCTTGTTTTGTGTTGTCTTTTCTTTTGTTTTCTAAGACCTTGCATGAAGATTTTTTGTTGGCTCAAAAGCCAATGTGGAAAAATAGAAAAGATTCTTGTGACACCACAACATTTGGCTAACCTTTTCTCCTCCTTCTTTGCGTTGGTTGCATCTTTTGGTCAATGAAGTTCCGATGGAAAATACGATCCGTCCGTAAGGATATTTTTGGTTGAACCACAATACCTATTACTATTCTAGAAACCTTATGCCCACAATTGGTTCTTATGTCTTGGTGGTTTTTAGCCTTGTCTAATCAGTAGAAGAGGAAAAGGGTAAAAATATAAACGAGCAAACCTAAATCAAAGGTCTCTATATGCTTCTCTGAAGGAACAACCTCTCCTACTCTCAATAAGTCGGGATCCCTCTTTCACCCATAAAATAAATAAGTGTCAACGAAAAGTCCTATTTAAATATAGAAATAAATTCAAAAGAATAGAAAGGCTTCCTGCGCAAGGAGGCAAAGAAAAAACCTCTGTCGGGGTACTATTCAGGCCTACTGGCAGCGGAGCAACACCGAAGATGAAAAAATATACTATGAAAATCTAAATCTCGTGAACTTCACAACACTTTCTGATTTGAAACATTGTGATATTGTTGAATCTTATACTTGTGTTCAATGTAAGAAAATTATATGTTACGGAGCAATGGAACACATACAATATTGCAGAAATATAAACACAGAAAATGCATAAAACAAGAGAGACACAGATATACGTGGTTCACCCAGTTTGGGCTACGTCCACGGAGAAACAACCAGTCCTTCCTTTTATATTATCCACAACAGATCTACTATAACACCCTCTTCGCTCTCAATCTCCTCTCTCTTTCTCACTCAAGATATAGATCTACATAGACGCAATACAATTCCCTCATATATAGTGAGGGGTTGCCTGCTAGGGCAAAAAACCCTAAATTAAACATAACTTCTACAGTCAAATCTCCGCCTAATGAATGGCCCAGATTGACTAGAAATTACTCTACTTTTACAAGGCAATTTTACATCTATTCTTAGCTTCAGGGGCGCTGCCCCCGAAACCCCCCGCCAGGGGGGGGCTCCCCAAAGGTCGTAGCTACCCCCCCTGCAGCGAATATTTTACAGGCGGCGTTGCTGCCACATTTCGAACTGGGGTCCAATGTGGCAATACCTTTGAATACAGAAGATAATCAAGCTCCACACCCAACAATCTCCCACTTGGAGACTGATTATAGCAACTCCACCGTTGCTTCATTTGTTGGACAACGACTCCTCTTTGGACCTGGTTGTTTCTCATATTCTTCATTACACTTGAAGACCAATTCAAACTGAGCATATTCTCAATTTCTCCTTGGTTACAACTTTTGTTAGCATATCTGCAGGATTCTAGCTAGTGTGTATCCTTTCCAACTTCAACTCTCCATCTTCCAACACTGATCGTATGAAATGGTACTTGAGGTGTATGTGTTTAGTCTTAGAATGAAATGCTGAGTTCTTTGCAAGATGAAGGGAACTTTGGCTATCACTATATAGGGTGCCCATATCATGATCCTTACCCATTTCACCCATAAACCTTTGTAACCAAATGATTTCTTTACTAGCCTCTATAGCAGCAACATACTCTGCTTCTATTGTTGAAAGTGCAACAACACTTTGGATTTTTGAAACCCAACTGACCATTGTTCCACCTACAGTAAATACATATCATGTAGTGCTCCTCCTGTTATCTCTGTCACCTACCATATCTGCATCAACATATCCCTGTAGAGAAATGTTTGAACCACCAAAGCATAATGCTTGATTTGTGGTACCTTTCAAATATCTGAGAATCCATTTCACTGCCATCCAATGTTCCTTTCCTAGATTGTTCATGTACCTTCTTACAACTCCCACTGCATGTGCAATATTAGGCCTTGCGCAGACCATTGCATTCATTAAGCTTCCAACTGCTGATGCATATGGAACTTTAGACATATAATCCCTGTCTTCTTGGGTCTTTGGGCACATTTCCTTACTAAGTTTAAAATGGCTAGCAAAAGGTGTACTAACTGGTTTTGCATTGTGCATATTAAATCTTTTCAACACCTTTTGTATGTACTCATTCTAAGACAGTGTTAGTTTGCGATTTTTCCTGTCTCTAGTTATTCTCATTCCAAGGATTTGTTTTGCAGCTCCCAAATCCTTCATTGCAAATGAATTTGCCAATTTTCTTTTGAGCACATTTATTTCCTACATGTTAGACCCTACAACAAGCATGTCATCTACATACAATAACAATATAATATAGCTACCATAATTTTTCTTTTTCAGATAAACACAATGATCAGAGTGACATCTAGTATAACCTTGTTCAGACATAAACTTGTCAAATTTTAGATACCACTACCTTGGAGCCTGTTTTAAGCCATACAAGCTCTTCTTCAACCTGCACACTAGTTTCTCCTTCCATTTTACCTAATATCCTTGTGGCTACTGCATATATATCTCTTCCTCCAAATCCCATGGAGAAAGGTTGTTTTTACATCTAATTGCTCAAGATGAAAATCTTCAGCTACTACTAGACTTAGAATAGTTCTGATTGAATTCATTTTAACAACGGGAGAAAATATTTCATCAAAATCAATACCTTTCTTCTGTGCAAACCCCTTCACCACAAGACTAGCTTTGTACCTCTGGTTTCCTCCATCTTCTTCCTTCAGCCTATAAACCCATTTATTCTGCAGTGTAGTTTTACCTGTATGTAACCTGACTAAGTCCCAACACTAGTTATGCATTAAGGAGTCCATCTCTTCTTCCATGGCTAGCTCCCACTTCTTCCTGCTTTCAACCTGCATTTCTTCTTCATAACATTCAGGTTCACCAGAATCAGTCAACAATAAATAATATAATGAAGGAGAGTATCGTTAAGGGGGTCTATTTATCCTGGTATATCTTCTAACACCACTTTCAGGTGTTTGGGGTGCCTGTTGCTGTTGTGGTGGTTGTTGTTGTTGTGGTTGTTGATTATTATTATTTTCAGGCACCTTTACTTTTTCAGTGATCTCATAGTCATCAAGAACTGTGTATTCCTTATTTTCTTTTTCCTGCTCCTTTTCCTGCAATTGATTCTTATACAAGACCTTTTCGTTGAATATTACATCTCAGCTCCTAATGATTTTGTGATTTTCATAATCATATAAGCGATAACCAAAATCATTAACACCATATCCAATAAAGGTACATTTATTTGATTTTGCCTCAAGCTTTGTTCTATTTTCTTTATTAATATGGACAAAGGCCTCACAACCAAAAGGCTCTAAAAAAGAGTAGTTTACCTTTTTACCTGTCCATGCTTCCTCTAGAACACCACCATCAAGGGAACTTGAAGGCCCTCTGTTTATTAGATAAACAACAGTATCTACAACATCTGCCCAAAATTGTAAAGGCAATCCTGCATGCAATCTCATGCACCTTGCACGCTCCATGATTGTTCTGTTCATCCTTTCTGACACACCATTTTCTTGTGGTGGTCTTGGAACTGTCTTCTCTCTCCGAATTCCATGCTCTGAACAATACCTATCAAACTCATTGCTGTAATATTCACCTCCATCGTCTGATCTAAGACACTTAAATTTCTTTTCTGTCTCAATCTCAACCAAAGCTTTCCATTTCTTGAAAGTATCAAATACATCAAATTTATTCTTAATACAATAAATCCAAGTTTTTCTAGTTGCGTCATCAATAAAAGTAACATAATAACGAGAGCCACCGAGAGATGATACCTGAGCAGGTCCCCATACATTTTTATGCACAAGCTCTAATTTTTTGCTCTTCTTTTCTTTCCCAACTCTGAGAAATCTGACTCTCTTCTTTTTTCCATAAATTTAATTCTCACAGAAGTCCAAATCAACATTCTTCAATCCCGGCAACAAATTCCTTGAGTGAAGGATCTTCATACCCTTATCACTCATGTGTCCAAGCCTATGATACCATAATGCTGCATCTGCTCCTTTGGAAGTTAAAGCATTAACAGAGTTAGAAATACCATTGCATAAATACAATGTACCAACTTTTTCGCCTTTTGCTATTACCAGGGATCCTTTGGTGACCTTCCAAGCTTTATCTGTGAAAGTTGTCACACAACCTTCACTGCCTAACTGCCCTGTTGAAATCAGATTTTTCTTCAGATCTGGAACATGCCTTACCTCCTTTAGTAGCCATTGGTTTCCATTTTGCTGTTTTACAAGAACCTTACCCGTTCCAACAATTTTACAAGGTTTATCATCACCCAAACGAACTTGTCCAAAATCTCCTTGAACATAGTCATGAAAGTATTTCTTATCAGGTGTGGCATGGAATGAGGCCCCTAAATCTAGCACCCATGAATTAGTGATATTTTCGAAAGAAAGAATCAAAGCATCTTGTAACACCTCACCTGTCACATTTGCTTCATGATTGTTTTCTTGTTGTGCATCTCCTTCTTTTCCCTTCCGAGATCTATAGTCTTTCTTTGGGTGTCCTTACTTTCCACATTTCCAACACACTATCCCCGATCTGGACTTGGATCTGCTTTTCCTTGATTTACTGCGATATCCTAAGCTCTTTCCTCTTTCCATTTTTCTTCCCCTAGACTCTACACTTAAAGCATTACCCGATGTCTCACCAGAGCTTTTCTGTCACATTTCCTCGCTAAGGATAGCATTGACAACATCATCAAACTTTAAAGTACTAGATCCAGAAATAGAGTTACTAATGGCCATTACTAAGCCATTCCAACTTCCTGGCAATGAGCACAAGAATAACAAAGCTCTAACTTCATCATCAAATTTTACCCCTACAAAACTTAACTGACTTGTAACAGTATTAAAATCATTTAAATGGTCTGCAACAGATCCACCTTCCAACATCTTCATATTAAATAATCGTTTCATAAGAAATACATTGTTTGAGGCTGAGGGTTTTTCATATAGTTTCGCCAACGCCTTAATCAAACCCTCTATCATTGTTTCCTTCGAAATGTTGAAGGCGATCGATGCTGCGAGGCAGAACCATACTGTTCTGAGTTCCTTTCTATCGAGAAGGTTCCATTCTTCATCTGTCATACCCATCGGCATCTTTGTTTTTCCGCCCAATGGTAGGTACAGATCTTTCTGATACGGAAAATCTTCCATCTACATCTTCCACGGCGAGAAGTTTTGGCCGTTAAATTTCTCAACCCTAAACTTACCATCTTCCGCCATTGCTCCCACTCGAACGAGGAACCCTTCTTTCCTGCGAGTTTATTAGCCAAATAGACCTTCGGCTCTGATACCAGTTGTTAGAAAATTATATATTACGGAGCAATGGAACACATAAAATATTGCAGAAATATAAACATAGAAAATGCATAAAACAATAGAGACACAGATATACGTGGTTCACCCAGTTTGGGCTACGTCCTTGGAGAAACAACCAGTCCTTCCTTTTATATTATCCAGCAAAATGAAGAGATACAACCTACAGCAGATCCACTGTAACACCCTCTTTCCTCTCAATCTCCTCTCTCTCTCTCACTCAGGATAGAGATCTACATAGATGCAATACAATTCCCTCATATATAGTGAGGGGTTTCCTTCTAGGGAAAAAAACCCTAAATTAAACATAACTTCTACCGTCAGATCTCTGCCTAATGAACGGCCCAGATTGACTAAAAATTACTCTACTTTTACAAGGCAATTTTACATTTATTCTTAGCTTCAGGAGCACTGCCCCTGAAACCCCCCACCAGGGGGGGGCTTCCCAAAGGTCGTAGCCACCCCCCCTAGACCCCCCTGCAGTGAATATTTTACGAGCGGCGTTGCCGCCCCATTTCGAACTAGGGTCCAATGTGGCGATACCTTTGAATACAGAAGATAATCAAGCTCCACACCCAACATTCAACCGAGAAGGCACAAAGGGGGGACCATGTTTATTCACGGGGTAAGTGGGGAAGCCAAAGTGATCTAAACGATGAATCAATACTCCCTAATGAACTGAGACCTTGCAAAAAAGAGTTAAACTGAGACAGAGAAGTTGGAATTCTACCAGTGTTGTCACTTCTACAACACTCTCCAAAATTTTGGCCTGCACCAAATTTCAAAGGCAACCTTCGTCTTGTCTATTTTTGTCGCAAACATTGAGATCCAATCCATATGTTTTCTTTAAGTGTTTTGGTCCCTTTTGCAAGAAAATCAAAATGTCATATTTTCGCGTGTCAAGTATTGCACAATGTATAAAATCTTGTTTGGTGTTTTCAAAGGGTTATCTTTGTGTGAATTAGTTGATCTTACCATTGAAAACATTTTTCGCATTCATTCCCAAAGTTGTAAGCATCACCACACAAGTGTTGTCACAGACGTTGCAAAGTGTGTCTTTAGTGTCGCACTTGTCATAAGTCGTCGCAAAGTTGTCACACTTAGGGAAATGTGTTATGGATGATCTATGTTGTTGTGTCATCAAGTGTTCTAAGTGTGTGATCACATTCAAGTCATATCATTGTTCCCATCAGCTCACGGATCCCACACTTAGCCAAATTTCATAAATTTCCCAGCAACTTGGCCTCATTTGGCCTTCCTCAACTGTGAATTGTGTAGTTCCAACTTTCAAGCTGCATATTTTCCCCTTCAAACTATGCAATGTGCATTTTCTACTTCCTATCACTAGAACTTTGTGCACTGAGAAGTTCTAGTGCTCAAACCCAGACCTTGGCCCCAAAAACTGCTCAATCCAACCCTCCACCTTGGCCTAAACTACACATTGCGCAGTATATTAACTCATTCTCAACCCTTGAGTGATTGAGTTACGCAATTGCGCAATCACCAAGTCTATTATGCTTCCTAGAACTGTGCATTTGGATGAAACAGTGCAAAACCCCTCATCCCAACTCACTAAATCCCAAAACTACGCAATATGTTTGTCCATTTCAGCTTGAACTACATATTGCATAGTCTCAAGGCTCAAGATTCACCCCTGACTGCCTGAGTTGTGCAATTTCACAGTCACTGAGCCTCTCTCTTAGCTTGCTACCCAGTTCTGGCTTAGCCAGTGGATCAAGATGCACCATCTTAGACTAGGGGTTTACCGGACTGATGTTGTCTCATCATGTGTGAATTATAGATGTAGGTACTCTATCATATCATGACATGATGATGGAGAAGGAGATGGAGAAGGGAAACATGCTAAAATACATCCTTGTAGTTGATTATGCAAGATGATCAATCAAGAGAAAACAAAGGGACGTCAGTTTGCAACCACATCTCAAGACTTGATATCATTGAAGAATCCTTACCTCTAAGCCATATGGAGGAGGATAGAATAGCATACTCAAGAAGACACATAGCAAGGAGAAAAAAGAATGGCTTAACATTTCCATGTCATCATGCAATCCATGTCAACATTATCATGTCATGTCATGTCATGAGGTGTCATATGCCACATCATTATTATGGATTATGTAATTATCTATTCAAAATGTATTGTAAAGTGAAAGTCGAAAGGACACATATAGAATATGAAGAGTCATGTAAAGTAGAAAAGTCATGGGAAGTTAAACAATCATGAGGGTAGTCAAAGAGTCACAATGAGGTGAAGCATCACCCCATTGGTTGTATATACACCTTCACTGTATGAGTAAAGGGCTTTTCAACTTTGCTCCTCCCGCGAGGAATTAGAGAGATAAGCTAGTTCATTTGGGGAGCAATGAGTGGCTCCAACACTCCACTATTGGAGCTAGTGGTGTTCATTGTATACTTGTATCTTGGTAATTTTACTTAATATAAAAGCCTCATGTCCAACATTTTCTTCCTGCATGGATTATGAATATTTGTAAGCTTATTCTATGGATGTTTGTAATTCATGTTTTCTTTCATTTTTGCTACGGTAGTTGAGCTATTTCAGTTATTTTAATACTTAACGTATTGAGAATGTGTTGTAATGGTTTTTATAACTGCCGCATCCTTGTGGACTATTCCGTTGGATGTTAGAGATATCTTTCTTGCTTATAATGGTTGCAATAATCGTCGCATCTTTGTGGAGTATTCTGCTAGATGTTAGAAAGATTAATTTTTTGTGTGTGTGTCTCTGCCAAGGTGGTACTATTACCTCTCTCTTAGAGGCTCACTTTCCTTTCCCTCTGCGATATAATAATATTGACACACATAGAATCAAACACTCATCAAGCATACTCACTTGTTGATACGAGATTATCTATGCATAACTCTCTTGTGCTGAGTTTTTTATCCAAGGCAAACCTATAAGAATACATGGAAGTTGAGCTGACATCCAAAATGGGGCTCCTATTCCAAATGGTGTGATGTATAATTGGGACTTCACATCAAGGGGACCCCCTTGGTTGATGGATTTCCAACACTGTCAACACTACCTTTCTATAATAGCTTTGTACGTATTTATCTTATAAAGTTTTAAAGATTCATTAAGAGCATCCCTGATTGTTTTTCTATAATTTTTACAGTCCTTATAATACCAAGGGTTGATTGTTATATTATTCCTTTTACATGACACGTTGATAAATAACATTTTAATGGAAGTAAAGAAGATCGCAATAAAATTATGATATAGTTTTTTGATGTTATACTTATAAGTTAAGAGGTGTAAATCCCTCTTTAAATCCTTTTCAATGAAGGAGCATCTACAAGCCATGTCCACCTTTGGCCTCCTTAGATAGAAATTTTATTTACCAAGGGAGTTGCTGATCTGAACTTAAACAGGAATGCAATAACTTACAGAAATAATCATAAACACAGAGATGCAGCAGAAAAACACTTCATTTCATTAATAGAAAATACTGAACTATGCTTACAAAAAAAATGGAAATAAGATAGCTTGGGCGATGGTAGATTATATCTGAGAAGATATGTGGCTACTACATGCCTCTGAACTTTGTTACATTGAGTCTCAAGGGCCTATTTATTATTGGAAAACACGATAAAACCCTAACACCAGGAGATGTAACACCAAGAGTTTGTGGGCCCTGGTGGGCTTAGTTGGACAGTCAACTTCCCAGGGTCGTAACTTGATCATATTATCTCCATTTGGTGCATACGATACCTTGTTGGAAAGGTCTCTCTAAGTACTACAAGTTTAGCCATGGACCCCAAAAAACGTCGATTAGGGGGTCAAAACTGCTCCAGAAATTCAGGACCCGAAAAACTGCTAAAAATAGTAAATGTTGAAATGAACAAGGAAACAGATGAAACTGACTGGGGGTCTAGGTGGAGTAAGTGGGTGGCCACCAATATCTACATGGATCATTCCTCCCCCCTTAGGAAGCAATGGTCCCCATTGCATGCAGAGCCTCCATGGTCCCCACTTGTGTCCATGATATGATCAGTTGTGGCATGTTCCATGCAGTCTGGGTTGAGCTCTATTGGTGTGAGTTGTTCTGCAATGTCATATGTGTCCAACAATGGTGGAAAGTATGGCCGAAGGCAATCCACATTGAACACTGGGTGAAGAAAAAGGAATGGTGGGACGCTGAGATCAAAGGCATTGTCACCGATGACCTATTGAGCTGTGGAGAGCTCTGTTGTAGTTGTGTTGGACATAAGGGAGACTTTCATCCCACGTGCATGGATGCTTCGAGTTGTGCATGCACAGAATGTGTATGATCATCTTGTATACAACCTCTGTTTGGCCATCAGTTTGGGGATGGAAATTTGTGGACTTAGTAATTTTTGTATCCAACATCGACTAAAGACTTGAAAAAATGCACTCAAGAATCTGTAGTCCCGATATGAGATAATCGACTATGGGATCCGAAAGTGTACCCACACTCGTTCAAAGAAGATCTTAGCAGTGGCCTCTGCTGTGATACTCTTCTTGCAGGCTGCCATGATGGCCATCTTAGAGAATCTGTCGACGACCACGAAAATGCAATCATTGTCATGCTTAGTAGAAGGAAGGCCCGACATGTAATCCATGGAGACAAATTCCCAAGGCTAGCTAGGAGTAGGTAGAGGAGTATACATGCCTTGCTTCTTGATGGTTGGTTTGGCAATGGCACAAGTGGTGCAGGATCTAATGTACTTCCCAACATCCTGACGAAGTTTTGGCCAATAAAAATACTTCTGCAATACTGCCACTATTTTCTCTACTCCGAAATGTCCAGTGACCCAACTGTAGTGTGCCTCCAAAATCATCTTGGCACGCTCACTTGAAGGAACACAGATGTGTCCCAGGTGGCATAACAGTGCATCCTGAAGGTGAAAATTTGGAACTTGCTTCCCTTCCAGCAGTGTCTTGTATATGTTGATGAATTCTGGATCTCTCTTGTAAAGATGCAGCCACCTCGATGTTTTGTGGCCACAGGAGTCAAGCACAGTGATCAGTTCCATGACCGGTGGTCAGCTGAGGCAATCAATGATGTTATTGGTGCATCCCTTCTTATACTTAATTTTCAAATGGAACTGTTGCAAATAGGTGGACCATTTCTTATTTCGATCATTCTACAACTTCCCTTGTGTCTGTATGAACTGTAGAGGTCAGTGGTCTATGTAGATGATCGTTTCCTTCCCAAGAATGTAATGCTTCCATTGATGGAAGACCTACACAATGGAATACATTTCTTTTCTATAAGTGGGGTACTTTCAAACTGTGTCTGAAAGTGTCTCACTGTGGTAAGCCAATGGATTCCCATGTTTCATAAGAACCACACCAATAACATAGTCAGAGGCATTTCTCTCAATCTCAAATGGTTGTTGCAGGTTTGGTAATGTCAGCATTGGTACATAATAGAGGCGATTCTTCAACTCGAAGAATTCCTTTTGTTTCGTTTATGACCAAAAAAACTTTGCTTTTGCTCTACAATTGGTGACTTGACTTAAAGGCCAAGTGATATGAGAGAACCCCAACTTGAACCTACGATAGAAATTAGCAAGACCCAAAAAGTTGTGGAGCTCTGTTAGAGTGGTTGGGGTTGGCCAATCCAGAATGACTTGTATTTTGGATGGGTCCACATGTACACCCTACTCATCAATGATGTATCCCAGATATTGAACCTAGGTCAAGCCAAAGATGAATTTCTCCAACTTAGCACACATCTTTTGTTGTCACAGGGTTTGAAGGACTTTTTGAATATGGTGGAGGTGTTCTTCCCAACTCTAGATGAAGATCAATATGTCATCTAAATACACCACCACAAATGCATTGGTGAAGGGTCGCAAGATTCCATCCATCAATCTCATGAAGGTTGTAGGGGCATTGCTCAATCCAAACGGCATGACCAACCATTCAAAAAGGCCTTCCTTGGATTTGAAGGTAGTATTCCATGCATTGGAGGGTTCAATAGGCACCTGGTGATAACCTAACTTCAATTTTTTTCAATCTTTTTGAAATATTTGACCCCTTTGAGTTGCTCCAGAAGGTATTCAATCTGAGGGATTGGGTACCTATTCTGAACAGTGATCTTGTTCAATGCCCAATAGTCAATATAGACCCTCTAGGTCCCATCCTTCTTCTATACCAATACAATCGGGCTCCCACAAGGCGATGAACTTGGCCTGATGTGCCCTTTATGAAATAGTTCCTGAATCCACCTCTTGATCTCATCGTTATCTAGAACAAAGCATCGATAGATTGGTCTATTGGGGAGCGTCACGTCTGGGGTCAGATTGATGGGATGATTGACCTAACAATGTAGAGGTACCCCTATGGGTGAGGCGAAAATATCCCTGTACTCCTCCACAACCTTGTCTATCTCTTGTTGTTGTGCAAAGGAGCCTTGCCTAGAAGACATAGCCACAACCTTCTTCTTGCCCTAGGGGTGAATCATAAGGAAAAAAATCATGGTCTGGGAAATGATTTTATTGCATTCCTTTGAATTGATTAAAGATATGGCGATAGGCAGGGCTACCTCCGGTATCATTTACAACTTATTAGCCAAAGTAATAATCACATATCGAGGTCTAGACTCATATACAACATGTCATTTCCACAAGTATGGTTGTCCTAACAATACATCACAAACTTCAAGAGGAGAAACATCACATAGTACCTCATCCATGAAGGGCTTGATGTTGTAGGGAAGGTGGCACTGCTGGCTAACGCCAAGATCGCATCCTTGGTGAAGCCACCAGATGGTGTATAGTTGTGGATGTGTTGTAGTCTTTAGGCCTAGCTGCTTCAGGACCTCTACTGAAATGAGGTTCTTTTGGCTCCCACTGTCGACAATGAACTGAAGCAGATAACCCTTCACCTACATCTGTGAGTGGAAGAGGTTTCCCCCTCCTCTCGATATTTAGACTCAATCTTTTGGATCTTGGTAGTGGCCATGGTGGCACTGTGCTCTGCATCAATGATATGCTTCCCTTTTTTCAGTTCTCTTATCAATTTTTGATTCATATTCGGACTCTGGATCTAATTCGGAAGCCTCCAGCTTAGCCACCAATGACTACTTGGCCCCACACTCACTTTTGTTGTTATTAGAGCTCTTATGGAACTCACGCCATTTTCCTGTGTCCTTCTTTGTCTTCGTGGTGTTGTTCTTTGCTTGCAGCTTCGGCAAGCTGTCCTAGGTAGCCTCACCTTGGCTTGGTCCTTTGTTTTGTGGTTTGGGGGCGCATTTTCCTTGGTTTGGATTTGTAAATCCAAAGTCCCGCTTCTTATGTTTAAACTTCTACTCAATCTTGACAACGTATCAATACATTGTGTCGAGAGAGTAAATTTCTAGGAACTCCATCTCATCATGGATGCACTTGTGTAGACATTCACGATACTTGAGCACCAAATACCGCTCAATATCCTTGATACCCAGTGTTGTGTGAAGGGTATGGAAAATATTTGTTAACTCTGGCACATCTTGGTCCCTTCCCTACCATAGCATGGTCCACTTTATGTATTTGTTTTCATAGCTCCTGACAAGGTAATATAATTCCTTGATGGAATCTTAGAAATAATTCCCAGTGGGTGCGGCTGAAAACAATGAGGGTTCACTCTCGTCCCTTTTTTCATAGTATCTTTCCCACCAGTCTTTGACATGTGGGGCAACTTTGAGAATTGAAAAAGTAATATTTTCCCGATTGGAAAAGTCATGAACTGAAAAATATCCTTCCAACATATTTAACCATTTATCTATGGCATCTTCATCTATCAAACCTTAAAATATGGCAATATCAAATTTAACTTGTACCTTAAAAGGAGTGGCACCTCTAGAGTGGTTGTTGGATGAAGATGCTTCGTCTGTGGGTAGTCGTCGAAGGATCTGGGCAAAGTTATCCATCATCATGTCCCTTTGTCCCTCGAGGGCTTCCTTGAGCAACATTTTGAAAGGATCCCCTACCCCCTCATCTGTCTTTTCTTCCACCATGGGAGGTCGTCGGGTTTTGCAAGGCTGATCTTGCCACAGTTCAAAAATATCAAGCCCTAACTCCTTATACCCTCACCTTGTTGGGGACATGCAAAGAAAAACAGAGAAAGAGAAGACCACTCTGATACCACTGATTTTTAATTAAACAAAAATGCAAAAACTTACAGATATAATCATAAACACAAAGATGCAACAGAAAAACACTTCATTTCATTAATAGAAAAATATTGAACTATGCTTACAAACAGAATGGAAATAAGATAGCTCGGGCAATGGTAGCTTATCTCTGAGAAGAGATGTGGTGGTTACATGCCTCTGAACTATGTTACAATGAGGCTCAAGGGCCTATTTATTATTGGAAAACATGAAAAAACCCTAAACAACCAAAACCCTAACCCCGGGAGATGTAACACCAAGAGTTTGTGGGCCTTATTGGGGTTAGTTTGGCAACCAACTTCCCGAGGTCGTAACTTGGTCATATTATCTCCTTTTGGCGCGTACGATACCTTGTTGGAAAGGTCTCACTGAGTACTACAGGTTTCATCGCAAGACCCTAACAATGGCTAAAGGCTTATTGTGGACCCCAAAAACACCATTTAGGGGGTCAAAACTACTCCAGGAGTTCAAGACTTGAAAAATTGCTAAAAATAGTAAATTCTTAAATGAACTAGGAAATAGATGAAACTGACTGAGGGGGGTCTAGGTGGAATAGGCAGGTGGCCACCAATATCACCTGGATCAATTGGTTCCCTAATTTATTTGATTTTGTAATATCTCCTACTATATCTAGAATAATTTGTAGTTATAGTGAGGTGTCATGAGTTCACGATGTAAAAGCTAGAATTAGATAAAATTAGAGGTTGTTGGCATAACAGACTCAAATTGTTTTGATTTTATTATGAGAGATATTTTTTGTATGTAATAGAAAATAATAGAAAAAATATCAAAGAGGAGAGCAGGAGTAAGAGTAGGTATTACGGGAGTTTTAAGGTCAAAAATGGGCATCAAAATAAAAAATGTACTAACAAAATAAATTGTAAGAGAACCAATAGGATTCAAGATGACAATGTTAGCCCCAAGGGAGAATATTTTTGGAGGCAAGAGAAGAAAATTGCTTCTTTTAGCAATATGTTTTTCTTATCTGCTTATAGGTTTACTCAAATTTCAAGTGTGTACACTAGTTGGATGCAGAATTAGGTTTTGCACCCAACGAGTACCCATTATGCATAATTTTGAGTCAAAAATACAATAGAAAAAACTGTAGTTTTCTTTTTCTATTTCAAAAATTCATAACTCTTATTTTATTATTTTTACTATTATTGTACTAAATTACTTAGGAGGCCCATTTTATACCTCAAAAATCTCGTAATGGAGAGTGAGTGTGGACTAAAGAATGAGAGAAAACTCGTGTAATCCTTCTTAGGTCAATAATCATGCCTGGTGTTTTCTCTTCTGCCTATGCATATCAGTTATATGTTTTTGTGATTTCTTTGTGTTTATGTTTGTGTGTGATCAATCCTTTATTAAAGTGTTAGATCCCTTTAATAAGTCCCAAGATAAGTTTGAATCCCTTCATGCACAGTCCCGATCGACTTTCCTAGAACGAAGCAAAAATGTGAAACTAAAATCCTGACTAGATTTAGAATTTTAATGTTAAGTCTATTAATTATCAGATTTGTGAACCTATTCCATCAAATAAACCCATAATTTGATGAGATTCAACCCCCCTCCATTCGGTTTGGCTAACGAGTAAGTGACTAGAGTTACAACCGAAACCCTGGATGGACAGATCAAGGTTCATTTAAGTGATGTACAATGTGGATCCCACATCTGACACTTTGCAAATCAATTCAACCAAAGCCCGATTCAGGCCTATGAAAAGTTTGAAACAACAAGCGTGATTTGGATCCAGAATCACTAGATCTGCCTCCGACAAACCTTAACTACAACGAGTCCCTCATAAGAACTCCTAGATCAGGTGCACCACATATTTTCAAACCTAAGGAGTTAGCCCTGATTTTGAAAACCGTGGTCACATAACAGATTTTATTTCAGTTGTGGGGGATAGTGGACTAAGAAATTTTAGGTTTGTGTGCTCAAATTTAAGGTGAAATTGAGATTTTTGCTTTAGTTTAAAGGGGGGAATTTTGTTGGGTCAAGAGAACTTTTAGTACTAAACACTAATATTAAACACCATCCACTGAGAGAAGACCTCAAACAAGTAAGATAAAGGGAAGATGAGTTTATTAAGACTAGTTTGAATTAAATTTTTCGTATTTGAGAAGAGCATAGTTTTTCTCTCAAAAATGGCAGAAAGGAAAAGAGGAAGAGAAATAGGATCCCATGGTGCAGGCGGAGGAAGACATGTAGCCTTACAAGAAAATATGAGATTCCTTCATCAAATGAGGTGAAAGAAACTTCCCGAAGAAGAGGAGCTAACATGATAAATGTCATTGAGGCAGAATAAGCAAAAGAGTCTTCTAGTGAGCAACAAGGAGAACCATTTGTAGAAGGAAGAATAGTGAAGATGATAGCCAAAATTTCTACTAGACGAAAGATGGAGGTACTTGTCTATGAAGGTAACTTGAATGTTGATGAATTGATGGACTGGATCAATGTTATGGATAAGTATTTTTACTATTAAGTTATTGATGAGGAGAAGAAGATGAAGTTTTTAATTCCAAGACTGAAAGGACATGTAGCCCTGCGATGGGATGAAGTAGAAGAATAATGAAAGAGGAAAGGAAAATCCAAAACCAAATACTGGATAGAAAGGTGGAAAATTTTAAAGGTAAATTATTGCCCAAGGATTATCAACTCAACATTTTTGGACAATTGTAGAACCTCGAACAGAAATCTATGATAACTAAATAATACACTAAATAATTTTATAAGTTGAATATTAGAGTTGGTCATATAGAGAAGGATGTTGGGAAAGTTGCAAGATACATTAATGGTCTAAGGTTTGATATTAAGTATGATCTCAATATTTTATCCTTGAAGAAAGTAGAGGATTCTTATCAAGCTGCTCTACGGGTGGAAGAAAAGATCACTAAGAAGCAGAGTCAAAAGAATAGAGGAAGAAGTCATGTGAGAGGCAAGGGACAAGCAAACAACAAAGGGATATCTCAATCTCCAAGAGAAGAGTGTGGAATTTTTGGTGGAAGTTCACCAAGAGGAGGTTATTTCAGAGGAGGAAGATATTTTTCCAAAGGTAGAGGCAAAGGTAGAGATTACAAACCTAAATATTACAAGTGTCGAAAACTGGGACATGTTTATTGGGAATTCCAAAAAATTAATCCAACAAGTTAGATAGGTTCACATGTTACAAAATCTAGAGAAGAAGGTGCATGATCCAGCGGATCAATAAAGTGCTCAAAAATCAAAGTTTTCAAAAGTGTTTGAAACTAGTGCCAAAACATAGATCTCACCGACCTTAATCCAACACAACTTAAATCACTCAAAAATGATATCGTATGCTCTTGATATTGTGTTATATTCATTTGCCCAAACAGGTAATTTTTTTGCAAATTAGGTGCAGGACTGCTCACTAGGAAGTTTGTACGCTAACTTGGAAGGGTGACTGGGCAAGTTGACTGTACTTCACAGGCCAATGGCAGGCTTCCAAGTGGCCTCACTTGTTTGGTCTGAATTGGCAGGTTCATGATTGGTTCATTGGAGTTTTTGTTGGCCCAATGATTGGATGCCATGCAGCCCAATCACAGGTTACCACGTGGCCTAATCACAGGCTACCATGTGGCACCCTGAGGTTGTACAAAATTTTGTAATGGCCAAACTAGCCTCTGGGGGAATTGAACGCATGACCTCTGAGAAATCAGCATAACGCCTTACCCTTACATTTCCAGGTGGTTCTTAACACCATATGGGGTGAAACATTATTTAACTTGGCAAAGGTTTGTATATGACAGATGGGGTCAAGGATAAGCCCTAGCCCCCGATCACCCCACGCCCACGAGACCACAGGAATAGGGTCGGAGACTTAGGCTTAGCCCCAACCCTTAGGTCATGAGAACCATGATATAACCATAGCAGAAGGGCATTATCACTTGCAGCAAGGAGCCTCAGTTTAGGCCCAAGTCAAGGGCATATGGGTGTTCATGAGACCAAGCCTGACAAAACAAGTTCTTGCAGAGTCAGGGGCTATATTTTAGCCTAAGCACAGGCCATATGACAACAGGGAACCATAGGGGCGTGTATGGATAAGGAGCTTAGTGATAAGCATGAAGAATTGGGGCTAGCATAGAGTTTCGTGGCCAACCATAAAATGAATGGCACAGAAGTTGAGGGGCCTATGCTGATAGGGACAATTGATTAGCCCCATCCCCTGGGTATATGGCCCATATGACCTTGTTTTTCTGCTCATGGGAGTCATTGGGAAATTAAAGTAAGCAACAATTTGAACCCAATTCGGCGTGAATCTCATCGACATTGGGTGAAAATGTATTTTAGTGGTTCTGGAAAAGGCGAAATTCGTAGAACAGTTAACAGGAGAGTGCAGTTGTAGATCAATTTGCAACAAAAAACATCTCTAGAGTATAACTTCTTCATGTTTTGGCCAAATTGAGCCCAACAAGAGCCCGACTTGGGGTTTTTCATTATTCTGAAGCCATTGAAGACATTTTTTTTACATTATGAGGACTGTAAATCCATGTAGACACAAATTTAAGCACTTAATGAAACAGACCCAATATTGGAAGCTAGACCAAGAGATGTAGCCCAAGAGGGGCGAACTCATTTATCATTTTGTTATCTTGTGTTACTGTATATGGTATATTTGTCTATATTTTTATGCTACAAACTGAATTTTAAAACCATTATTTTATGTGCTTTTTCAAAGTGATCCATTTCCTAAAAGACATAAAATTTTACTTGTGTATTTTATATCACCTTCAAGTTTGTAAAACAGATCAGTTTGGTATCAGAGCCCAAGGTTATTTTGAAGGTTTGATTTTGTTTGCAAGTGTTTTCTAATGCTTACAAGGTTGAAGCTGAAAAGAGGAGAAGAAGTGCTTGTAGAACCAAAACCTCAAGTGGGTTCAAGGAAGCCACACATACCTCAATCTTCACCAGTCATGGAACATGAAGAAGGTCATGAAGGGATGTCTGAAGATGAGAGAACTTTCAAAAAATCTTTCTTTGAAATGTCTAAAATGGTGAAAGTTCTTTATGAGGAGAGGAACTTAATGTTGCAAGGAGAGATCTCAAAACCTCCAAAAGGAAATGGAGGAAATGGAGACAAAACTCCAAAAGTGAATGGTGACAAGCCATCACCTTCACCTCCATCCTCACCCTCATCTTCTTCTACCTCAACCCCTTCACAAATACCTCCACATTCTCCAAAGGGACATGGTAAAACTCCTTTCTTAAATCTTGACATGAAGTTTGAATTTCATATGGATGATGGAGAGGTAAATGCTGAGAAATTAGATAATTGGGTTCATATGATTTAAGTGTATTGCAGGATACAAAGAATCAAGGATGATGCAATGAAAATTAAACATGATTCCCTTAGGTTTGAAATTGCATGTTATGAAACCAGCTCAAGAAAAGATAGAAAAGATAGATCAACGCCTTAGAATTCAGCCTCTTCGAGGGGGAAACCTCCTTTACATTACATAAATGAACAATTCTTTGATGATTCAAATGACAAAACCTCCTTTCTATATATAGGAGTCTATGGAGTCACAATATAATCCAGCCGACCTAACAATAATAATATAAAGCCACAAAAATAATAATAGAGGGATTCTATGGGCACATTAATAACAATATGGGGGCAATGGGGCACAACAATATAAATAAGGGGTATAACTACAATAGTAATGGGGTAATCACTAGTATTATAGGGACCCAACATGCCCCTCTCCTTCAAAAAAGTGTTGTCCTCAATGCTTGAGTAGTTCTAGATACTTCTGCATAAAATTCTCATCCTCCCATGTGGAATCTTCAGCGGATAAGTTCTTCCACTTGATAAGGTACTCTGAAATTGATCGATTTCGTAGCTGTCGAGTTCTTGTTTCTATAACTGCTTCCGGTTCCAATATAATTTTTCCTTCCTCGTCAAGTTCTGGCAATATTGTTTGAACTGGGAGCTTGTCGCCTATAACCTTCTTTAAACATGAAACATGGAAAACTGGGTGCAATCGAGAAGCTGCAGGAAGCTCCAATTTGTATGCCATAGTACCAATCTTTTGCAACACCTTGTACGGACCATAATACTTTGGTGATAATTTATTATCCTTCTTAGCTTGCTTGAGGGACATTTGCTTATATGGTTGTAGCCGTAGGAATACCCAATCACCTACATCAAAACTTCTTTCACTGCGATGTTGATCTGCCTGTTGTTTCATTCTATTTTGTGCCAACACGAGGTTATCCTTTAAGAGTTGGAGGACTTGTTGTTGATGTTCGATGTGATGTTCCACTGCCTGAACCTTAGAATTTTCTCTTAAATATGATGTGATGGATGGTGGTTGATACCCATAAAGTGCCATAAATGGGGTCATTTTTGTTGCTGTATGAAAGGAAGTGTTATACCACCATTCAGCCAGAGGCAACCATTTGACCCATTGTGTCTGTTTATCAGATACAAAGCAACGAAGATATCCTTCCAAACATTTGTTTACTATCTCAGTTTGCCCATCAGATTGAGGATGATAAGATGAGCTATGAGCTAACTGAGTACCAAGACAAGAAAATAATTCTGTCCAAAAATTTCCAGTGAAAATGGGATCTCTGTCACTTACAATAATCTTTGGGTTTCCATGTAGCTTTTGAATTGTTTCCATAAATGCAGTAGAAACTGTACTGGCTTTAAATGGATGTGATAATGCACAAAAGTGTGCATACTTGGTAAGTCTGTCAACTACCACCATGATGACACTCTTTCCCTCAGACTTGGGTAAACCTGTGATAAAATCCATTGAAACCTCCTCCCAACGTTGGCTTGGAATGGATAAAGGTTGTAATAGACCCGGTGTCTTAATTGTTTCAACTTTATTTTGTTGGCAAACCAAACATTCTGCCACAAACTTTTGAATATCTGATTTAAGGCCATCCCAAAAAAATTCCTTCTTAACCCTGTGGTAAGTTTTTAAAAATCCTGAGTGCCCTCCTAAGGGAGAAGTGTGCAATTCCATAAGAATCTTTTGTTTTAGCTGGGAATTCTTACAGAGGTATAAGCGATCTTTGTACCATAACGAATCATTTTTCCAGCTAAATGTATCAGACGTACTGGAATCTTGTTGTAGCTTTCGAATAAGTGCCCACACTTCTTCGTCATTCTTCCATTCCTCCCTTGCTTCGTTTATCCAATCTGGTTGGATAATAGAAATGGCGCACAACAATGCTTCCACATCCTCATCCTTTCTTGAGAGTGCATCTGCCACCACATTTTGCTTCCCTTTTTTGTAGATGATTTCAAAGTCATAACCCAACATCTTTGTGACCCACTTTTGTTGCTCTTCAGAGGATAATCTTTGTTCTAAAAAGTATTTAAGGCTATCATGATCCGTTTTTACCTTGAAGTGTCTTCCCATTAGGTAGGGTCGCCATTTCTTAAGTGCATGGAGTATTGCCAACATTTCCTTCTCATAAATAGCTTTGCTTAAAAACTTTCCCTTGATTGGACGACTTTCAAAAGCAATGGGTCTTTCATCTTGCATTAGAACAGCACCAATTCCATTTCCTGAAGCATCACATTCCACAATAAAGGTTTTTGTGAAGTCCGGTGTAGCTAAGACCGGTGCTTGGCACATTGCCTCTTTAAGATGTTCAAAGGCCTTTGTTGCTTCCGGAGTCCATGAAAATGCATCTTTCTTCAATAATGTTGTTAGAGGTGCTGCTATTCTCCCATAATTCTTAACAAACTTGCGATAATACCCTGTCAACCCAAGAAATCCTCGCAGATGCTTTATGGATGTGGGGATTTTCCATTCCTTAATGGCTTTAATTTTGCTAGGGTCTACCTTAACTCCTTCATGAGATACAATATGACCCAAATATTCCACCTCCTGGACTCCAAAGAAACATTTGGATCTTTTTGCATATAATTGTTTCTCCTCCAATAGTTGTAGCACCCTGTCAACATGTTCAACATGATCCTTCCAAGACTTGCTGTAGATTAGTATATCATCAAAAAATACTAACACAAATTTTCTAAGGAATGGTTTGAAAATTGAATTCATCAAACCTTGAAATGTTGAAGGTGCATTGGTAAGGCCAAAAGGCATGACCAAAAATTCATAATGACCCTCATGAGTTCTAAATGTCGTTTTCGGAATGTCTTCAATCTTCATTCTGATTTGATGATATCCTGAACGAAGATCCAACTTGGTGAAGTAAATTGATCCATGCAATTCATCCAGTAATTCATCAATGACAGGAATGGGGAACTTATCTTTAATAGTGAGCTTGTTGAGCTCCCTATAATCCGGACACATGCGCCATGATCCATCCTTCTTGTGCACCAATACTACTGGAGCAGAGAAAGAACTTTGACTCGGTTGAATTATACCAGCCTCTAGCATTTCTGCAACCATACGTTCAATTTCACTTTTTTGGACATAGGGATATCTGTACGGCCTGATGTTTGGAGGAACACTTCCTGGAATCAGATGAATAGCATGATCATGATCACGCATAGGTGGGAGACCTTTGGGAGTCTCAAATACCTTGGAATGATTGTCCAGGACTTTTTGGAGATCTGGAGAAATAGATGATTCCAATGTGGAAACATCTAGCGAACATAATTGTGCAATTACACCTCTTTGCTCCTTTTTTAGAAGCTTTGTCATACCATTAGAGCTGATTATCTTTCCTGGTTTCCCTGCAATACCCCTTAATTCAACTTCCTTTCCTTCCACAGAAAATTTGATGAAAAGTTCTTGAAAATTAAAAGCTATTGTACCCAAGGATTGTAGCCATTGGACTCCTAGTACAACATCAGCACCTCCCATTGGAATGGAAAGCATTGGGCTAGTCAATACATATTCTCCCATGGATAGCTTGATATTATGGCACTTTCCAGAGCAATTTATTGTTCCTCCATTTGCAATCATCACTTGACACTCTGGTGCTGGATATAGGAAGCAATTCAATTCTTTTGCTACCCTACAATGAATAAAATTGTGGGTGCTTCCTGAATCAATCAACACTATTACCTTTTTCTTCTTGATTTGTCCTTCTATCTTGATGGTTTGAGGAGTGGTAATTCCCGCCAATGCATTACAAGATATGGTCGGATTTATTTGTTCTTCATCTAGGCTTTGTTCCTGGAGTATATCTTCTTCTTTTGACCTTTCTTGCTCCTTTTCTTCTTCCTCTTCACAATCTATGTAGAATAATTTCTTCTCAGCACACTTATGACCTTTAGTGTATTTGCTATCACAACTGTAACAAAGCCCTTTTGCTCTTTTTTCTTCCAATTGTTGTGGTGTCAACCTTATAGGTTGTGGAAGACTAGGGGCAACAACACTTCCGTCTTTATAGTTGTGAGTGGTATGCTTCCTGGTTGCCATAATTTTGCTTTCCATTTTTCTTGCTAACCTGAATGCCTTCTCTAATGAATCAGGTTCCCAAAGGCGAACATCATGTTGGATATTATCCTTTAAAGACCCTATGAACACATCAATCCTATGCTCCTCTGGAATATCTTTTACCCTTATGTTCAATTTTTGGAACTCCTCAATGTGCTCCATTATTGAACCCTTTTGTTTGAGACTTATCAATTGGCTAAAAAAAGTGTTGCTTTTTGTATCCTCATAATGTGCTATCAATTCTTCCGTAAAAATTGCCCAAGTGATAAATTGTTTACGAGAGCAAAGCCATTGATACCATACAAACTGATTTGGTTCCAAATATAAAGTTGCCATACGTACCTTTTGTGTGTTTTGCACATTATTGAGATCGAAGAATTGCTCCATCTGTAATATCCATGTGGCGGGATCCTTGCCATCAAACTTCCTCATATCGATTTTTGGAATATGGTGGGTCTTCGATCCAACATTAGAGTCTATGGAATCATGATTAACATTTCTTTTGTTCACATCATGAGTTTCCTTTACAACCTTTTCACCATTAGTAAGTATTTCTTGTAGAAAATTTGTCAAATCTGTCTTCAAATCTGCCATGTCTATCTTCAAATCTGTCCTCAAATCTGTCTTCAGATCATCCATCTTAGCTTCCATGCCCTTTATCTTAGATTCCACGCCATTTATCTTAGCATCTGTTAGCTTTTGTGAGCGTGACATTTGTTGCACTTGTTCTTGTAATTTTGATATATCATGTAGCATTTCTTCCTCTTCTTCATGAGTCATGCTAGAGCTTTCAGGTTCCTTACTAGGTGTTTGCATTTTCTTTCCTCGGGGCATCAGTTACCGATAATAATGCTTTACTATGCCCTTTGAATTCCTTCAAACCAAGCTTATGCAAAAATTAAAAAAAAAAACTACACACCTTTTTTTTACTTTGTAGAAGCCTGATATTGAATCTGATGTATCTCTGTAATTTCGAATCATCCAGTTCTGAAATTGTGATCTGTAGTAGCCTTCTATGTCCTCTTTCCAATGCCACTAGTCTGATCCAAATTGGATTCTCCAAGAAAGAGTTATGCACAATCTCCCGCAGTGACCTTCTTACGAAATTTCAATCTGATGCACAGAAAGAAAGTTATGACGATTTTCCCCAGGTCACCTGTTTTGAGTGTAATTCAGGAGTCTGCAAAAAGGCCAACTTCCTCAGATCATATCTCTGAAAATATCGCGCGAAAAGCTCTGTTTGGAGCAGCGAAACCCTAGAATCCAAAGCTCTGATACCAAATGTTATGAAACCAGCTCAAGAAAAGATAGAAAAGATAGATCAACGCCTTAGAATTCAGCCTCTTCAAGGGGGAAACCTCCTTTACATTACATAAATGAACAATTCTTTGATGATTCAAATGAAAAAACCTCCTTTCTATATATAGGAGTCTATGGAGTCACAATATAATCCAGTCGACCTAACAATAATAATATAAAGCCACAAAAATAATAATAGAGGGATTCTATGGGCACATTAATAACAATATGGGGGCAATGGGGGCACAACAATATAAATAAGGGGTATAACTACAATAGTAATGGGGTAATCACTAGTATTATAGGGACCCAACATTGCAGCATTCATTTGGTGGGAGGCAAAAACTCAAGAGGATGTGAATAAAAGTGGTAAGTTTTATCCTCTTGGAAAGATTTTGTTGTTGCACTAAGATGGAAAGTTTATCCACTAACATACATGCAAAAATTTATAATGGATTGGAAAAACCTTAGGCAAGCGAAGGGTAAATGTATGAAAAATTATACTCAAGAATTTAGGAAAAGAGCTTTGATTTTGGGTATAGATTTATCCTCTCAAGTCACTTTACTAAAATATATTGGAGGTTTACATAGTTATTTGAGACACACAATTCTCAATATTTAACCCTACAAAGCTATATGAATTTTCTATACAGGAAACTCATTTAGAGGCAAGAGGGAAGAATGTTTTTGAAGAAACTAGTGAGAAGCCATGTAAGTCTGGAGACAAAGGAAAGGGTAAGTTTAAAGGAACGAATAAAAAGAATGCTTCAGTCAAGAAGGAGGGAGAAACACTCACATTTAAACATTGTTCAAAAGAAGGCCATGATGAAGACCATTGTTGGAAACTCCATCCTAAGATGAGACCCAAAAGGTTTAACAACAAAGAGAAAGAAAAGATTGCTACAAAAACTCAAGAATATCTAAGATCTGATTCTGGAGATGAAACAAAAATCACAACCATGGGATTGAAAGGTAAGGATTCTATTGCAAGTATTAGTTCTTCTAGTAAGCCCACTGAAACTCAAAATGAAAAATAAAGAATAGAGTTTTTACATATTAGATTCATCACAAAACATAACAAAGTATATATTTTGTGTGATAGTGCATCACAAGAAAACCTTATTTCAAAATCCATTGTCAAGAAACTAAATTTGGAAACCATTTCTTATCCTAAACCTTATCCTTTGGGTTGGGTATGTGACAATGCCAAATTGCAAGTCACAAGAAAATGCATACTTAAATTCACCATCACTTCAAATTTTATTGATTAGGTAGAACTTGATGTAGCACCACTTGACATATGTGGGATTGTTTTGGGAAGCCCATACTTATATGATAGGAAAGCCATCTTTCATCACCATGAGAACAAGTATCGTTTCTTTAAAAATGGGATTGAGTATATTTTTAAAGCACATCGCAATAATTTGAATTTATCTCTTGTGAATGTTGGATAAATGAAGAGCCTTGTAAACGCTAGTTAGAATTTTGCATTGTTAATGATTAAAAACAAAGATGTTGAGGAATCTGAAGCTTTCCAAGGATGTGATATAAAACTCAAACATGATTTAGTTGAGGTTGTTAACACATGTGATAATATGTTTCAGGAGTCTAACGTGTTGCCTCCTAAAAGAGGAAAACAACATGAAGTTCAATTGCAACAGGATGCATCACTTTTGAACATTGGTATGAACAAGATGCCAGTGTTAGAGAATGCAGGGATCAAGAAGTAGATGCAATAACCACTTGAAAAAGGGGAAATTATTTCTAGTACATCTCCTTGTGGGTCTCCTAATGCATTTTCTTTGAGGAAGGATGGTGCATGGCGATGGCGATCACATTTGGTGAAGAGTCAAGCCAAGTACAAGGATAGACATGATAAGCATCATGTTGACCATAGTTTTCAGGTTGGAGATGAATTAAGGCTTTGCATCAGCAAAGAAAAGATTCAAGGTGAAGAGAACTTGAAATTGGGTGAGCCTCCTTTGATTGAAGCTCAAGGATAGAATTTTTAGATTTGTTCGATAGAAGTTTTATCTCCTGAATATCTTGAAGAATTGCAACAAGATATTATCCTTGACATAAAAACAAGAATTTCAAGAAGAGGGAACGTGAAGTACCTTTGTATGGGGCTCAAAGGTACAAATCCAAGCAAATCCAAATGGATTGAGATTAGAAGGGTGAGGGAATTGTACCCTCAAATGTTTGTTGACTAAAAATAGTCTTTTGGAGGTCCAAAAGCTTCTAGTGGGGAGGCATGATCTAGGGGATCAGTAAAATGCTCAAAAATCAAAGTGTTCAAAAGTGTTTGAAACTAGTTCCAAAACATAGATCTCACTGACCTAAATCCAATGCAACTTGAATCGCTCAAACCCGATATCGTATCCTCCCGATATTGTGTTTTGATCATTTTCCGAAATGGGTAATTCTTTTGAAAATTGGGTGTAGGACTACTGACTGGGAAATTCGTACACTGACTGGGTAGGGTGACTGGGCAAGTTTGTAGGTATTAACCCCATAGAGAAATTACCTGCATATGAATTCTAAAACACAGAAAATAAACAATGCGAGTGCATAACACATAAAACACATATACACAGAGATTTCCCCTAGATCCCAAAACCGGGACTACCAGCCTGATTTTTCATTATGTTCCTTTTAATGTTACAATACATATTTATACACGCTGAAGCATCCAATACTATGGACCAAAAACCCATCGCGTCCAAAATCATGGACCGAAAACCATCGCGTCCAAAACCACGTGCGAAAAACATGCACAAAACCATAGGTTGGCCTGCCCAACCTAATATAGGGTCCAAAAACAAAATTTTCTGGGGCATTGCCCCAAACCCCATAGAGTGGGGTTACCTGCAACCCTCAAGCCCACTATGAACCCCCCCCCCCCCCACCCCCCTGCTACACAATTGACACAATGAAGGGGGGGCTCCGTCCCTTTCTAACCCCCCGGTTAACTATGTGGGCTAGTTGTGGAAAGAATATAACACAACCCAACATTCTCCCACTTGTTGTTTTCTTTCCACAAGGGGCCACAAGAGAGCTTAGTCATTTATCTAGCCCTGCAACACCCGTTGTTTCTCTACACCAAGAGAACTTCTCAGAGCTCACAGATTTTGTCAATGCATCTGCAATATTCTTCGAAGTGTCCACCTTTACCAGCAACACTTTTTTGTCTTCTACTATATCCCTCACAAAGTGATACTGAACATCAATGTGCTTTGTCTTTGAATGATATGTAGGGTTCTTTGCCAAGAAAATTTCACTTTGGCTGTCACAATCTATCCTTATAGCTCCCTGTACTAACCCCATACTTGAACACAATCTCTGCAACCAAACTGCTTCCTTGCTTGCATGAGTGGTTGTCATGTATTCTGCCTCTGTAGTTGATAGTGCCACTACAGATTGTTTCTTACTCATCCAACTGACTGCACCTCCAAATAGGTTAAACACATACCCACTTGTAGATCTTATTTGATCAAGATCTCTAGCCCAGTCTGCATCAACAAAGCCACGAATATCCAACACTCTGTCCAATTCTAGTCTTCCTTGGTAGCACAAACCATAATTACTAGTGCCACACAAATACCTGAAAACTCGCTTCACTGTTGTCCTGTGCTCCTTCCCTAGTTTTGACATAAACCTGCTCAATACTCCCACTACATGTGCAATGTATGGTCTAGTACAGACCATCACATGCATTAGGCTACCGACTGTACTTGCATATGGAACACGGGACATGTCCTCTTCCTCTTCTTGTGTCTTGGAACACTTTTCAGCAGATAACTTTACACCTATAGGAATAGGAACCTTCACCGGTTTACTATCCTACATATTAAACCTCTGCAATATTGTCTTGGCATACTTCCTCTGGTTTAACCAGAGCTTCCTCTTTGCCCGATCTCTTTTAATTTCCATGCCCAAAATATAGTTGCAATGTTAGAAAATTATATTTTACAGAGCAATGGAACACATAAAATATTGCATAAATATAAACACAGAAAACACATAAAACAAGAGAGACACGAATATACGTGGTTCACCCAGTTTCTTCTATGTCCACCCCGAACAGCCAGTCCTTCCTTTTTATTATCCAGCAAAATGAAGAGACACAACCTACAGTAGATCCACTGTAGGATTCTCTATTTTCTCTCACAGTCTCACCTCTCTGTTTCTTGCTCTGAGAATACACACATATATTCAACAGCCTCAATACAATACCCTCATACAAAGAGAGGGGTTGCCTTCTAGGGCAAAAAACCCTAAACTAAACATAAATTCTACCGTCAAATCATCTGCCTAATGAACAGCCCAGATTGACTAGAAATTACTATACTTTTACAAGGCAATTTTACATCTGTTTTTAGCTTCGAGGGTGTTGTCCCCGAAACCCCCGCCGAAGGACCGCTGGCACCTAGACCCCTGCCAGGGGGACATGTCCCCCCCGCATCACCCCGCGTAGAGGGGTGTACAATCTTCTTAAGGTATACATTCGGCTGAAACAAAGACCTCTAAATAATCATGCTCCACACCCAACAATCTCCCACTTGGAGAATGATTGTAGCAACTCCAGCGCTGCTTCATTTTGCTGGACAATGACTCCTCTTTGGACCTGTCTATTTCTCATCTTCATTTTCATCCTTGAAGACCAATTAAAACTGAGCATATTCTTAATTTCTCCTTGGTTACAACTTTTGTTAGCATATCTGCAGGATTCTGGCTAGTGTGTATCTTTTACAGCTTCAACTCTCCATCTTCCAACACTGATCATATGAAATGGTACTTGAGTTGTATGTGTTTAGTCCTAGAATGAAATGTTGAGTTCTTTGCAAGATGAATGGCACTTTGGCTATCACTATATAACGTGCCGATATCATGCTTCTTACCCAATTCATCCATAAAGATTTGTAACCAAATCATTTCTTTACTAGCCTTTGTAGAAGCAACATACTCTGCTTTTGTTGTTGAAAGTGCAACAACACTTTGGATTTTTGAAACCCAACTGACAACTGTTCCACCTACAGTAAATACATATCCTATAGTGCTCCTCATGTTATCTCTGTCACCTGCCATATCTACATCAACATATCCCTGTAGAGAAATTTTTGAACCACCAAATCATAATGCTTGATTTGTGGTACCTCTCAAATATCTGAGAATCCATTTCACTGCCATCCAATGTTCTTTTCCTGGATTGTTTATGTACTTGCTTAAAACTCCCACTGCATGTGCAATATCAAGCCTTGTGTAGACCATTGCATACATTAAGCTTCTAACTGCTAATGCATATGGAACTTTAGACATATAATCCATGTCTTCATGGGTCTTTGGGCACATCTCCTTACTAAGTTTGAAATGGCTAGCAAAGGTGTACTAACTAGTTTTACATTGTGCATATTAAATCTTTTCAACACCTTTTGTATGTACTCATTCTAATACAATGTTAATTTGTGATTTTTCTTGTCTCTAGTTATTCTCATACCAAGGATTTGTTTTGCAACTCCCAAATCCTTCATTGCAAATGAATTTGCCAATTTTCTTTTGAGCACATTTATTTCTTGCATGTTAGACCTTGCAACAAGCATGTCATCTACATATAATAACAATATAATATAGCTGCCATCATTTTTCTTTTTCAGATAAACGCAATGATCAGAGTGACATCTAGTATAACCTTGTTCAGACATAAACTTGTCAAATTTTAGATACCACTGCCTCGGAGCCTGTTTTAAGCCATACAAGCTCTTCTTCAACCTGCACACTAGTTTCTCCTTCCCTTTTAACTCATAACCTTGCGGTTGTTGCATATATATCTCTTCCTCCAAATACCCATGGAGAAAGTTTGTCTTTACATCTAACTTCTCAAGATGCAAATCTTCAACTGCTACTAGACAAAATTAGTTCTGATTGAAGTCATTTTAACAACCGGAGAAAATATTTCATCAAAATAAATACCTTTCTTTTGTGCAAACCCCTTCACCACAAGTCTGGCTATGTACCTCTGTTTTGCTCCATCTTCTTCCTGCAGCCTGTAAACCCATTTATTCTGCAATGTAGTTTTACCTGCAAGCAACCTGACTAAGTCCCAAGTCTGGTTATGCATTAAGGATTCCATCTCTTCTTCCATGGCTATCTCCCACTTCTTCCTACTTTCAACCTACATTGCTTCTTCATAACATTCTGGTTCACCAGAATCAATCAAAAATAAATAATATAATGAAGGAGAGTATCTTTCAGGGGGTATACTTATCTTGGTAGATCTTCTAACACCACTTTCAGGTGTTTGGGGTGTCTGTTTCTGTTGTGGTGGTTGTTGTTGTTATGGTTGTTTATTATTATTATTTTCAGGCACCTTTACTTTTTCAGTGATCTCACCAAGAACTGTGTATTCCTTGTTTTCTTTTTCTTGTTTCTTTTCCTACAACTGATTCTTATACAAGACCTTTTCATTGAATATTACATCTCTGCTCCTAATGATTTTGTGATTTTCATAATCATATAAGTGATAACCAAAATCATTAACACCATATCCAATAAACGTACATTTCTTTGCTTTTGCCTCAAGCTTTGTTCTATTTTCTTTATTAATATGGACAAAGGCCTCACAACCAAAAGGCTTTAAAAAGAGTAGTTTACCTTTTTACCTGTCCATGCTTCCTCTAGAACACCACCATCCAAGGAACTTGAAGGCCCTCTATTTATTAGATAAACAACAGTATCTACAGCATCTGCCCAAAATTGTAAAGGCAATCTTGCATGCAATCTCATGCACCTTGCACACTCCATGATTGTTCTGTTCATCCTTTCTGACACACCATTTTCTTGTGGTATTCTTGGAACTGTATTCTCTCTATGAATTCCATGCTCTAAATAGTACCTATCAAACTCTTTACTGCAATATTCACCTCCATTGTCTGATCTGAGACACTTCAATTTCTTTCCTGTCTCAATCTCAACCAAAGCTTTCCATTTCTTGAAAGTATCAAATACATCAAATTTATTCTTAATACAATAAATCCAAGTTTTTCTAGTTGCATCATCAATAAAAGTAACACAATAACGAGAGCCATCGAGAGATGATACCTGAGCAAGTCCCCATACATTTTTATGCACAAGCTCTAATTTTTCGCTCTTCTTTTCTTTCCCAACTCTGAGAAATCTGACTCTCTTTTGTTTTCCATAAATTTAATTCTCACAGAAGTCCAAATCAACATTCTTCAATCCCGGCAACAAATTCCTTGAGTGAAGGATCTTCATGCCCTTATCACTCATGTTCCTAAGCCTATGATGCCATAATGCTACATCTGCTCCTTTGGAAGTTAAAGCATTAACAGAGTTAGAAATACCATTGCATAAATACAATGCACCAACCTTTTCACCCTTTGCTATTACCAGGGCTCCTTTGGTGACCTTCCAAGCTTTATCTGTGAAAGTTGCCACACAACCTTCACCGCCTAATTTCCATGTTGAAATCATATTTTTCTTCAGATCTGGAACATGCCTTACCTTCTTTAGTAGCCATTGGTTCCATTCTGTTGTTTTACAAGAACATTACCCATTCCAACAATTTTACAGGGTTTATCATCACCCAAATGGACTTGTCCAAAATCTCCTTGAACATATTCATGAAAATATTTCTTATCAGGTGTGGCATGGAATGAGGCCCATGAATCTACCACCCAGGAATCAGTAATATTTTCAAAAGAAATAATAAAAGCATCTTATAACAGCTCACCTGTCACATTTTCTTCATGATTTTTTTCTTATTGTGCATCTGCTTCTTTTCCCTTCCAAGATCTACAGTCTTTCTTTAGGTTTCCTTTCTTTCTGCATTTCCAGCACACTATCCCCGATCTGGACTTAGATCTGTCTTTCCTTGATTTACTGTGATATCATGAGCTCTTTCCTCTTTCCATTCTTCTTCCCATAGACTCTACACTCAAAGCATTACCCGATGTCTCACCGAAGCTTTTCCATCGCATTTCCTCGCTAATGATAGCACCAACAAGATCATCAAATTTTAAAGTACTAGATCCAAAAACAGAGTTACTAATGGCCATTACGAAACCATTCCAACTTTCTGGAAATTAGCACAAGAATAACAGAGCTCTAACTTCATCATCAAAGTTTACCCCTATAGAACTTAACTGACTTGTAACTATATTAAAATCATTTAAATGGTCTGCAACAGATCCACCTTCCAGCATCTTCATATTAAATAACAGTTTCATAAGAAATACCTTGTTTATAGGCTGAGGGTTTTTCATATAGTTTCACCAATGCCTGAATTAAACCCTCTATCATTGTTTCGTTCGAAATGTTGAAGGCGACCGATGTTGTGAGGCACAATCGTACTGTTCCGAGTGCATTTCTATCGAGAATGTTCCATTCTGCATCTGTCATAGCTGTCGGCTTCTTTGTTTTTTCGCTCAATGGTAGGTACAGATCTTTCTAATACAGATAATCTTCCATCTGCATCTTACACAGTGGGAAGTTTTGGCCATTAAATTTCTCAACCCTAAACTTACCATCTTCCGCCATTTCTCCCACTCGAACCAGGAACCCTTCTCTCCTGCGAGTTTGTCAGCCAAATAGACCTTCGGCTCTAATACCAGTTGTTAGAAAATTATATATTACAGAGCAATGGAAGACATAAAATATTGTAGAAATATAAACACAAAAAACACATAAAACAAGAGAGACACAGATATACGTGGTTCACCCAGTTTGGGCTACGTCCACCCCGAACAGCCAATCCTTCCTTCTTGTTATCCAGTAAAATGAAGAGACACAACCTACAACAAATCTACTGTAATATTCTCTATTTTCTCTCACAGTCTCACCTCTTTGTTTCTCGCTCTGAGAATACCCACATATATTCAACAGCCTAAATACAATACCCTCATACAAAGAGAGGGGTTGCCTTCTAGGGCAAAAAAAAAACCCTAAACTAAACATAAATTCTACCGTCAGATCATCCGCCTAATGAATGGCCCAGATTGACTAGAAATTACTATACTTTTACAAGGAAATTTTATATCTATTTTTAGCTTTTGGGACACTACCCCCGAAACCCCTGTCGGGGGACCGCTGGCCCCCAAACCCTCGCGGGGGGGACAAGTCCCCCCCGTACCCCCCTGTGTGGAGGGGTGTATAATCTTCTTGGGGTATACATCTGGCTGAAACAAAGACCTCTAAATAATCATGCTCCACACCCAACAATCTCCCACTTGGAGAATGATTGTAGCAACTCCATCGCTACTTCATTTTGTTGGACAATGACTCCTCTTTGGACCTAGCTATTTCTCATCTTCATCGTCATCCTTGAAGACCAATTGAAACTGAGCATATTCTCAATTTCTCCCTGGTTACAACTTTTGTTAGCATATCTGCAGGATTCTAGCTAGTGTACAATCTTCCTAGGGTATACATCTCGCTGAAACAAAGAACTCTAAATAATCATGCTCCACACTCAACATGCAGCACCAAGATCTTTCTTGTCAAATTTGGAGGACAATTGGGTCTTCAAATCCTGGATAATTTCTTTGTCATTTCCAACTAGCAACATATCATCCACATACAAGACCAGATAAATAACACGGTCACCAGTTAATTTAAAATACACACAGTGATATGCTTTTCTTCTAGTGAAGCCAAGTCCCCGTATAAATGTATCAAATTTCTGATACCACATCCTTGGTGATTGTTTTAATCCATACAGAGACTTCTTTAACTTGCATGCCAGTTCTTTCTTACCCTTCACCGCAAAGTCTTCAAGTTGCTTCATGTAGATTTCCTCTTCCATATCCCCGTGAAGAAATGTTGTCTTCAAATCCATCTATTCTACCTCAAAATCAAAGGCAGCAGCAACAGATAAAAGTAATCTAATAGAAGTTACCTTGGCAACAGGAGAAAAAATATCACCAAAATCAATTCCCGACACCTAGGAATAACCTTTTACCACCAACCGAGCTTTGTATTTCTCCACCTTTCCTTCTGCATTTTTCTTCTTCTTGAACACCCATTTGCTACCAATGGTTTCCTTCCAGCCAGTAACTCCACTAGATCCCAAGCCTCATTTTTGTGCAAAGATTCCATTTCATCAACCATGGCCTCTTTCCAGAGTTTGCCATCCTCTGAATCTACTACTTCCTTCACAGTTTTGGGATCATCATCAGTAATAGATAAAGCAAAATTTGAACATAAAGTAGATGGACTATACCTTTCTAGCTGCCTTCTTTCTGGAACTAATCTTCTCACACCCGGAGTTTGTGGCTCTTCATCTTCTGATTCCTCCTCTATTGTAGAGTTTGATTCTTCCTCCTTTAGCTCAAACTCTATCTTCTCATGTTCCTTTAGTTGGACTTCATGTTTAATAACATATTTCACCTCTCTGGACACCACATCTTGGTTGTACACAACCTTCCTTGTTACTGAGTTACAAAGCTTATAACCCTTTAAACCATCCTTATACCCAATAAAGATGAACTTTTCATATTTACTATCCAACTTGGTTATTTTCTCCTTTGGAACATGTACATATGCATCATATCCAAATACCCTCAGATGTGAAAGAGAAGGTTTCTTACCAGTCCATACCTCTTGTGGAGTCTTATCTTCCAATGCTGATGAAGGTGATCTGTTGACCAGGTAACATGCAGCCTCCACCGCCTCTGCCCAGAATTCTTGTCCTAACCCGGCACCACTGAGCATGCTTCTTGCCCTTTCTATTAACGTCTTGTTCATTCTTTCTGCAACTCCTTTTTGCTAAGGTGTCTATGGAGTAGTCTTTTGCCATGCTATACCACACTTCTTACAGAATTCTTCAGATTCCTTACTGCAAAACTCTCCACTGTTATCTGTCCTCAGCACCTTTATCTTCTTCTCTGTTTGGTTTTCCACTAGATCCTTAAATTCGTTAAACCTGTCAAAGACTTAAAATTTCTTCTTACGGAAATATATCCATGTATTCCTTGAGAATTCATCTATAAATGATACATAGTACATAAACTTACCAAGTGATGGAACCTTCACAGCTCCAAACACATCACTGTGCACAAACTCTAATATTTGTTTTGCCCTTTTACCACCAAAGGGGAAATTCACCTGATTCTACTTCCCTTATACACAATTTTCACAGAAATCAAAATCCAGAGAGCTATTACTCATACCTTCTACCATACCTTTACCATGAAGTATTCAAAGGCCCTTCTCTCCAATAGTTCCAAGCCTTTGATGCCACAGCATGGCCTTCTCTCCAGAGACCACTAGATTTTCTACTCCACTTTTAGGAACCATGGAATTGTTGCACACATCAACAATAGTGCTGCCTTGCAACTTGTACAGAGTTCCAATTCGAACTCCCCACATCAATACCAGTGCCCCCTGGAACCATCTTGCAAGTGTCCTTCTCGAACATTATTTTTACACACGCATCATCCATATTGCTTACAGAAATCAGATTTCTGGCCAATGCAGGAATATGTAGAACACCTGGAAGTTTTCTAACCCTTCCACCTTGCAACTTCAACTTTACTTTTCTATGACCAATGATTCTAGCCTTCCTATCATCCCCTAAGAAGACATCACCACCATCGTATTTAGCATACTCACAGAACCACTCTCTATGGGGAGTGAAGTGAAAGGATGCACTTGAGTCAATCAACCATGCCTCATGACCTACATGTGTACTTGAAGAAGCTAAGTACACATCCCCACCTTCATCTGAGGTGGTTTTTGCCTCTGCAGAAGGAGCATCATCAAATCCCTTTCCTTTGTCAGGAGCTTTATATTTACAATCCCTTTTGTAGTGCCCTTCCTTTCCACATTTCCAGCACACCACCTTTACAAGTTTTACTGCATATTTAGATCTCCCTCTAGATTTAGACCTCCCACTCGATGACTTATTTTTGTTTCTGTTCTGGGACCGTCCTCGTACAAACAAGGCATCACCATTTTGGCTCTCCATATTTTTACGTCTCATTTCCTCCATCAAAAAGGATGAGACTATTTCATCAAACTACAAGGTAGCTGCATTGCAGTCCTATTGCAATAACCAGACTATCCCACGAATCTGGTAGAGAACACAACAAACTGATGAACTTATCTTCATCTAAAATTTTAATATCAATAGATGATAACTGAGTTACCACAGTATTAAATGCGTTCATATTCTCCATCACCGAGTCTCCATCTTTCATCCTCAGGATATATAGCTTTTTCCGTAGGAACAGTTTATTCACTTGAGACTTAGATTGGTACAAAGTCCCTAACTTGTCCCACAAATCCTTCGCCATAGCTTCCCCTGATACATTTTTAGCAATACTGAATCTGAGACACACAATCATATTGTGCTCTTTTCCTTCCGATCCAACTTCTTCCATTCTTCATCGGACACTCCCGTTGGTTTAGTACCTAGATCTACCGTGATCCATTGATCTTTATCCACCAACATATCCTCCATCTTGAGTTTCCACAACTCAAAACTCTGACCATTAAATTTCTCGATCTTTATCTTTCAACTGCTCGCCATCTTCTTTCACCACCAGAATCAATCTCGAAGATCTCCCACTGAACAGGGCCTACCACAGGCTCGAGTGAAACCCCTCAGCAACAAAGGCATCCCCTTGAAGCCAAAACAGCTCTGATACCAAATGTAGTTTTTAACCCCGTACAGAAATTACCTGCATACGAATTCTAAAACATAGAAAATAAAAAATGTGAGTTCATAACACATAAAACACATATAAACAGATATTTTCCTCTGCATCCCAAAACTAGGACTACCAGCTTGATTTTTCATTATGTTCCTTTCAATGTTACAATACATATTTATACATGCCGAAGCATCCAATACCATGGACCAAAAAACCATCGCATCCAAAACCATGTGCAAAAAACATGCACAAAACCATAGGTAGGTCCGCCCAACCTAATATAGGGTCCAAAAACAAAATTTTATGGGGCGCTACCCCGTACCCCATAGAGTGGGGTTACCTGCACCCCTCAAGCCCCCTGTGACCCCCTGCCCCCCCCCCACACTACGCAATTGGCACAACGAAGGGGGGCTCCACCCCCCTTCTAACTCCCCGGTTAACTACATGGGCTAGTCATGGAAATAATATATCACAACCCAACAAAGTTGATTGTACTTCGCAGTCCAATGGCAGGCTTCCAAGTGACCTCACTTGATTGGTCTGAATTCACAAGTTCATGATTGGTTGGTTGGTTTGTTGGCCCAATGATTGGGTGCCACATGGCCTAATCACAGGCTTCCACATGGCACCCTAGGGTTGTACAAAAAAATTTAATCGTCGAACTGGTCTTAAGGGGAATCGAACGCATGACCTCTAAGAAATCACCGCAACTCCTTACTGTTAAGTGGTCAGGTGGTTCTTAACACCATCTGGATTGAAACATTATTTAACTTTTCAAAGGTCTCTATATGGAAGATGGGGCTGGGGCTACCCCCTGGCCCCCGATCACCCCATGCCCATGAGACCACAGGAATACGGTCGGGGTCTTAGGCTTAGTCTTGTCCCTAAGGTCACGAGAACCATCATATAACCATAGCGAAAGGCAATAGCACTTTTGGCAAGGAGCCTGAGGTTAGGTCCAAGTCAAGGGAATATGGGTGTTCACAACACCAATTCCAACATAAGTGGTGCTCGCAGAGTTAGAGGCTGTATTTTAGCCCAAGCACAAGCCATATGACATCATGGAACCATAGGGGCAGGTATGGATAAGGATCTCAGTGAAAAGTGTGAAGAATTAGGGTTAGCCCAAGGCTACGATGCCAACCATAAAACCAACGGCGCAGAGGTTGAGGAGCCTATGCCGACGGGGGCGGGTGGTTAGCCCTAGCCCCCGAGCATATGGCCCATATGACCCGATTTTTCTGTTCATGGGGGTCATTCGGAAATTAAATTAAGTGACAATTTGAACCTAATTCAGCGTGAATCTTGTTGGCGTTAGGAAAAAATGAAGCTTGGCAGTACCATAAAAGGCGTAAGTCATAGAACAGTTATCAGGAGAGTGCAGTTTGTAGAGTAGTTAGTAGAAAAAAACTTCTCTAAAGCATAACTTCTTCCTTTTTTGGTCAAACTAAGCCCAACAAGAGCTCAGCTTGGGGTATTTCACTGTTCTAGAGCCATTGGAGACATTATTTTTACATTCTGAGAACTGTAAATCCATGTAAACACAAATTTGAGCACTTAATGAAAGAGGCCCAACATTGGAAGCTGGACCAAAAGATGTAGCCCAGGAGGGGTGAACTCTTTTATCATTTTGTTGTCTTGTGTTACTGTATATGGTATATTTGTCTCTGTTTTTTGTAGAAATTATGACTATAGATTAACCTGATAATGAAATATACTAAAGCAAAATACTTTAATCTACTTCTACAATCAAACTTGCAGAAGCTTAATAGATTTAAGCAAGATCAAGCGGAACACATATAACTAGAAGAAGAATCAATGCACATGAAACACAGAAGAATACTCAAGGGAAAGATTCAGCTAAAAACCCCACTATCTGTATTATCATACATGTTGGAAATATCTCAGAATTACACAAAGCTTTAGCTCTCATAGCTAGCCAGCTCTCAGAACAATCCTCATAGATGCTCATAGGCAAAATAGACTTCTCATAAGTCCTCCACACTGCCCTCCAAGCTCCTATTTCCTAGTACAGATTTTCCTGGGTGATCCTACTATTACCATGTGTAACACTAATCACTCACACTGATCTCACACCCTGTAAAACTGCGCAATCCTCAAGGAATGAATTCCTTTTGCATGCATGAGTTTTCCTTATAGGAAAATTTATGCAACTGATAGTACAATGTCCCTGTCTTTAATCTCAACTGGGTCTTTCTCAGAATAGACATGCATGAGTTAATGATGAGAGAATCTTCAGTTATCTGGAGTACACTAGTTTGATGCATGCATGCATTAACTGATTGAACTCACAATTAGTTCCTCAAATAGTTTGGAACTAATCTAACTGGACTTAACTCAGTAAACTGAGCTAACTAATTACAACTCAAATAAAACTCAACCTTATCTCCTTAATTAAGGGATAATCTCCTTAATTTAAGGGAGAACTGTTTCATGACTTCACAAAGACTTCTAACTTGAATTTCTCCAACTAAGTAATCCATAATGAATTAATTAATTATTGTTCAAGCAGCTAGTGAGACTAAATTCGAATTTTAATTCTCAATTTTAATTCAAGGACAAATTCAAATTGGAATATTCTTGTTGCCACATTTCAACACTCCCTCTCAACAAGAAAGGGATTATCTGCCACCCCGATCCTGTCTCTATGGAACTCGAATTTACACTTTGACAATGTTTTTTTCAAAATGTATGCATCTTGATCCTCTGTCGAAATATATTGTACCAACATGATCCTCCTCGCTACACTGTCTCTGAGATGATGATACCAGATATCGATGTGCTTGGACCCATCATGAAATATTGGATTCTCATAGAGTTTGATACAACTCTGATTATCACAATAGATCAAAGTTGGATCCATCCTCTCATCAAACAAACCAACTAGAATTTTATGCATTGGCCTCACATGCTGCCTGACTTGTAGCCATGTATTCAGCCTCTGCTGAGCTGAGTGCAACCGACCTTTGTTTCCTGTTGTACCAAGAAACTGCAGCTGACCCAAGGCTGAAAATCACTCTTGATGTGCTCTTCCAATCTGATGGACTCCCTGCCCAATCTGCATCAATTAAGCCCCGTAGCTTCACTCCCTATGTCCGTCTGTACCATAATCCATACTGAGATGTGCCTCTGAGGTATCTTAATACATGATTTGCCACTTTCCAAAATAGCTTGGTAGATTGAACCATTGCTTGACTCAGTTGGTTCACGGCATAGCACAAACCTGGTCATGTGTTCACTAAGTACATCAGTGAACCCACAAGCTGCCTATACACAGTAGCCTCTACTACTTCTCCTAAAGTAGCATCCTCCTTCCTCTAGTTCCCTTCTAGAGGAGTCTGCATGGGCTTGCACTTCTCTATGTGGAATCTCCTAAGTATCTCATTGGCATACTTGCTCTAAGACACAAACAACTCCCCATCCTTTTACCATATTTCCATGCCAAGGAAGTAATGCATGAGACCCATGTCTTTCATCTGGAATTCTCTTGCATGGTCCTCCTTGTAAGATATGATCAACTGATCATCACCTGTCAATATGAGATCATCAACATAAATTACAATGATCAACTGCTTACCTTTCACCATGATGTGGTATAGGTGCGCATCCACTTCACCCTTTGTGAATCCCAACCCTGTTAAGTAGTTGTCGATCTTGGTGTACCAAGCACGAGGTGCTTACTTCAGCCCGTACAAAGCTCTCTTGAGTCGGCACACATGTGACTCACAATCGAAGGTCTCAAAACCTTCCAGCTACTCTATGTACAACTCTTCCTCAATCTTTCCATTTAGGAATGTAGTCTTCACATCCATCTGATGGATCTTCCAACCCATTTGTGCTGATAGTGCCAACATTGATCTGATAGATGAGTACCTTGCGATAGGAGCAAAAGTCTCATCATAGTCAATCCCCTTGACCTATGAGAAACCATAGGCAACAAATCTTGCCTTATGTTTCTCCACATTACCATTAGAAGCTTGCTTTACCTTGTAAAGCCAACGGGAACTCACAACTGACTTATTCTCCGATCTCGAAACCATGTCCCAAACACTGTTACAAACTATGGAGTCATACTCCTCCAGCATAGCATCAACCCAAATCTGTTGTTGCACTACTTCCTCAAAGGAATATGGCTTAGTCTCAAAACATTCCCCAAAAAAGGCCATGTATCTAGTGTACCTCTTAGGTGACCTCCTCTGTCTGCCTTGAGAAGATGGTTCTCCCACATTCTCTCTCGCATCTGACAACAATCTGTCAGCTTCTCTTGTGCACTTCTGTCCATCTCTGGAAGACTCTGCTTGAGTGGATGTCTCCACTCTTGGATCCTCTGCATGCAGCTGCTTCACATCAATATGAGGCTCCTCCTCCTTAGGAACCAACAATTCCTCCACCACCTATAGTTGGAGCTCCCTCTCAAGGGAAACTCGCATGGCCTTCTGCTCATCAAACTTGAGATCTTTGTGAACCACTTTCCTCCGATTGGTATAAAAATACCCCCGATAGTTGTGGGGTGTATCAGTGTACCCCACAAGTATCCCAAGATCTACTGTCGGCTCAAGTTTCTTCCATGTATCCTTTGTCACATGGCAATATACCGATGAGCCAAAGATCTTGAAGTGACCCACATCTGGTCTCTTACCGGAGAAAGTTTCCTCTAGTGTATTCATCCCAAGTATGCGATGCGGGCTTCTATTCTACAAATAGACCACTGTGTTGCATGCCTCAGCCCACAAATGAAGTGGTAGGCCTTGGTCATGCAGCATCGTCCGTGCCGCCCCTACAATCATTATGTTCTTCCTCTCAGCCACCTCATTCTGTTGTGGGTTATGAGGTGCCGTCAGCTCTCGTTTAATTCCTTCTACTGCACAAAAGTCCTTAAACTCTTGAGAGACGTACTCTCTACCATTGTCGCTTCTCAAGGCCTTGATCTTCTTCCCTGACTCTTTCTCGACCAAAGCTTTGAACTCACAAAACTTTGAGAAGGTTTGGTCATTCTTCTGCATGAAATAAATCCAGAATTTACGAGAAAAATCATTAATGAAAATCATATAATACCTTTGCTTCACTGTGGATGCTTTCGAGAATGGTCCACATAAATCAGTATGAACTTGCTCTAAGATCGCTTATGCTCAACTGTCTCGATCATGAAAGGAAGATTTAGCATAATTTCCCAAGGTACAACCTTTACATGTGTCAACTTGCTCAAGTTTACCTTTGGGAACTCCTGTAGAGATCTATTGCATTATCTTCAAGGCCCCATGATGAAAATGGCCCAACCGCATGTGCAATAACTCGCCAATGTCTAGGCTTTGCACCAATTCTTCTTTCGAACTCAATTTTGCACAATCATCTACCTCTAGTTTATAGAGATTCTTCACCCGAATCCCAATCCTCTTAGTCTGACCCGTGGCTATGTATCTTAGGAACGCCTTTCCTTTACTGAAGACAACATCGTAGCCTTTTTCCTCCAACATCGCTACCGGTACCAAGTTCTTCTTCAGTCCAGGGACATACTTTACATCAGTCAAGGTGAGAGAAGCTCCATGCTCCCTCTGAAAAGCAATCGTGCCTTCTCCTGAAACACAGTACTTTGCGTCGTCACCCATCTCTATGTGCATCTTGAGGTCTTTCTCCTCCAAGGTACTGAATAAACTTTTATCGTCAGTCATGTGGAATGAGGCTCCACTGTTAAGATACCAAACATAACCCGCCATCGATGACACCATGCATGCGATGAGGGTAAAGTCCATTTCGAACTGAGAGGCTAATGCCTCACCTTCAGATCCTTTTGATGATCCCTTATTGGACTTCTTCGATGGGCAATCAGTTGCATAATTTCCCATCTCATGACAATTAAAGCATCTCATCTTAGACTTGTCAACCTTCTTCCCTCCATGAGAAGAATTTGATTTGGAATGGGAATCCTTCCCCTTCCCTTTCCTTGCCTTACTTGCTAAGTCTAGATTTTCTTCATCATCATTCTTTGATGAAGAACCATCTCGTGTGCTCCTCCTGATCTCCTCCTACATGAGATCCGACCACAGTCGTTCCCAATCCAGCAGTTTCTCCCTTCCATTCACAGAGTCTTGGCAGCTATTCCAACTCTTTTGAAGGCCGAGGAGAGAAAGGCTTACCATATCATCATCAACAGTAGTTATTCCCACACTACTGATGAGCCCCAATTTTTGGTACAATTTGGGCTCATTTGGCCTACTTGCTTTGCTCAAACCATTCATTTTTTATTGCTTATGCATTCATTTCTTGGTTTATTCGTGTTGTTTGTAGGAAGAAGGGTAGGCATTCTATCTACGTGACTAATACATGATGATTTCAGGTTTTGGCATTAAAAGGGAGCAAAGACCACGAGAAAGGAGACAAGGAGACAATAAGGTGGCACTGCTGGTTTTTAAGAGAGGGTGTCCACAGTCTTGGGGACCTTCCTCGTGATTCCCACCATAGCTTCGAGCTCCAACCAATCTCCCCACCGAGCTTAGAGGCAGCCAACTGTTCTACAGGAACAGCAATTACAACTGTCCTACAGGATCAGCAGTTTAACCTTCAGTTGGACAGCCGAGCTCCACAAATCAAGGAACCCTGTTGGACTATCATTTTGCATAAATACTGAGGCCGTAGCCTTGGATAGAAGCTTTTTGAACTTTTGCATTACTCTTGTAATTTGGAAGTACGAGCTACAGCTCGGTGTTTGTTCTTTTTGTAAGCCAATTTTGGCATGACATCAGATTTTTGTTTATGAATAAAGGCAGGCAGATTTTGATCTCATTCTGAGTTTCTAAGGGAGCTATAGCTCTCAGGTTAGGGCCCAACCTGAGAGCAATAGATCTCCTCGGTGTTGTAATGTTATTTGCATTTCGTTCCAGCACTTTGTTTATTTACTTTGACATGCAATTCGAATTTACAGTCTGCTAATTTCGTTGTTTTCATGAGATTGAATAGGATTAGTTTGTGGTGAATTTGCTTCCAGTTGCTTAGGTTAGAAGAGGATAGTTATAATTCATTGGAGCTCCAGAAAAAGGTTGTTAGAGCTCACTGCCATCTCTGCTTAGGGATTGGGGTGTAGTCCATATCAACCACCAAAAAGAAACGCAGTTCTTCTCACTTCCATGCAAGCTGCAACATAGACATTTTCGTTGAAGATCCATCCATGCACTTTTGATATTGAACCATACTTCTACATTCGTCATTCCATGCACGGTTTCTTCTCTTGGTTTTACATTGTTGTTCATAGGTTTAATGGCACAGGTATCATAGGTTAATGAATTCTTGGTTTTGGTGCAAGACATAAGTCATTTGTTTCATTTACACTGCTCCATATCATTCCACTTCCTTCTTCTTCTTAACCTCTCCTCAAGCCACCTACTCGGCCTCTATCCAGCTCATTTACCCTCCAATCCATCCACTGCCACGTAGCTTCATCTTTTTGACCTTTTGTTAATCCCATCCTTCCAGCCATCAACCCACTGCATGCACTCTTCCTCCATCTGACTTCTCTGCTCCTGAGCCATCACTAGTTCCATCTCCATCTCACCTATCCTCCCACACCACTCCAACACTTCACCATCTCCCAAAACTTCCACGGTCAAACATCCTGTAGAATTGCACAGACTTCCTGTAGAATCCCTGAGTTTCCTGTAGGATCCCCTGCAGACTTCCTGTAGAAGCCTGCAAACTCGGTTTCTGAGCATCCGAACGTGGTAGACTTCTGTGGACTGATGCTAGAGACCCTCAGGGACCTCCCCTAGCCATCCTGACCTTGCCCATGCTTTCCTTCCATTCAAACCGCTCCTGCACAACCAAACCCTAATCAAAAGCATCATCACAATAAAACCAACCACTTAATGAAAAAATACAAAAACATGTCTTTTCAGATGCAAGTAGCTTAGATGCATGTATTTCAGTTCACTGCAAGTAATGGCATTATTGGTAGAGGTTTCATTCACAGTTTTGCATAGTAAGGGTCTAGCTAGCCAAATTAGGGTTTACTAGGGTTTTCATGCTTTGTTGGCTTTCAGTTTCTTTCTGCAAATAGACTAGTCTCCTTTGAGTTAGCTTTCGTCCATCATTCATAAAGCTTCTTCTGTGAGCATATAGAAGTTGGCTTGAGCCCTAGCGGACTTGTGCCAGCTGACCAAGTGACAGCTGCGACAAGAGCTAGTACTTGTGCATACAGCACCGTCGCTTCCAAGTTTGTACGAACTACCGGGTTGATAAAATTAGAGATAGGAAGCTCCAGGATTTGTAGCATTATTGCTACAATACTGGAGCCCACCATCTTTTTGGCGCCGTTGCCGGGGAAGCGTCAGAGTATTAGTAATTGTTGCTTTTCTTCTACTTTCTTACTCTTGCCTTCTGCTAAGTAGTTTACTTCATTTCCATTCTGCAAAAGTAGCATAGATATTTCCTGCTTTCATAGATTAGCATTTCCTACTTTCATAGATTAGCATTTCCTGCTTTCATAGATTAGCATTTCCTTTCTGCAAGCGTAGACTAGCATTTCCATTCTTGCAATTTCATTTGAGCAAAGTAGAATAGTTCTTTCCTGCTTTCAGTTTAATTCTGCATCTTTCATAGTTAGTGTAGATCAATCTGTCTCAGTTTTGCAGGTACCAAAAGAAAAGCAAAGCAAAAACAATCAAAAGAAAAAGAAAGTCTTTTCCATTTCATGCCTCGTAGGAACCGAGATAGATCAGGCAAATTCCTACCAAACACCCCCACCACATCACTGAGTCACCCTTCTCTCTTCTTTGGTGACAGTGACCCAGAGGAACCTATAGGTGAACATCCTGAGATATCCAGAGATCCTATAGTAGAATAAGAGTTAGAGACCACTCCATCTGAAGCTATGGCTGACAACAGAAGATAAGATGAGAGAATAGAAGGTGCCTTCCCCATCCGAGAGACCAATGGAGAGATGAAAATGAAGAACATTAGCCCCTCCACCTTACCTCACTTCCATGGGCTGACTACTGAAGATCCGGATACCTTCCTGTTTGAGTTTGTTGTCCTTTGTAGAACCTATGACTATACTGAAGATGAGCAAAAGCTGAAACTTTTCCCTTCCACTCTTAAGGATGCAGCACTACGCTGGTTCATGGGCTTACCTGGGAATAGTATCACCACTTGGGCTCAGATGCAGCAAGCTTTCAACACCAAGTACCGGGATTACTGTAGGTCCAAGGAAACAAAGGGGGAAATCTTTCGGATGACCATGGGAAATGATGAGTCCTTAGAGGATTATGAGGAGAGGTTCCAACTAAGCTATAAGCGAGCCAGGTGCACACTTGACCCTGAATCCCTCAAGTTGGTCCTGCTCCGTGGAGTCCCTGAAGACCTCTTAGATACCCTTCACATGTTAGCTAGGGGGGACATTTACCAACTGCCTTATGAGGACATCAAGACTGTGTTTAGAAACCACTCCAGGGCAGCTCGGAAATGAGGTAGAGGAAACCACCTCTCAACTAGTGTCCCTTTCTCCAAACATGAGCTTGCGAATCAATTAGAAGATCTTAAGAGTGAGGTGAGACAGACCATTGCCATGCAGCTTGACACATTCAGGATTCAGCAAAAGAAAGAAGAAGCTGAGAGAGCCTTGGCTGTCTTCTGCCCTAGGTGCACAAGGAGACACCCTAAGAACGAATGTCCATTGCATTCGGTTGAAGTGTGTTTCGTTTGTGAGGAGGACCATCCCACAAATCAGTGTCCAACCTTACCTAGGTTTAAAGCCATGTACCAAGGGGCAGAAGCTCCCACTGAACCTCTCTATTACCTCAACCAAAGGAGGCCACAAGGATCTAGACCTTATCAGCAGGGGATGCAAGGGGCATCTCAAGCTTATTACAGCCCCAACCAATCGACTCCTATGCCTTCCTGGGGTCCCCCTGCTCATCCTTCATGGTCCATGCCTCCTCCATGGTCTTATCCACCTCAGTACCCCACTCAACCTACTTCTCATTCATATCACTCACATGCCCAGCCACAGCCTCAATGGAATGCACCTCAGTTGGGGTGGAGGCCCCAATACAACACTCCTCCTGCCATCTTGCCTCCACCACCAGTTCAACCTCAGCCATTACCTCCTGCTCCTCCAAGGCAACCTCAAATGCCTGCTCAACTGAACCCGAACCCCAACAATAGACAGGCCCAGCAGGTATACACTGGGGAAACCTCATGCCCTACCTATGCTGTGGAGATCCAGGAGATCAATCTTCGATCTGGAAAGACTCTACCAGATCGCCAACCTCCTCCCCCAAAGGATGAGGAAGATAAACAGGAAAGTGAACCGAAGGTTATTCCACCCTTTCCTGAGAGACTAACAACCACCACACAACCCAACCCAGAGGAGGATGAGCTTCTGGGTGAGCTCAAGCAGTTGTGTGTAAAAATACCACTTCTCCAAGCCATCAAGGATGTGCCAATATACAACAAACTGGTTAAGGAGAAGTGTTTCAAACACCCAGGCAGACGGAAGAAAGATGCCTCAACTATCAATGTCATAGGACAACTGTCTGACCTTATGTTAGGACAAGTCATCTGCCCAAAGTACCTAGATCCTGGAAGTCCTGTAGTAGATGTTCACATCAATGGCACCATTATACCTCACACCTTGATTGATCTGGGGGCTGCCATTAATGTGATGACCAGGGATACCATGCTTAAGCTTAATCTTCAGGGTTCCTTGAGGAAGACCTCGACAGTACTGCAATTAGCAGATCGCTCCACCGTGACTCCCGAAGGGATTGTGGAGGATGTCTTGGTCTCTATTGACTCTTGGGAATACCCTGCAGACTTCCTGGTTCTGCAACCAAAGGCCAAGCTTACTGGATATCCTCTCATTTTGGGAAGGCCTTGGTTAGCTACTGCAGATGCTTACATAAGTTGTCGTGCAGGAAACATGACCATCAAAAATGGTCCCATTTCCAAGCAGCTAGTCCTATACCCTCCTGCCCAACCCTCCTTAGAGCATGACTTACCACTCTGGTTGGGAGAAGGAGAAGAAGACGAGGTGTACTCAGCACCTTTGTGCACCTTAGATACCACTAGAAGAGACCCCCCAACCGAGGATGACTTGATCGAGACCTTGATCCAGAATCCACCTTCCAGTGCACTACCCTTAGAGAAATTGGTGGAGGATGCCCAAGCCAGCACCTTAGTGGATCTTTGTACAACCAACCCTGTTACTCCCAGAGTCAAGAATGTGGAGTTCGGCCCTGAGAAAGCATTGAAGATCAGCTCCTCCCTATCTCCTTCCCAGGAAAAGGAGCTGTGTAGTCTGTTGGCCAACCACCTAGATGCTTTTGCTTGGAGCTATAAGGAAATGAAAGGAGTCCATCCTTCGGTCTGTACCCATCATATATACATCAAAGAGGATTGTAAACCGGTTAGGCAACCTCAGAGGAGAATGAATCCAGCCCTTAAGGACATTGTCAAGGAAGAATTGCAAAAATTGTTGGATGCCGGGTTCATCTACCCCATCTCAGATAGTGAATGGGTGTCCCCTCTAGTGTGGGTTCCCAAGAAAAATGGGAAATGGAGAATCTGTGTGGACTACCGAGAACTGAACAAAGCTACCAAGAAGGACCATTTCCCTCTACCTTTCATAGATCAAGTGTTGGATGGACTGGCAGGAAAGAAGTTCTTCTCTTTCCTGGATGGGTTTAGCGGGTACAACCAAATCCAAATCAGCCCGGAAGACCAAGATAAGACCACCTTCACTTGTCCTTGGGGTACCTTTGCCTATCGAGTCCTTCCCTTTGGGCTATGCAATGCTCCTGCTACCTTCCAGAGAGCTGTCTTGAGCATCTTCTCGGAGCTGGTCCATGATGCGGTAGAAATCTATATGGATGACTTTACTCCTTATGGGGCCAACTTCCAGGAAGCATTGTCCAACCTGGGAAAAGTCCTAACCAAATGCACCGAGATGAACTTGTCCCTTAGTCCTGAAAAATGTGAATTCCTAATGACTGAAGGGACCGTGCTAGGCCATACCATTTCTTGCCAAGGGTTGCAGGTGGATCCTAACAAAATTGCTCTCATCAAGAGGGTTCCACCTCCTCAAAAGGTAAGGGATGTCCGGAGTTTCTTGGGATTAGCAGGATACTACCGGAGATTCATTAAAGATTTCAGCAAGCTAGCCTCGCCATTGTTTGGCCTGTTGGCAAAAGATGTGGAGTTTAATTGGACTGACGATTGTCAGAGGGCTTTAAATGAATTGAAGGACAAGTTGGTGTCAGCCCCAATCCTGAGAGGTCCAAACTGGGCCCTACCTTTCCACATCCACACTGATGCCTCGAACAAAGCCATAGGTGCAGCTTTAGGACAAGTTGAGCAAAAACTTCCATATGCCATTTACTTTGTTAGCAAAAACTTGTCCAAAGCTGAGCTGAATTACACTGTAACCGAGAAAGAATTCTTGGCTATGGTCCATGCATTGAACAAGTTCCGACATTATATTACTGGTTACCAGACCTTTGTACATACTGACCATGCTGCAATTAGATATTTAATGAATAAACCAGATGTGAATGCTCGTATTATTAGATGGTTACTTTTATTGCAGCAGTTTGATTTGACCATTGTTGACAAACCAGGTAGAGAAAATGTTGTTGCTGACTTTTTATCTAGATTGGATTTGTCTGCAGATGAGGATGGAACAGTGGATGACCAGATGCCCGATGAACATTGTTTGCTATTTCAGTACTCTCTCCATGGTTTGCTGATATAGCAAACTATCTTGTTTCAGCACAGTTCCCTCCACACCTATCTTCCAGAGAGAAGAGCAGAATCATCAGAAAAAGTGCCTCATTTACTTGGATCGGGGGCAATCTGTTCAAGCTTGGCCCCGATCAGATCTTAAGGCGTTGTGTAAGGGAGGAGGAAGTCTTTGATATCCTCCTCACTTGTCATGATGGGCCTTGTGGAGGACATTTTGCAGCAAAGAGAACTGCCTTCAAAATCCTGCAGGCAGGCTACTATTGGCCCACACTTCATCAAGATGTCAGAAGATATGTCAGTCAGTGTGACCAATGCCAAAGAATGGGGAAACTGACCCAAAGGGATGAGATGCCTCTCCAACCTCAAGTGACTCTTGAGCCATTTGAGAAGTGGGGCATGGACTTTGTGGGCCCAATCAACCCCTCTTCGAGGCAAAGGACTTACATCATTGTGTGTACTGACTATTTGACAAAGTGGGCAGAGACCAAAGCAATCAAAGCAGCAACAGAAGAAAAGGTGGCCGAGTTCTTAAGAGAAAACATCTTCTATAAGTTTGGCTATCCAAGAGAGCTGGTCACCGATCAAGGGAGCCAGTTCACCTCCAACCTGGTTGAAGATCTACTAGCTCATCACAAGATCAAGCATAGGACTTCCACCCCTTATCACCCTCAAGCAAATGGGTAGGTGGAAGTCACCAATAGAGCATTAGAAGGGATCTTGACTAAGGTGGTGAGTAGCAGCAGAAAGGACTGGGCAAATCGCCTGGTTGAAGCCACATGGGCTTACAACACCACTTGGAAGACCACCACCGGCTTCACACCGTATGAGCTGGTCTATGGGAAGAAAGCTTTGCTGTCCATTGAGTTTGAATACAACACTTTGAGGATGGCAGCTCAGCTGGACCTAGATCTCATCCATGCACAACAAGAAAGGCTACTGCAGCTGAATGGCCTGGATGAGCACCGAATGCAGGCCCTCCTTCACTCAGAAGTGGTTCAACTTCAGAGAAAGGTGTGGCATGACCAACATCTCCATGACAAGCAATTTCAGCCGGGAGATTGGGCTTTGTTGTATGACTCCAGATACAAAGATTTCAAGGGGAAGCTGAGAACCAGATGGCTAGGACCATATGCAGTGGAAAAATTCCATGACAATGGATCTGTCCTCATTCGAACCATTGATGAGGAAGCCATTCCCATGCTTGTCAATGGGCATCGATTGAAGATCTACAGGAGACCTCTCTCAAGACAAGAGTTCATCAAAACTATGGAGAAATCTGTATTGGTCCTAGAGAGGGGTTCTGCCTCTGCTTCTGGCATACCCTGAGGTATATATATATAAAAAAAAAAGGGAGGAAAAAAAAAAATATATATATATATAATAAAGATCCTTGGGTGAAAACCTCTCTGAGGCGCCCAAGGCAGGTGGTAGGGGTGAAAACCTCATTGAGGCGCCCCTATTGTCTTTCAAAAAAAAAGAGAAAAAAAGGTTTGAAAAATATCCTTGAGTGAAAACCTCTCTGAGGCGCTCAGGGCAGATGGCACGGGTGAAAACCTCTTTGAGGCGCCCCTGCCCCTGTTATCTTTCAAAAAAAAAAAGAGAAAAAAAAAGAGAAAAAAAAAACAATAAGCAACATATGGTAAAATTGCATGCAGGTTGCAGATGTTCTATGGAGGAGATGAAGCCCTTCAGCTCAGAGCCAAGGGTCCTTATCATGCTGTCAAGAGACCTCACCAGCACCTCCTCCAAGGGTACCCATGTTTTTTCAAGGTATGTGTAATTTTATCATGGTTTGAGTCCTCTACAGGAAGATGCAGTCTTTCTACAGGAAGATGCAGTCTTTCTACAGGAAGATGCAGTCTTTCTACAGGAAG